>JAXRJS010000067.1:685000-1285000 GCA_037127375.1 Dione juno
TGTTCCGACGACAAACGCCGAAGGCTATATGTTTGTAACAATTTATTTATACTGATAGTCTCTCTGTAGGATATTTTTATAAATATTCGCTATCCAAATATTATTATAACAATAAAAGGTTACTAACCATATACAGAAAACGTAAAAATAAAAAATTGTTGTTATGTATACTAGTCATGTATAGTAGTTATATTTGAAAACACTTAAGCGTTCACTCTTGAAGTAAAATCAGGTTCAAGTAAACTAAAATTCCTTTCAACACTTAATTGAAAGATTGTATCTAAATAAGACCTCAGTGTAATAACAGCACCTTATGTATTAAATAAACTTGGCAATTTCCTCCCGCGATATCATCTTATGCTGTATAAATATTGAATATGATTATGTATAGCGAGATTTCTTAGTAATTGTTACTTTTGGCAAAATTATAGCCCCAGGATATTTTTATTAATCTTAAATACATATATTTTTTTAGCTTCATACTGTATTCCGTGTTCCATAGAATAGGATAGGCAAAGAACCTGACGTTAAGACACTATTCCCCACTTTCCCTACGTTCTCCGTCGAGGCATTGCGTGTTTAAAGAAAGAGAACTCAACGCCACGATTTGTCTTGTTACAAGAGCAAGTAAAATGTTAATAATTTGCTTTGTCCAAATTGGAATTGAACCCGCAACCATCCGTCTTACACCGTACCTCTCTGCGCCGCAACGGCCGATTTATAATAACTTCGACGTATCTTATACTTATCTTATGTAAGACCTACCTATTATAAAATAACGCAAAATATTATATGTATTCCAAATCTACCAATAATTTATTGAAACCTAAACAAAAAATGGTATTCAAATCGGGCAAGCCATTTAGGAGAAATGGGGTGACAAACATACGTATAGAAAAATTATATAAAAAATCTAAATAGTTTCATACTATTCTCTGAGGACATCTAGTGTTAAGACACTCCGTTCCTCATTTACCGTCCAATTATATATAATTATATACTCGTATAAGATATTAATATTATTCAATCAAAAGGCATAATTATAGTCCTTTCACGATATGACGGATATGAAGCATATAATTTCGCCTGTTTGCACTTTTACTTGTATATACAGATATAGCATAGGTACCTCCAATATAGGTGACAGATGAGTTTATTATTGAGTTACGGTTGCCCCCTGCTCCGTCTGGGGTGGCGGGAAATGTGTATATGTATATATATATGTTCTTTAATTTGAATTATAAGTGTAATTGAAGTGTGGAAAGTGTGGTGTTGATATAATATCGATTGGTAACAAGTTTTGTTTATTTAATAAATAGCTTCTCGCATTTCCCGTATATACCTAACACTCTGTTCCCCATTTTATTTGGATACCCATGTAATGGCCATATTTTAAAATTGACGATTGTATAAATGATTGAGCATTTCTTGATCAAATCGTGTTAAATGAATTACTTAATTTGGTCATGTCTTAATTAGTTAAATAATATATCTATTAAAATACATAATAAAAATGGAGAATAAGTTGCAAACTCGATATATATATATATATATATATATATATATATATATATATATATATATATATATATATATATATATATATATATATATATATATATATATATATATATATATATATATATATAATAAAATCACGACAAGGAGATTTTGATTTCCTCCGCTTAAAGTAAATAATTTTAACCGATGAAGCAAGGTTAGTTTATGTTAGACTATATATTTATGCTTTAGCATTTTAATTGTTTTTTAAATATTATTGAGATATTTTCTTATTCTAACTTATTTTTCTTCAACTTCACACTGTATCCCATAGCAGAGTAGGCAGATAGAGTAGTGTTAACACACTCCGTTTTTCATTTCATGCCCAAAAAGACTGCAACATCAAAATAACCGCGTCTCCCCCCCATTCTATTAACCATCTTTCATACAAATAAATTACATCATACATTACGTAATGGAACTCAAAGATCCTATTCTATGGGACACATACTCAAAGTGCCCGTATGTACCTGTCATCAGTCTTGTATTATTAAGTAGAACAGCTGTCGCATAGACTATATTTACACGGTTAGCACAAGTATTAACGTTATATTACCGATCAAAGTAAATTGAGTGGAATTATGTATTAGATGGAACCTTTGAACGTAATAACGCGTGAAAATTATAAGGTCTCTAAGGAATATCGATGGTCTGGTCTCACAACATGCTTAATGCTCTATATAAATACATTTTACAATACTAGTGTTTACATATGTCTTTTATTTGGATTTTATTCGTTTTATTTTAAAGATATATAATTTTATTCGGCTGAATTTAAACATCTTGATCGTGAGTATTGTCTTTACTTGGATGATCACTTTTCTGCTCTAGAAAAATAATAAGTAGGTATATCCCTATAAGTTCATCGTTCGATATCCAATTCAAAATTTGCGTGGAAAATTGTGTTATTTTTTAATTAGTGCCTTGATAGAAGAACTTAGTATCGATTTTTTTTCTCATAAAGAAAAGATATAAACATTATATTTTTTTACTTGTTTTGTTCATTTTAGGATCAAATGGAAAAACTACTAGTACTATGATGATGCTATGATGCATTTAAATTGATAAATTATGTATATATATTCCATTGATTTTTAATTATATATGTTATATAGTGAAATACGGCTAAACCTTGCCTAATACTGAAAAAAAGACCTCCAGGATTCAATTGCTTGGTTCCATTTCAGATATAACCGGATACCGGTACGCCTCAATTATGTATACAGATAGACATAAAATAATACAAGAAACTATACATTGATCCGAGTTTTGAATTCAAATTGAAATTCGATACAACAAAACCTTGCCGGTAGGTCGCGGCTAAGTAAATTTCCGCACCGGAAGTGGTTCCCATTTGGCGCGAGAGTACTTCCATTATTCCATATATTTTTGTTTTACAATGTGGTTGTATCGCTGTGTTTCGCATTTCTTTCTTTTTGTTTCCGCTCTACCACTTGGTTTTGTATGACAATGCTAATGTTGGCTTTCATCGTATCAGAAGCTATAATTGATTTTTCTTCCATCGTCGTGGCTGAGAGAGGTAAAGGTTTTTATATATTTTTTTCTTATATAGAGACAAAGAAGTTATAATTTTATGTTTGAAGTAACTAAAGAAAGGCCGTCGTGACAAAGTGGCGTGGCATATGACTGTAAACACAACGTTTATGGGTTCGATTCCAGTTTGGGTAAATAAATTATTTTCCTTGTTTTCTCTCGCTCTGATTTTCTCGCTTCGTTAAGATTGGCTCTCAGCACACAATGTCTTTAAGATTGGCCAGAAAGTGGGGAACGGAGTGTTTTACCACTAGGTTCCCTCTGCTATATGGGGGAAACAGTATGAAGCAATATTTTTTTGTAAGACATTAAATATGTATAAGTAAATCTCTTGCTATAGTTGAGACAGACAGAGATATACAATAGATCTTTGCTCGAAGGTATGGCTACATTAATAATCATCACCCCCTCCCCCTTTTTGATAGCAGCTTGAGTTCTACCGCTCAAAATATACGCTTTTAATATTGGGAGGGAAGTTTGACTTTGATTAAAAAAAAACATAAAGCTAATTAAAAAGTCCTGTAACAGACGGTTTGTGGGTTCGATTTCCATTCGGGGAGAATGAACGATTTTCATTTTCTTCGCTCTCGTAGCGTTGAGTTCCGCCGCTCAACACGCAATGCCTCAAAATGTGAAAAGCGGGGAACGGAGCGTCTTAATACTAGGTTCCTACGGTTCCCTCTGCCTACCTTGCCATGTGCGGGATACAGCGTGAACCTAAAAAAGACTTTAACAGTAGCAAAATATTGGCAAAAAAAAATAATAAAAATTAAATCGGACCGATTGAAAAATTGACATTTTAGCATTTTAGCGTAATAGAATCTATATATCAATGGCTCGGATACTGCCACTGTCCGGCTTATTTCACTCGAGCAATAACTGTCGCAAAGCTTCCAAACGATTTGCCAAACACCGAATTGGACGATTAAAATTGGGGAAACGGAAGCATGAGATCGAAATGAAATATGAATATTATGATACTAGGGATATGCTTGTCTATAGCTATTTATTTATATAATATATGATACATAAGTGAGTGGTATAGTGGAATTTTATTGGCTTTTATCACAATCTGTGGCACTATGAGAAGGTTACGTAAAACATTAGGATTTGTTGGAACTTAAAAGTATTTTTAAACTTTAGTGTAATGAAATTAACTATAGTAGTATCTAGACATTTGAAAGTGTTTTAATATTGTAAAAATGTTGTTCTACATCAATAATAGAAAAATGAATTCAAACCTGCGCCCCTTGGAAACTGTCCATGCACTCTGAATTAAGCTACGTTGAAATTTTTACACGCTTCGTACGATTTATTTATGTAATAAATAATAAATACTACCCTGTCCTGCCATATAATAATAACAATTAGCAATAATATTTAAGTAGAGAAAATTTTGAAAAATCTTACAGTAATGCCTACAAAAATAAATAATTTAATATTCCCAATAAACTCAATGTTATTCAATAAAAATTTCCATTTAAATGAAAGCAAAATTTTCGATTCACATTTCCCGCTCTAAACTTCGTAGCAAGTAAACCCCCGTTTGTAATATATGGTCAAACAATAAGCCTGGGATACCACAGTGCAGTTTCATTCGCCCTCCGTGCCAATAGCTGTCGCCGGATTCCACACGATTTGCCAAACGCTGAATATAGATCTAAAAGCTAGCTATTTACTACTTACATACGTTGTTATTATTATGAGAATTTAGTTGTGCTTTAATTTCTTTGCGGGGTTTGAATTTTGTTAGTGATGGAAAGCGTTGGAATACCTTATTAGATGGAAAATTTATAAACAATATTTCGGGTAGGTATTAGAGTACTTACATACTACCTATCTAACCTACCTACTTGTACATCATTTCGTTCTTGTTTTCTAAGACTTCATAGATATCACATGTTAAAAGCACACGCTGCATGACCATATTATTGGAATAATAACGACTTCAGACGAGAACCAAATTTACAACTAACGCGATTAAAATTAGATAATGCTTGCGCCATATTGACTATATAAGTAAGAAAATAATCGCAGCATTTAAATTTTCTTCATAAAAGAATAAAAGATAAATATTTTTTTTAAATTTCTTAGATGATTTAAGATACTGTGTACAGTTCAAAGTTTCTATTTCGCAGAAGGAGCAATTTTTCACGACCGATTGAGTATTTAAATTCAGGATTTTCAGGAAAGTTAGAAGTCACTTTGATATAAAAATGTCTAAGCCATTTCTTTATGAAGTAAATTATTATCTTATAAAAATACTATAAACTAATTGATTCTCGTGATTTTGTCTCGCTTGAATATTTAATACTCAGTCTACATAAACACTTTGTTTGAACACAATCTTTATACAATCTCTATATATTCAGAAGTCTAAACATAATCAATTCTAGATTTAAATACATACATACCTTCACGCCATATCCCTAGCTGGGTAGTCAGAGAGAACGGAGCGCCAAACGCTGCGATCCCTGCATACCTCTTCCGCCTCGTCCACTGTCATAAACCTCTTCATACATACTCTCCGGGGGCTCCTCATGCTTTTTACGTGACCTTCCTCCAGTATCTTCGACACTGTGTTTTCAAAGGTCAACCGAGGTCTCCCCTTACTTCCCTTACCACTCATTTTTGCTTCATATATATTTTATACCATTCTATCCTCACTTATTCTCGCGACGTGCCCAAACTACCTGAGCACCATTTTCACTGTGGCATCCTCTCTGGTACCTATCATTGTGTGTATCTTCGTCTTCGTCTTTGTCGCGCATTCGGTCAGTTAAATTGATGTCCTCCCAAAAGATTGCATCTCCACAGCTTCTTTCTCTTCATCTTTCTTAACAGAAAGGTGCCTTAGCTGCATTGTTGGGATGGCAGAAACAACACGCACAGCTGCACGATTGGCCGTACTCAATGCAGTTATGGTGTCACGACGGTCACGACGCTGTTATATGGCAGTGAAACGTGGGTATTTCGGAAGACGACTTCTAGATTTAAAATAAGTTTAATCCAAAAAAACACTTTTTTTGCAGGTTTAAAAGTCCCTGTTTTAGTGGAGTGGTGCTGTATGCTATTTTTACTGCTTACCAAAAGCTCTGCTCACATAATGTGTGTAAAGTCACATAATCACGGGATAAAGTTATTTTTGATAATGTTTGATGGTTATAAATAATTACATATATATATATATATATATATATATATATATATATATATATATATATATATATATATATATATATATATATATATATATATATATATATATATATATATATATATATATATATATATATATATATAGTAGTTGATACTGATATTTTATATGATTTATATAATACTAAAAATAGAAAAAATATTACAGAATATTCTCTAATTAAAATTAGAAAAGAAATGAATAAGTAAGAAACGATAAAGATTTAGGCACAAAACAAACGTATACGTAATAATGGCGGAAGTGCTCTCTCCCGCCAAATGGTAGATTTTGCATCCGGCACCGGAAGTTTACTTAGCCGCCGGCGACCCACCTCGCTAAGGTTGTGTGTAGACGCATCGAATTTCAATTTATAATACAATCTCGTTGGAAATTATATGAATTCTTTGGAAATGTAATTTCAAAAGATTTGTGTGTTTTATTTTAGCTTTTAATTACGTTATGAAGTTAGAGTAAAATTTACTTTTTATCTTCCAGAGATTTTAATAACGATAACAGACTTGGTTCTCTGTTATTGTTACATTGACTACTCAAATTTATTTGGCTGATTTAGTCTTAGTAAGTCGTTTTTATTATAAAAAATAAATATTTCTAAGAAAGCTTCTAGTGGAATATCTTCACGTCGTTAGACGTATATGATGCTGGAAGCTATGCCTGATTATCCGTATATACTTAAGAGCAAAAACTTCTTAGCATTTTTCGAATTCACCGTGCGGGTGCCAGGCTCATTGCGTTCTAGGGAGAGGAACTCAGAGCAGTGCCTAGATCTTGAAACCCAAGGATAGGATTAAGTACTGCCTTTCAAGCCCTAACTTTCCCAGTCCGAGTTCCACTCTCTACTTAAGCAAATTCAAAATTCTAGTTGTTAGTTCTAGACATCTAGACAGGACTAGACTATAAAATCATATTGATAATTTTTTTTGCATTTTTTAGCATTTTAGTGTATAATTGAAATATAGTATATATATATATATATATATATATATATATATATATATATATATATATATATATATATATATATATATATATATATATATATATATATATATATATATATATATACATACTATATAATAGACAAAAACGTATTTTTTCTACATGTATAAATAGTAACATTTTGACATCTTGTAACAGCCTTAGAGTCGTCGCGTGCGTCTAACTGTTAGAGGTAAAGTGGCCCACTCACAAATCACACAATATTGACCTTTGATATATTTCATGAATCATGCTCTATAGAACCATTTTTAACTTTAGATTGGATTGTTACTTTTGTTTTTGGCGAATTTTCAGTTATTCTGAGAAATTAAGCTATATGTGTTAATATTTTTGAAAGTATTGTTCTAAGCTGAGCGGATATTTTTTTTTACAAAAGCTATAATAAATATCCTTATTTCTTGCCGAATTAATCTTGGTAGTAATTTTTAGCTGAAATTTTATAAGAATCACCCTATATGGATTCAAACAAAAGAAATAAGTTATAACAAACGTATAACAATTCGATGTAGAGTGATAAGAACTTAAGGTTTAATTAGATTATTTGATGATGTCCAAGAGGCACAGATTCAAGCCCCGTTACGTTCAGTTTTTTTTTGTATGTGCTAGAATCATGAATTTCAATAAGTCAAGTAATAAATAAACTTAATAATAAGACCGATATTTTAGTATCAATTTTTATTTTATAAAAAAACAGGGTATATACAGAGGGAAATTCCACCCCATATTCTATGCTTGTTAAGTAGCGGAACTCAACGCTGCGATTTGTCTTCTTACCAGACCAGGAAATTATTTTAAATTATACTCCAAATTGGAAATCGACTCCACAACCAGTTCATTAGAACTGAGACACTGCTAATGTGCCACAACTGCTTCAAAGCCTTCATATTTGTATAGTTTATAAAATATTTTATTAATTTCCAACAAAAGCCCAAAACAATTTACAGATGAACAATTTTAATTACAGCTTCTAAAGCAAATGAAATAGTACACTTTACTCCACCTTAAATAATGAAGCGTGCAAAACATACCGTCATCCGGATCTTTCTGTAAATCGTGTGTAAAATCGACGAAAGTTATTGAATCCGAGGTATCCTTGGCAATAATATATAAAGTTTGTGTTTTTTTTAATGATTAGTGAATAGTCACTATTTTTAGAGTTCCGTGTCGCAAAAGGATAAAATGAAACTATTATTGAAACCCATATTTTACCATGTTCTCTTTCTTCTGTTCTGTTCTCATCTGTTTTTTCTGTCTGTGATAGACAGACATAAAACAATGTTATGACCATTTAAATTTATTTATTCTATTATGGCTATTACTTCCATTGTATAATAAGCCTTGTCAATAAAATTGGACAAACGAAAGTATTGACTCGATTTCTATATACGAGTACTGTGTATTGAAACGGAAGTCAACGCCGCGCTTGTTTTGTTAGAGCGGGAAAATAATAATTCCTTCCCCCAATTAGAGATCGAACTCACGACTGTCCGTTCACAGTTACACCTTGTACCCCACTTGACCAATTAAAATGGAATAACATCAAAATATAAAATATATCTACTAACACAAAAGCAGTACATAATATAAAGTTTTTCACGTTTTTAAAGAACACCAAAGACAAGTACGCTTACTAGGAGGAGATCCCGTCGTAAGCCGCCGCCAGTTCGCAGGGAAGCAAATGATCATTTGAACAACTTTTTTCATTATCTCCGACAACTCAAATACTTTTATAGCATAGTCCTATTTCGTTTTGTTACTTTTTTGGTCGGACTTTTCTCGAATGGACTCTCAAAGGTATAATTTAGACTATTTTTTTTGCTAGTATATTTTAAATATTACTACTAAGCTACCTAGTAGTGGGCTTAATTTTTTATTATACAAGTAGAGTTTGACTTTAATCGCAACGGCAATGGCTTCGATTCTTACTCGGGAAAAAATATTATTTTCATTTCGTTGCTCTGGTACAAGGCAAAGCGCAAATATTGCAAAAATTTGGGCAGAAAGTGGGGAATGAAGGTGGCAACGTCAGTGTCAGGGGACAGCCTACTCTGCTTTATAGAATGTAGAGAGTTAAGCTAAAAAAAAGTACTAATAAACATTACAATAAATTATAGTAAAAAGTAGTGATAAAACACTCAATCATGGAATTCTGTTCTTAATCATCAGATCAATACAATAATGCTATACAACGTTGTTTCTCTTCAAATTAAACTTACTATGTCGTATTTATTACGTTTTTAAGACCACGAAGATCGAGGTAATAGAAGTAAATGAAAAATCTGTATGTTTTCTACATAGTTGAATTGAAATCGGAGATCAAAGGATTTCTTAATTTTTTAACTATATAGCTAAGGTTAGTTAATTTTAACGTTTGGTATAAACCAATCAAATTAACGCCTACATAACAAAGATATAATACATATAGCAAAAAACTGTTTTTTCAAATTAATTTAATCCTAAGGTGGGCCACCTTAGGATTACACCCTCAAATACATTACTGACTCGTGGCACACGCGACGGTCTCTGGGTTCAATTCCCACTCGGGTAGAATTCATTATTTGATTTTTTAATTTAATAAGGCAAAGCGCGTTGAGTTCCGCCACTCAATACGCAATGCCTCGAAAGTCGGAGAGTGGGAAAGTGTCTTAGAATTACGTTCCTTCAATCTACGGTTCCCTCTGCCTACCTTGATATGTGCGGGATACAGCGTGAAGTGATATAAATAAAAAAACATTTTTTTTAAGTACACATTAATCTAATTGAATTACCAGAATATACCCTGGGCATAAGTTATTCCAAACTACTGATAGTCCCTGAGCAGGCACGAAGTAGTGAAGTTAAGTTATTTCGCTAAAAACTCTCCGTCAATAACTCTATTATTAAACTCTACTTTTTTAAAATTTCTCCACCACATCCCTTTCATGTTTCTACAGACATCAGCTAAGATAAGCAAAAAATAACCCCAACCAACCAATTTTACATCTTGTTAACTATACCTTTTACCTTTTACCGAGCTATTTGACCGTTCCTTATAAACGAGCTAAGTTACTTAGTCCGAGTTGTTTTCGAGTATAAATGCTTCTGTGTAACGCCGGTTATAAAAGTATACTGGGTTAATTGTTGCCTTTTCAGACGAAGGACGGTGAAGTGGGAAATTTGGGCATTTAGATTTTGTTTTAATTTTTTAGTACCATATTGTACCACGTGGATACGTACTACATACGGTACGTATACCAAGATAACAGTTTATAATATTTTTATGTCTGTCTGTTTGTTCCGCATAATCTATAAAACGGCTGGACCGATTTCGACGGCACATTCACTTACAGATAGGTCATGTAATAAGGAGTAGCTAAGGCTATTTTTATTATAGAAAAAATATAATATATTTTATGAGCTATAAGCTTTGTAAGCTAACTAGAAACTATTCTATTAATTATTACCAAAAATTATCTTTGTCCATATAATATATACATATTTACTTCTAAAGACTTTTTTTTATTTTTTTACGTATATTTGACGTTTTTGATTTACGACAGTCATATCCGCCAGAATTATTCTGGCTCAATAAAATATGGCGTGACCAGCGGATTCAATCCATCTGCCCAGTTAACAGTGCGGCTTGTTACAACGGCGATTCACAAGATAAGCATATAATGAGGTTTTGGATGAAAAAATGTGTTTTTATGTAAATTTTATTGATCGATTATCGTCTAATTTCATTCATTTTTGTATGGGTCCACGTTTTTAGGTAGGTTATTTATTAAAGGATTTTGTATAATTTTCTCATCCCCTTATATAGTGAAGATAAATTAAAATACATTTTTTTCACAAATTAATAAAAAAATCTAAGATCAATAACGAATTGAGTGTTCATAATAAGTAAAGAGAAATAACGAAAAGAAAGGTTTAATTCAAGAAAACAGTGTTAGATATATAGAATATGGAACTTTTTTTAAGACCCAGTGGCACAGCGTGTAGCTGTCAACGCGACGATTGTAAGTTTGATTCCCAATCTGGGGAATTAAATATTCTCATTTTCTCCCTCTAGTAAGAAGACAAACCGCAATGATGATTTCCTAATTAATTATAACACTAGATTATATATATATATATATATATATATATATATATATATATATATATATATATATATATATATATATATATACATATATATATATATATATATATATATATATATATATATATATATATATATATATATATATATATATATATATATATATATATATATATATATATATATATATATATATATATATATGCAGGATACTGCGTGAAGATAAAATTTGTTATATACGTGGTTTAAAATAAAAACCAACCGATATCCGCCCGTGGACGCCACTGTATACCGTAACAGGATTAACACTATGTTGTTCTAAAACGCGATTCGTTTCAGTTTTAGAAAAACGAAGAACTCATGGATGAAATGGATCCAATAGAGTATTACGGTGATTGGTATCGTATATACAGTATTTTGCGAAAGCTGTAGCAGAATATAATTTTTTCGTTGAATTTTCAACTGACTTCAAAAGTATTAAGTTCGCAAATCGATTGCATTTTTTTGCATGTTTATTTGAATATTTCGCAAATTTTGTATGGATTTTGATGATTATTTTGAGAAAGAGAAAGCAAGAGAGAAAGCGGAGAGAGATTTGTACATAAACTTTGTGCCATATTTCGCAAAAGCTTCTGGCAAAAGTCAAGAAGAACAAACCAAGGTTTGTTCTTTTTTTTTCAAACAAATCAAGGTTTCTTCAAGTTATGTTTTCGTTTGTACATACAACTATAGTAGTTATAGTTTACAAGTTTATTTTTGATAAATTGGCTAAATGATCTTAAAACTTCAAATACATTACTGACTTAATTTTATTCATTAAATAGAAAAAAAAACATACTATTAATAATGAATCTCTTTTAATTTTTCAGATAACATAGATAGCCTTTTTTTATTTAAAAAAAATATTTAGATATATGTACTTAGACACTCGATCAATGATCATCCTTTGTAATTAGCTATATACTAATTAATACTGTATTATGATTCAATCAAATCTGAGAATGAAATGCTCAGTCCAGTCTGATTCAATAATGAATAATTATTGAAAATTGTAAATTACCAATTGAAAAAAAGGTAAAAAGATCTCGTTGAGTTTCTTGCACCGGTTCTTTTCAAGTCTAAAGCATTTATCTTAGAAAAAGTGCTAAATTATTTGAGCTTGTATGTTCTTATTTTGATTAAATTTATTTGTCTTTGACTTCAATTTTCATTTTCTAACTTTTTAATATATATAGTACACAAACATAACATATTTGGGCACGTCGAGAATATTAATGATGAAACAATGGTAAAAAAAAATATGTAGCAATAGTCAGTGGTAAGAGAGGTAAGGGAAGACCTAGGTTGACCTTCGAAAACACAATGTTGAAGATACTGGAGGAAAGTCACGAAAAAACCATGAGGACCCCCGAAGAGCATGTATAAAAAGGTTAATGACAGTGGACGAGGCGAAAGAGGTATGCAGGGACCGCAGCGTTTGGAGCTCCGTTCTCTCTGACTACCCCGCTAGGGATAACGCGTGAAGCTATGTATGTGTGTGTGTATGTACATAATATGTACAAACATAAAGTTAATTACATATTTCAAAATTAAAAAAAAAAACACTGTAGTAAGACTTTACTATAATAACATTAATAATCGCTCATTTGACGTAACAGTTGCTCTGCTACTCCCTGATAACTTAATTCTTCACAGTCTTGCTTACTTTGGAACCAATCTATCAAGTTTATGTGAAGCTTGCGTATGTCAATATGTTTCAGGCTGTGCAGTTGCTCATTAAAACTTCTCCATGTTTGAGTCATGTAAGTCATGTACAGTGAGCCTCTCAGATTAATCACCTTTAAACTCTATATAGAGTTGGTAATTTTTGTTTTTCAGTGCTTAGGTATATAAGAGATTGTTATATTTCCTCCATTTTGAGCCAGAGTATATTGAATAGTACTTCACTATACAGGTTAACCGTCCGTTTTTTTTCCTTTTTTAAATGTTATGGTTAAAGAATAACTTGAGGGTTCTATACAGTTAATGTAGCATTCATTCAGACTAAAAATGCCCAAATTGCCAAAGTTCAACGAGTGTTAGAGTATTGTATGGGCTGGAAGAAATACATTGAATTATATATAACGTATATTAAAAGCGATAGCACTATAATATGTTACTTGAGCCGAATATTGTACAGTAGACCGTAGCTGTAAAGCGCGGATCACGTAAACTCGATAGTTTGCAACATAGTTTTTGATAATTTCCAAACTATTATGAAGTAAGTACGAAACCGCTACTTTGCGGCGAGAGAAACGTGAGAGGTGCTATGCAAAATTTTCACCATAGAAACATGTGACAAGTTAAGTTACATTTTATTATGTGAGGATTATAAAATTTAGATTTATTTATATCATTTTTATTCTTAACTTATTGGTATATACTTTTAGTTCTACACACACATTGTATACAACCGGATAAGTAAAGATACCTTAATGTTAATAAATGCTATTCTTTACCTGCTGCCCAATTTGATATATACTACTACTCTTCTTCTCCGGAATCAAGATATAATATTATATTAATTATTAACACGGCTACTTCATTCCCACTAATGGAAATCGAACCCACAACCATCGTGCACTGCGCAATGATGGCCTCAAGTGAGTTTGTGCCTCAATATTTTAATATGGAAGACTTTTAATGAAAGTGCTCAATAAAAACCTCTCATTTTGGAGAGCTTTCTAAATGTACTTCACGCAGTGAAGTGTGAAAAAAATTCGTGTTTTATTCATATAAGATGCATATAATATTTATATATATATGTATGTATGTATGTATACTCATAATACGTTGCTTCTACATTTTACAAACACCTGACTAAAATTGATTTATTGAACTATTGAAATATTGTAAACATTGTCTATTGATTGTTATTATAGGGAAAACAATCAGTTTAAGTAATTGATTTTTACATTTACTCGAAACAGAAAAATGTTTTGAGGAATAATAATAAAAAAAAAAACACACTTATAACCAAACTAAGCAACTGTTTGTTATAATGATAACAAATGTTATATCATAACCTCCTAAATAATTTGTAGTAACAAAAAGTAAATTCTAACACCTCTCCTTGTATTGACATATTCCTTGTTACATTTAGTAATGTAGGCAGAGAAAAATTCTCCACTTTCCATCTGAATTAGACAAACTTGAGTTGAGACACTTGACTGTTCAGTGATGGAACTCAACGCCACACTTTTTCTTGCTAAAATGGGGAAATGAAAATAGCCGATCCCTTCAAGTAAAATCAGAAAGCATAGAAAATGAGCTAAAGTACAAATCAAAAAAATAGCATAACGCTAAATCCAAGACGTAGAAGCTATTTTTTCTTTTAATTGAATATTGATTTCTTAACGTAAACTGTACGTATATATATCTCACAAAAGCTGTCCCACATAATATAAAATAATATATAAAATAAAATATAGTTTTATACTCAACTTTAGCTTTTTACTTTGTCCATATATCATACTTCCAATCTACTTTACTATGTATTACTTTTTTCTTCATTAAAAGGCAGCAAAAGGCAACAACACCAATCATCCAAGCCACAGTTATGTCGGTCGATAATCCCCATGGAATTGGTTTAGAGGTCCGCAATATTTCGCCAAATAAATACGCCCTCGTGCGTATAGTGAGTCTGGGATGCGACAAATAGGCTTAAAGATCGGTCTACATGTAGGGCTACCATATAAATGGGATATTCAGTCTATCGGAAACGCCTCGGTTGTGGATTCAATTTTGACTTTGAAAGCGCGGCGTTTACTTAAGCCATTCAGGACGATCAAAAAGTCTGGGAAGATAAAAAGAGGGGAACGGAGTGTCTTAACACTATGTTTCCTCTGCCAACGAAGAAATAAAAAAAAATCTGTATAAGATTTTCTAAAAGTAATGAGGTAAGAAAGGAAAAAATAATTGTGGTGAAAATTTCTTCGGTCATCGAATCTAATAGATTTTTTAAGGTTAAACAAAAACAAAACTTAATTTATGGTTTTCTATTGTACATTTTTGGGTCATATTGGATTTTTTATATTGGTATCTTTGTTAATATCCATACATTTTATGAAAAAAAAATAGGAATTTTTCTTTACAAATTGGCCTTTAAGCTTTATGTCTCCCATAGAAGTAATTCCGGCTAGTACAAATATAATATTTATATCAATTTCTATCGAGTTTTGATCCCAATATGTCAACCCCTAAGAGCTACGTATCAAAAAATTTAAGCTATTATCAATAACATTTTTAAAACGAAATATTATCCTACAAAATTCAAAGGATATGGTCATATCCTAACATATTCATAGGATATTTTGTCCTTTATACCATCTGTTGTTACCGAAATTTCTCAGTAACATATTTTGGGCATGAAGAACTAATATTCAAAACAATGTTATCATCTAGATTCCATCGAGAGCATGAGGCATATATGGTATTTAGATGTAATAATAATTTAATGAAATTCTAACATATTGGCTTTTCAGTTAAATATGCTTGCGTATCTATGGTAGCCTCTTTTTCTAGTTTTTTAAAACTTTCACACATAACCCGTACTAGGGTTAAGATCTCTGTTCTATTAATATACTTTCTTATTAATATATGTGTGTGATATATGTCAAGTTTGTCGAACGATGGAACTTAATTACTGTATTGTATCTAACAAAACAGGGGATAAAATAGTTTAGTAAAAACATTAAAGTTAGGATCTACGCCGCGACCATCGTGTTTGCGGCTGAATATTTTTTAACTATCATATATATATATATATATATATATATATATATATATATATATATATATATATATATATATATATATATATATATATATATATATATATATATATATATGTATATACTACTATTCTATACTTTTTCTAATCATAAGAAGAACGACATTGAGTCCTATAAATCATCACTTTCTTTCAGCCTCACAGTTTTCCTTGAAAATTAAACAATCTTCATATAATAGAGCCAAAGAGAGCTAAGTGTCAAGACACCCCGTTCTCTGCTTTCCGAATTCCATAACTTGCGTATTGTCTGCTTACCAGAACGGGATAATTAATTAATCCTCTGCCATCTAATATGGCTTCAATTACCCATCAAGTAATGACTCCAAACTATCTAAACATTGAACGCGTATACTTCATTATTATTGTTTTACCTTCAAATCTGCGTTGTAATAGAAAGAGTTGCTACTAACATACTATAAATGATTTTATTTAATTTAGCCTTGTAAATTCATTCTCCAAGTAGTTTTACACGCGTACAACGTCCGAATCGAAAGAACAGGCACGCAACTATGATGAATGGTATGTACTCGAATTCTAACTGGATATCAGACTGATGGTAAGGTTTCTAGGCTTTAATGATTGATGATGAATTTCTGGTGAACACTTTTAGTTTGAAATTATAGCTAAATGTTTGTGAGAAAGATTTTGTTTTTTTTTAATTAGAAAGAGAAATACATGACAAATACATGACAAATACATGACAAATATATATGACAAATATACATGACAAAATTCCAACATTCTGTTTTCGTAACTATTTCAGATTATTTAGAATTATTAAAAAAGGACAACAGTGGAGAACGGAGTGTCTTAACACTCCGTATGTCTGCCTTGCTCTATGTATATATGTATATAGGGTGAATCACTTGTTTTTATTTTTTTAATTTTTAATTATGATCGTTGTGGTGCAATGGAATAGCATGTACTCGTATACGTGAGGGTTGTATGAATTACTTTTATTTCTCCGCTCTCTCTCTCTCTATATATATATATATATATATATATATATATATATATATATATATATATATATATATATATATATATATATATATATATATATATATATATATATATATATATATATATTTAATTTTTAAAATTGTATCTAAAAGAATTGAATCCACAACAGTCTGGTCGTTCCCAAACACGCTTTAAATAAAGCTCACCCAACATATGAAGGTCAAGAGACAAACAAGTTTTTATAAAATCGATAATTTTGTAGCAATGGTATCGATCTAACATTTTATTAACGAAACAAACTTTCAAGTTCGAATGGAAGTAATTAAGAAAAAAATTCACGCGTTTCTAGTTGATAAATTAAAGGGAATATTTTATTACACTTTTTTTTTGTTACGTCACTTTTACACACTGGCGCTTTTAGTTAATTAGCTATTAAGTGTTTCAATTATTTGAATAATTTTTTTTTTCTAGGTTAGCTGTAACTTTTTTACGTTATATTTTCGGTGTAGGTCATTTTTTTTACATTTCCAAGAACAGTAATGACGTATACGTACGTACGTAACGTATGTAGTTTGACAGTTGTGGGTTTGATTCCAATTCGGGGAAATGTATTATTTCCATTTCCTTGCTCTGGCAACAAGATAAGCACAACATTGAGTTCCGCCGCCCAGCATACAGTGTCTCGATTGAGCGGAAAGTAGGTTATGGAGTGTCTTAACACTAAATTTCCTCTGCCTACCCTGCTCTTTTCAAGATACAGCCTAAATTAAAAAAAAAAACTAATCACTCAGTATTAAAGTAAAATGACTAGTGAAAAGGAAAATTATACATTAATTGGAACACATAATAAACTTAATAGCTAATATCACAATAAAAAAAACCAATCCAGAAAACACTTTTCCCTAATATAATTAAATTTCCAGGCCACAGATTCACACATTCCTACACAGGAAAAGCTGGAAATAGCTGAAAGTGGTAAATTGATATGAATTTACTGAAAACCGCAAAATATACTTAATAAATAATATTTCCAAAAATAGCAACCATAAGAGATGTCACACGACGCCCTCTCCCTCAGCCCTCTCATTGTGTACGGAATACCGACACGCACGGTAGCAATTTGTTCTTTCTGTGCGTGTTCAAGTAATTGTTAGTATTAATTCGACGCAACGTTATATAATGTTCATCACGCGATCCAAAAGCCGTTATTATACTAAATTTATTGTATAATGTATAGCCTAACTAAATATGTTTCAGCTTTTGGTGATTGCTTCAAATACTTTCAATGTTAATTTTGAAAAAATCGATTGTGTGTTGTTTCAATTCGATTTTTTGTTATTATTTTTCTCTTTTTGCTTCCTTTTCTCCCGCGGTTTCTATTCTCTCTAAGAAATGTTTACATGAATTCAGGTCTTATCATCTAGTGATCTTATAGTCTATGATCCATACAGTAAATTATAAAAAAGTTACAGGTATATATGAGAGACAGGAGCCTAAACTAAGATACCTTAGGTCTCCTAGGTAGAAATTCAGTACCTCTTAGATTACACTGAATTTCTACAGTTATATACTATAAATATTAAAGGTGAAAAGTGTTAGGACACTCTTATTTCTGACTTTCGAGATATTTTGAGTGGGGGAACTTAACGACGTGTTTCGTCTTTTGACTAGAGCGTGGATACAATTTTTTTCTCAATGAGTAGCAATTGAACCTAAAACTGTCGCATGTACAGGTGCTGCACCACGACCACTTTATTGTTATAATATGCTATTTTGCTGGTGTAATCTTTGTTTACTTCTAAAACAGGGTAGTCAAGGAGAACCTAGTCTCTCTTCTCCACTTTCTCTCTAAATTATAGATATTGAGTATTGAATAGAGAGGAGAAATAATAATAATTTGTTGTTCCCTCGAATGTGTTTCACCTAAATTATTTACTATGAACTTGTCTTTTTCTTTTTGTCATAATAAGTGAAGTAAATTAATAAAGTGACAAATTAGTAAGTGAGTAAATTTCAATTTTAAATAAAATTATATACCATATGGTACATATATAAATATATATGTATATATAAGCTATGTGCCAATCGAGTACACGACGTCTGGCTTAAAAGAATGGTAACCCCTACACTAAACTCAGGATGACGTGAACGTCATGGGAATGAAGATGCTGATATGAATGTGTGGCCTAATACAGTGTGATAGAAGCGGCTGGTCTGATGATACAAAACAATTTCATTTAAGGTAGTCTTGGGGTGCGTGACTTAGTGCATAAGTTCCAAGAGTGTCGCATGTTCGAGATCATATGACTACGTTATTTGCTGACCTAGGAACTATATAGTAGAAAAAGTGCCTTGACATATCTGCACCCGAGTTTAAATTGTAATCATTGGTTATTGGTGATCTTTATGAGGTCATCGTGGGGCTATTAGTAAACGTGACGGTTGTAAACTAAATTCTCAGTCGGGAGACTTTTCTTATGTCCTCGTGCTAGTAACAAGACAAAACGTAGCGTTGAGTTCTACCATTCAACACGCAATGGTTCGAGAATTGGGCGTAAAGTCGAGAATAGATTGTCTGATATGTGCAGCACATAGCGAAAAGCATGAGCTCTATAAAGGTCGAGTAGGAGAAAATGACTTAAAGAGCCTATTGTTTCAATTAATTATTATTGAGAAGTATGTACATTTTTTTTAACTTATAATATTTGATCATAGCGGGGTCTAAACCGTGCCTTTTGGAAATTGTGCAAACATATTTACTACAAAATATAGGTTTTTATTAAGGTGCGATTACAAGTCTTACTACGATCAATTTTTTATAGATTTTCTAAAAATAAACAAAAAACAAGCAACATTATTTGCGTATACCCTATGTAGCAAGGTATAAATAGAGCCTTTTAAACCTTGTCTTAAGATACACTTTCCACGTTGCATCTATTTTAATGGCAATTCGTTGTAGGTGTAGGAATCTGAACCGCATTCATCTCAAAAAACGAGGAAATGATGAAGATCGAACAAATATCAATCACTAGTACAATCAGATACTATCCTACGTTCGTCCTCACGATAAAGTAGAAAATAATATCCTACCAGATGTCATGCAAAATATTTCTACTTAAAATTACGAGAGCTTCAGTTGCAAATTTGAATATAGTAAGGGTACTATTAATAATTTCCCTTACCACGCGCAGGAGCTAGGAAGTACAGTACAAATTTAATATTCAAGTTGTATTGTAAACGCTCTCACAATTACTTTCTACGTTTGGCCCGTTTTCAATTAGCCCGGATCCTTTCTACCCTCGTCAAGAAAAAATCCACATCTGGCTTTTCAGTATAGTTAATAAATACGATCTCTTATAAGCACATGTATCCAAAGAAACAGGTAAATTATATATAAAAGATCAAACTGTAGGGATACAATGGTATCTTATACTATTGTGTTTTAGTTAAAAAATAATGTGATTATATTTGTATTTTTATAAAAATAAGATAGATATTTATATGGTGGTACCATAAAACTGGTGTGTAGATGGTATGAAGGAATCGAAGATAGAAGACGAAACCTTGGATAGCACTTTTCGTTCACTTCGTGAAGAGGACATGGACTTAGAAGTTAATGGCGGTGAACTGTCAGTTTTTAATTTTTTTTATTGACAATACTTAACAGTCATACCAAAGAATTTATATATTTTTAAGATATTTAAAAATATATATTGCGTGTATAGTGGCTTATTAGCAAGTTGAACACATTTTTACTTAGTATGGACGATACTTCTGATCATTGTGTACGGTATTTAATTATGATATATACTGCAGTAATGGCGTTTCGAGCGTGCAATGATATTTAATTATGATATAGAATTATTGACATGCGGCGTCAAAGTGAAGTGTAGTAGCGAAGGAAGGAAGAGGGTTAAAAAAGGTTCTCTGTACTTTTCTCCTTTCGTTTCAATTTTTTTTGAAGCATTGCGTATTGATGGCTTTTTTTTAATAAATAGTGAAGCTCAAAAAAAGAACGTACAATAAACCGTAAATGTAAGCTGTGAATATTGACTAACTAATATGAACTGAAATTTAATCACATTTAAGATAAATTCATGTACATGTTATTTTAAAAATTGCTTTTATAAATATTTTAAAGCAGCAGCTATCAGAGCTGACATTATTTTAGCATTCCCCTAAAATTGTATGCAATTTGTAGAAGGCCTATGTTATTTTAGTGAAATAAAATAAAATGAGAACGTTTTTTTTAAATAAAGACGTGGATGCTGTATGAGAGATAATTTAAAATGGACTATGGCTTGAACCCGAAATACAAAGGACCTTTTATAATTAAAATTTTCATCCTTGCTTTATGCGAAGTTTTAATTTGTGAACCCTTTTTGTTTCTTTCATTGTTGTAAAGTCAAAAATCACTGATTTCATTGTGAAAATATTGAAAGACAGTCATAATTAAAGTTGAATTAATTTCAGCAGCAAAAAATAATACATCATATACGTTCTTAAAACTGAAAATAATTGACTTCTGACTTATACGTACTTGATATCATTAAATGGCAAATAATAAGTCCATTGTGATCAATCATAGCAGTCAATAACTTTGTCTCATCTCCACGTTTGCTGTTTGACGGTGACAAATTATACAATCGCTTACTGTCGTCTTTAGCAAAAGTAAATGCTACCAATTTATTATCGCAGAATTTTTGTGAAAAAGTTTTGGAAACGCTAGTTGGAACTGTACCAGATTAAAGTATTCACATTTTTCATTTTCACATGCTGGTTATGTAAGAGCTATGGCGCTTGAAGTGCAATGTTAGGCGGCATCCATCATCAAGTGTGGTGATAGAAGGTTCAAATCTTTAGTTATAATTAATGTTATACACCCAGTACATAAACACTTGCAGTATGAAATTAGAAAGCTTTGAAATTGTTAAAATTGTGTAGATATTATTGTAGACGTCCTATGGTTTGTAATAATATTTACTCAAGCAAGGCAAATATTAAATAAATTGTACGTATTAAGATGCTAAAATGCTTGCTGATGAAATATCTTAAAAATTGGCCGGAAAGTAGAGAACGAAGTACCTTAATACCAGTTTATCTCAGCCTACTTCGCTGGCTGCATTTAATTATAAAAAATATCTTTATACTGTAAATACTCTTCCACATTTTGTTTGTCAAGCAAAGAGAAAGTAGTGATCTATCGTCCCTTCGTCATCACCTGTTTAGAGACACTATAATATAAACGAAGAAAATTGTGTTTTTTTTCTATATAAACATATTATTTATTGAAAAAAAAATGGGTGAATAGTAACTATATGGAGTCTAGTGATGCCAACTATAACTTGGCATGCTTAAATGTTATATATAACAAAAAAGTTCAATCTTTTTTATCTTAAAATATTCTTTTCTTTTTATCTTTCTTATCAAAAATACAATATTTTTATTATTATTTCTAATACGTTGAATTAATTTCTATTACTATATGTTACACAATTGTGTTTATATAAAGTGACATACAAATATATTGATTATTTCACCAAAAAATATCTAAAACTAACCTTGGTCTCTTAAGCCTCTTAATAGAATCATAAGATAAAGAATTAGGTACAAATTGTCATGTTGATATTTTCTTTGACGCCCTGTATACATTAAGGAAATCCTTAAAATTTAAACTAGCTTGTAAGTAAGTATAGCATTTTAGTCTTATTTTAAACTGTTTTTTTTTTTTATCTGAAGTATGTATATTATGTGTTAACACTTAATTTTGCCATTTAAAAATGCAGTGTTGCTTATAATAAGTATATTTGTAATGTATGTCCTGTTAGCTTTTTAATAGATAAATAAATAAATCACGAGGTCAACCATCGATAACAACCTTCCAGTGCCAAGGAAGTTAAAAGTAGTAAAAAAATTTAAGTAGCAATTGAAATATATATAGTTATATTCATCCAAATTTATCTATAGACTAGTATTAGTTCCTGCTAGTCCCTCTACAACCTACCACTTTAGGATTCAGTTCAAAAAAATTATAGATGGCAATACTGCCTGTATTTTGTATGGGATAAGGAGCAAATTTGTACGCAATATATATAGAACACCAAAGCTCTTTGTTAGACATAAATATTGAATGGTCGGTATTGTTATGACAGAAATTATGCCGTCAGATGTGACATGTGGAAATTTTTTATTCAATTTTGTTTCGGCTGTCGCTACGGTGTTATTTTCAATAGTAGTAGTGACAGCAAAAAAATCTAAATATAAATATATTTTTTCTCCAATAATAATTTATGAAACACTATATTGTGTGCATTTAATGTGAGATTAAATATTTTTCCAAAAAACAAGATCAGATTAACATTAGCATCAATTAACGTCTAGTACGTACTTCAAAGGCGGCACTAGTAGAATCACGTTGAATTGGTTAGGTAGTGGAGAAGCGGGGGCAGTGGAGTGGGGTGTCAATGTATTTTTAAGAGGCCCTTATAAACCTACACTTTGATCGCAAATACTAAAACTACCAATGAACAGACAAAAAAATTTTTATGTTTGTTTATATTTTGGTAACGTATAAATGTATTTGTGGGTTCGATTCCTACTCGGGGATATTGAATGATTTTCATTTTCTTCGCTCTGGTAACAAGGCAAAGCGCGACGTTGAGTTTTCTTGACACTAGGTTCCTACGGTTTCTACGGTTTCTACGGTTCCTGCGGCTCCCTCTGCCTACCCTGGCATATGCGGGATACAACGTGAAGCTAATTTAATTTTTTATTTTTAATTTAAGTATAAAAAAACACATATTTTGAAATCACAAACAGATATTGCAATTTTATTTTTATATATAGAAGGATTATTTATAATAAGGATAATTTGTCTTTATTATCTTTT
Source organism: Dione juno (assembly GCA_037127375.1). Lineage (NCBI taxonomy): Eukaryota > Metazoa > Arthropoda > Insecta > Lepidoptera > Nymphalidae > Dione > Dione juno. Next base: position 709,095 of record JAXRJS010000067.1, read on the forward strand.
TAAACATTTTTTCTTACTGTTTTGTGGACAGTACAATATTGTGTTGTATTTTGAAATGTAAATGTATTTTCCCATGAACCTATTGTAGAACAATTGAATTGAAGCCAATGTGACTGTCATCACTCAGCGTTTGATAATAATACTGTAGTACTATATTAATTGAATATCAATGGTACGTTCTATAGAATAGACTAGGATTAATTACAAAACTCGAATTTGTATTTTTTTTTCTTAAATTCACATAGATATGTGATATTACCTTGCTTATACCAGAGTTATTAGAAAGAGGTCATGAGTTCGTTACCCACTAGAAGAGGGTTGCTACAAGTATATGGGTAAATATGTAAATAAATTACTTTAATTTCCTTTTTAATTAATAAATTAATTATAATATTATGCAATAGAAAAAAAATATATAAACGACTGACAATTAAAAAAATCAGCTTAGTTTTACTTTCTAGATATATTCAATAAATTCTATGAAAATCAATTACCGCTCATACTGTAAAGCTTTTATTTAAAAAGACCGTACCTTCCAAATCAAGCTTATAACTATAAATATATAAAAAAGCAGCTTCACGCTTTTTCTGCAAAGCAGAGAATAGTCAGAGGGAACCAAGTATTATGACATCCCTTCCCCACTTACTGCTGATCTTTCGAGACATTATCTACATTTCCCCGAATAGGAATCGAACCTAAGCCCATCACGTTTACAGTCACAACGCTGCCCCACTGCATCACAACGCCTTTAAAAATATACATACATACATACATACACTATTACAAAATTCCCAATCTCATATATATTTAAGGCGCGTCTACAAATGATCCGTTGATTCAATTTGCCGATCGCCTCTGTCAGTCTGATGTCGAACGATTTTGGTCTGACGTGATCAGAATTTACTTTACCTCGTTAACTAATCGGCTGAAACCTCTTTACGGGCAAGTCTTAGTTGTTTGCAACTTTCATTTAATTTATAATAATGAACCGGATGTTGAATTTGAATTTTGAATTTTTCCTTCATCTTAATAGAGTACTAAGACGTGTTATTTTTTTTCTATTTTTTACTGCTATTATGCAATGGAATTACTAGGTTTTACTTCAGGTTTCGCTTGTGTAGCCAAATGGCAATGACTAAAAAATGTGTATCACTAAGCATATGTTCAAGTGACGCTATAATCGTAATCTTGCTCGAGAAATGGCGCTAGGACTTTTGTTTCTCTAATAGATTTTCTATACTTTACAATACTAAAAGTATTTTAGTAAATGAAAAAAAAAAACAGTGACCTACCTCTAGATTTTCTCTATCTTCTCTACAAAAATGGGAGAAAATTAAGAAAAAAATCACTAAAGTTATCTAAGGTAGCCAAAAGACCTTCTTAAGTTAAAGATGTTTCAGAAGAACCCCTGAGGTACTTCGAGGTGAAAAGACCCGCATTAAGGGACCAATCGCTAAAGCGTTATGATTGAGTGCAAAAACGATCCCATAGAGATTTACTATGTTAGTGAGCTTCCGTGGCTTTTAGAGGGTAGGATTGACTTTCGCACAGTGCCTTCTCGACATAATTAGGATAATCTTAAAATTTTGTGACAAAAAAGCTTTCCATTTAACTTAGCATTTAGATATTACGCGTAGTTAGTAAAGGTATATCTGTATATATTTACACATTGAGAACTTTTACCTCTTTTTACATATTGTGAATTGGTTAGCGGAAACTAACGCCGCCACGCACGCCGGAAACAAACGCTATCTAGGAAAAAGTGAATATTTCTGCCTGAGAATGATACCTATACCCATATCACTGTTTTTTGATTTCTCAATTTATGTATTAAAATAGGTAGGTTGATAAAAGCTTCACAAACTTTCATAAAAGTTGCGCCACAATTTTTTATCATAGTTTATTGCGGAACAATGTTTCACTGTCTTAGAAAGTGTAATATAATTTTTGTTGGAAAGAATTTCGTCTCAATTTTAATACGTTCACATCATATTATTTGCTTTCTTGACTATGAACTATATTTCTATGTTAATGTATATGCCTCACTATAATGTATGTATGAACGTGATTACTCCGAGAACAGAATGTCTTAACACTATTTCCCCTCTCACACCCTCTCGTATGCCTCTTCTCTGCACTCCTGAAAAACGCGAAGCTATATTCTAAAAAAAAAATCGGTAGACTATAACAAAAACGTTTAAATAAAACTTAACAAAGTGACTGATAACTATATATATATATATATATATATATATATATATATATATATATATATATATATATATATATATATATATATATATATATATATATATATATATATATATATATATATATATATATATATATATATATATATATATATACATATATATATATATATATATATATATATATATATATTTATATATATATATATATATATATATATATATATATATATATATATATATATATATATATATATATATATATATATATATATATATATATATTTATATATATATATATATATATATATATATATATATATATATATATATATATATATATATATATATATATATATATATATATATATATATATATATATATATATTGAAGCCGGGCAAAAAATAAAGAACGGAGTGTCTTAACTCTAACTTATCTCTTTACTTATGTCTTTTTTTTTATTTAAAAAAAAAAAACAAATTATCTCTACATATTCTTTCTATACAACATTCGCCGGGTAGCAAAAACTATTAAACAAATAGATTGAAAATAAAATGTATTATTACAACTAATTACAATAACAGCTTTAAGTGAGACCAATTTCCCATAGCAGCATTGAACTTCATTACGACAAGGACATCTCGTTCACACTAGTGTTTGCTAGAAATTGAGAACGACCTCAATAACACTTTAATGCTTCACGCCGAATCCTGCCCGCTTTTTTGCTTAATTTTCGAAACACCACAGAGTTGACTGGTGGAACTCAACGCCGCGCTTTGTCTCCTTATCAGAGAGAGAAATAAAAATAATTTATTTCTCCGAATGGGAACCAAAAAATGGATTATAACATGATTATTCTTTTCAAATAACCCTTTGTACTAATCAAGGATAAAAAAAAATGTTATACCACAAGTATTAGTGACCCATTCGCCTACTACTGCCCCAAATTGCTAGTTAAAAAAGTACTGAAATTTCTAATAATATTAAAACATAGCGAGATTTAAGCGCATGCCATGGTCACATGAAGAGTCACAGGTTCAAATCACGCTACGTGACATTTTTATACTAAATATACCTATATGTACGTCTCGAAAGTGTTTTCACAAGAGTCACAGGTTCAAATCACGCTACATGACAGTTTTATACTAAATATACCTATATGTACGTCTCGAAAGTGTTTTCTATCTAAGACAGTAAATTTAATTTGCTAATAAAAGGTTAGTGTCAAAAGCAAGTAAGTGGCCCTTAATCTATAAGTAATTTGGTATAAAAACAACCGTCCAAGTCTGTTGGATCTCACCCGCATCTGAGTATTTGATCAGAATTAGTTCGACACTTCTATCGGTGTGAAATTTAGATGGGAAGGTCTTTTACTGCCTCGTTACTATACGTATAATATTGTATAGTATAGCTTCATTCAGTGTAATCGAAGATGGGATGTCTTGGTGGAAATATCTGACTACGCGTGACAGTTACGGGTTCTATTCCCATTTTGGGGATGCTTGTTTTTAATATCTTTTTTTGTCTAGTTAGGCGATTTGCAGCATTGGTTTCCGTCACTTTATAGCTTCAAAGACGATAGCAAAGCTCTCTCCATTGACCCTATATTATTAAATAAGCTAAGGTTATGAATAAAATGGAAGAAAATACCACTACGGTATCAAGAAAGTACTACTTACTGCAGTCTATCGCAAACGAGTGGAAGGAAAGATAAAAAACTAAAGTATTGCTAAGCGCCACTCTATTTATACAATTTAAAATGACAGTACGAGCGTCCATTATCTTTAGAGCGCCCGCATTTCTTATGTTTGACCATTTACTAATACTTTCTTTCATCTACATCTTATGCCTTTGTTAGTAAATCTACTTTGAATTACAAATTTTAGCTCGTTTTTTTACATATAGCATATAGGGTACGCTGATGGAACCTAGTGTTAAGACACTCCGTTCCTCGTTTTCTATGCAATTATCGAGATATTGTGCGGAACTCGACACCTCAGCTTGTGTTATTACCATAGCAAGTAAATGAAAATTATTAATTTCGCCCATGGGGAATCAAAACTTATGACCGTTATGTTTATGTTCAGACGCTTGCGGCTGCCTCTCTAGGGCCTCTTTTCTCTTCAAACTCGTTTCTTTATATTTTAATGATTTTTAATCCACACTAAGCATAGAAAAAAATACTTAAATAAAACATATCAATATTTTGAATGCATCGGGTTTGAATCTGCGCCTTGAACGGTTTCCATGAGGCACGGGTTCAAATCCTGCTGCGTTCAAAATTTTGGTATGTTTTAATGAAATATCGTTTCTTTATTTATATTTTGCTTATTTATAAAATGTTATATGACTCTTGAACCATTCCAATGCTGACATTTTAAACGACATCCACATAACTTATTATATGTACATATAAATATAAAGAACACAACCATTTTTTCTAATTTTATTATAATGTATATTGTTTCTAAAGATTTTTATTTATCACTTCTTACGTACGGGGAGACTAATGACTTTACAGCCCACGATGTGATCTTATTCTGGATATAAAGGTGGTATTTTTTACTGTATCCATACTCTGTTTTCCATTTTCCGTCCAAATTACAAATATTACGGGTAAAATGGCGAAACTAAATACTCATTGACTTGCCTGAGTGGGAAAATTTTAATATTTTTAGTATAAATTTTCCAAAATCGATATCGAACCGACGCGACGACACAGGTCTCCTGCATCGTGTTAGCTTCCAAAATATCCCTCAAAAAGTCTTACTTAAGACGGGTTCTTTTTTATATTCAGAGATATGGACAGAAAGTTTTATATTTCAAAGGAGCGCCCCTTAAGCCAATTGGGCAGCAAATCCCAGGCCCTACTATGAGCTCCTCTCCTTACTAGTCTCTTGTATATAACCACCCTTAATATATATATATATATATATATATATATATATATATATATATATATATATATATATATATATATATATATATATATATATATATATATAAATATATATATATATATATATATATATATATACACATATATATATATATACACATATATATATATATATATATATATATATATATATATATATATATATATATATATATATATATATATACATTTATATATATATATAGCAACCTAGATGTACAATCAGCATTTTGTTAATATACGGAGATTGTGGGTTCAAATTTCAGTAAATATGACAATACAAATATAAGGCATTATAACCACTTAATTTCATCAAATTAAGTGTCACATTTTTTTTGGTTGTAGCCTTTTAACTTTTTTGCGAATAGCAGAAAGAACTTAGTGCCAAAACACTCCACTTGCCATTTAGACGAATTTGAGATGAGTAGCTTAGCCGATTTAGTAGCAGAGATCAACACTACGATTTGTCCAATTAGTGCAGCGAAAAGAAAAAAAGTTCAAAAACCCGCTACCATTGCTTTTACAATTAGACTGCAAATATAACTTAATAGTGTATATATTTAAAGATTATCTTTCTTAATATTTAATATAATAAAAAAAAAACCAGAATAACACCACAAACCAAAACAATTTTTATAAAATTATGATCGTTCTTAACCATTGTGTGTTTGAATAATGACATTCGAAAACTCACATTGTGTAACATTATATCGTATACTTTGATAATAGTGCCCGTTACTTGTTTTATTGCCTTGAACATAATTACGTTTATTTTATTGAGCGCCGTTGAAATTTATATAGCTATAGTTTTCTAAACCATGACATATGGGTTTAAGGTTTAAGTTACAGTTGTACTGACAAATAGTGAATTTTCTGTGTTTTTTGTCGATTTTGTAATTTTTTATCTCATTTGCATCGTATTTATATTGTAAAGATGTATGTTTGCAGTTATTTTAGACTTTTTTTGTGGACTTTAAATGTAGGTTTTTATATATAGAATAATGTTAATATAAGGTGCGGCGTTAAGTTATGTTTTTTAATATATTTGTATAGATGGTAATAGAATAATTCTTGTGTATCAAATTCTATATGTCCATACTGCAAATAAATGAAAAGGTACCTGGAATAGAGGTGCAGGAATAGATATATATATATATATATATATATATATATATATATATATATATATATATATATATATATATATATATATATATATATATATATATATATTACAGAGATATCAAAATATTAATTTGTATAGAAAACAGTTTTGATTTTAATTACAGATCAAATATCGAGTTCGAGAAACGTTCAAATGAACGTTGCCAGATAGAATTGTTGTTTGCTCCAAGCATAATACGAAAGCGGGCTTTTTATTGTATACATAAATTCTATGTGTGTACGCGTCCGTTTCACTTTTTACACTTTATCCCGTATAGAGTAGAGTAGGAAGAGGGTAGTAGTAGGTAGCGGTAAGACACTTCATTCTCAAGTTGTTGTTCAATTTTAGACATAACATGTTGAGTAACGAAAGTCAGCGCCGCGATATGTCGTAAATTAATTATTTTTCCTGAGTGAAAATCGAATCCAAAACTGTCGTATTTACAGTTAGACGATGTGCCGTTGTATCACAACGGCCCGTTATAGTAATATATGCAAAAATAGTAAATATCTTTTTTCTTAAATGTTTTTTTTTTTCAACTTCAGGCTTGTTACTGTAGTATCCGTCTTTGTATAACCTTTCTGCCTTGTGTCGAGATAATAGTTTTTGTTTAAAGATACAGACAAGCTAATATTTATCGTGAATTTACACAAGCTATTCAGATCTGTGAAATATAACTAAAGTAAAAGTAAAACTTATAAGCAAAAGTAAAACTTATAAGCAAAAGTAAAATGGTAATCAAAAACTGTCATCAATCTATTGACCAAACACTTAGTATTAATAAATATGATTTAGGTAAACTACGCTATACATATTTATATATAGTTTTCTTCTATTTTTATGATTAATCCAAACTAGTCCGGCACATAGCTCTCGTATATTTTAAAAAATAATTAATTTATATAGTACAATGATAAAAAAACATAAAGACTTCACTGATTTTTTTTATAACGTATGTTTTTGTGTTAGAATGGACGCCAAGACTTGGATCGAATTGAAAACTTGGACATATTCCAAGAGACTTAAATATTTCTTTATTTTTAAAGAGTAATTCTACTTTTAGGAATAATATGCTATTAAAAAGACAAAAAAAAAATTAAAAAGTAAAAAAAGATACATTAAACGCTACCTCCTATAATTTATACCATGAGAAAATAACAGAACTAAAGCATCTGCTCAGCACTCGATGCTCGACGCTTGAGATGTTTTTTAAACATTTTCCGTAGATATTGAGAGTGCCGACAGCTCAATCGATTGTTACAAAGAATATTGTTGCAGAATCTCTTGTATCTAACGACCCGTGTCTAACGTTTGTTCACAATACAAACATAGATTTTAATTGAATTGTTTTATTGTGTGTTTGTAGTATATGTAATTGCTTTTGCTTGGGACAATTTCATGAAAGGACATTTTTTTATTAAAAATTGACTAGTTTTAAGTATATATTATATTCATTTTAGTCTAGTATGTAATTTTTTTTCATATAAAAATATATCCATTATGCCATTTGATATGTATATAAATATATTTGTAAGTTAAAATTGTTTGTATAAATTAATTTTTTTATTGTCATTCCAAAGAAATTTTTGTAGTTGTTTTTTTTTTCAAAATGCACGTTATGTGAAGATAAACTAAAAAAATAAATGTATTATGCTTTTTTTATGGATAAGACAAGGCAAACGAGCGTTCGGGTCACGTGATGGTAAGTGATCATCGACCCCGTCCGCCCACAACCCCATGTAACACCAAAGGTGTTACAGGCGCGTTACCGGCCTTTAAGATGGAGGTAGACGCGTGGTTTGAAGGTACCCATGTCGTATCGACCTGGAAACACTACCGCCGGTAAGCTATTCCATAGTTGTGTGGTTCGTAGTTCCTACGGCTCCTTTCTAGGTGGTGGGGATGATAAGAGGGGAGATGATATTTCTGTTTCAGTATGTATGTATTTCATTATTCTTGATTTCTTCTAACTAACGTACTAGCAGAATAAAACGTGAAGCTGAGAGAGATTATTCTTCATACATAAACTATGTTCTGTTTATATTAATTGTATTTGTTTATTTTTTTAAATAGGAAATTTACGCAAATGTACTTCAAAAGCAATCTTATTACGTATAAAACAACATATATCTTTCACATGGATTCTTATAAGGAAACTCTATCTTAACTTTAGATGTGTATTTTTAAGGCTTCACAGTTTTCTTGGAGAAAACCTATGATTGCGGATTAAAATATTTTACTGCCTTAAATATTACTTCATCAGTAATCATAATAAAATGGAAAAAAAAATCGTTTTATCCATTCTGGTAAGACAGTCGCGTCGAGTTACCTCAATTACCTTTGCCTATCCTGCTCTACGTAGAACCATGAAGGAAAACAAAATATGAAACAGTACAGGTAGAACAAGTAATAATATTGTGTAGGTATAATTATAATTTTCCACTGTTGTATTTGAGAAACATGGGGTAGCTACCGCCTACCTTTGAAACGATGTTCTTAAGCAAACATACAAAATTTACATAATAATATAATTAAAGACGGTATCAAAATGAAATTGAATTGATAATGTGTATATTAAGGTCAATGCTATATCACTGTTTTAATAAAATGGGAACAATGGAGTGGTACATGACATCATTGTCGCCTTTTTTTTCACTAAGTCGTTCATCTCGTTCATCATTCATCTCGTTCATTCGTTCTAGATAATATATCAGTTTCATACTGTATCTAGAATATAGCATTGAAGGCATATAGAATCTTATCGTAAAACATTCATTAATTTAATTTATACCCCAAAGTGAAAATCGAATGCACGGCCCTCGGGATTACAGTCAGACACTACGAACCTCCCAAAAATGTGGGAAACATTTACAAAAAATAGAGAAAGAACTTGTTATTATTCATAGATTTAGCTATCCAATGTTTTGCGTGTATGCCCATCGTGTTGGAGGCGGAAGAGCTAGTGCTTGCAACACAAGGTAGGCTTAAAGTGCCCCTTGAGAATACGCATTCACTCTACTGTATACGTCTCCAAATTCGCTTATTACTTATACAATTATTATTTTATTAATCTTCTTACATATTTTCCGCCTGCAAAATAATAATGTACTGCATACCGTACGTATGAAGACAAATGAGATCTAACAATAAAGAGAAAACCTAAGGAACTGTTCTTTGTATTGTAGTAATAGGTTAGGTTTGGTTGTTATAGAAGAATGTTTTGTCATCTGTACCCGGGTCAATGGCGCTTTGTATGGCCAAAATGTGAAAGTAAAAATATAAGTCGTTATCCCGAGTCAAGAACTATATTATTGTTATATTATAGTTAAAGTATAAAGTATTATATAATATGTATAAAAAAAAAAACAAAAGGAAATTACCAATTCGTTTCACATCTGTTTTATATTCTTTGAACGTTGAAGATGAAGTCGAGGAGAGCCATCGTGGGAAGTAAATGCTCTACAATATAAACTTTGGGTCTTGCACTTTTATTTTTAAACTGCAATCGAAGAACGATGTATGTGGATTTCTTTTGCTTTTTGTAGAAATATGTATTTCAATGAATTTGTATGCTTAATAGAACCTTTGTAGATACCGAGTGGAATATTAAAGTCATCTTGACGCAGCAGAACAGCATCTGCTTGTGAATGCGACAGAAGAGAGTAGGCCTTATTATTATTTTCCTTCCATCCCATGATCACCTTCACCTTCATCTTCCATTTCCCTTTCCATATTCTACTAAATATGCAAAGTAACGAATTCATGCGGAAAGTGTCTAGGCACTAGGCTCTCTATAATTACCCTTGGTGCATTGACAATATGGGAACGTACACCAGACAATCTTTAGGGAAATTAATTATATTTTAATATTAATTTTATTCCGAATTTAGCACGTAATATTTCTAAAATGGGCAAAATTAAAAAAAAAAATACGAAATTAATATTTTAATACAAATCGCCAAAGAAAACAAAAAGTATAAAATAAAAGTATTCGGGCCCCCGTTTCTTTATAAACTTCCTTTACTTATGGAAGCTCTAACGTAATCACATTATCTGTTTTTGTTTACAAAGTCTTTCCTAACTTGCGAAATGACAATAGACTTAAGATGTCTTAAGACTTCTTTATTTTTTGCTTGTATTTTTATCGTGGGCTTAGATGTTGCTGGGAAGATGTGGACCATTATTTTGTATGAAAGGGTGTTTTATATGGGCGATTGGTAGAAATCTCCGAATTGATAAGTTGAAATTCACCTAGAGTTTGATACTATTTATTAAAATTACCTAACTATTGAAAAAATCCATTGAATATAAGTTTGTCCTATTACATTATTATATATTTATTATATAAGAATTTAGGCAGAAAGTAGAGAACGGAGTATTTTACCATTAGGTTATCTCTACCTAATCTGCTATATGCAGAATAACGCTTCAAGCTGACAGAGAGATTATTACTACATACATAGACGTTCTCATATATTTTTAAATTTTATTAAATTAAACCAAGATACTTATAAACTATAATAAAAACTTAAAATGAATCATCAGACATTAAGTATCAAGAATGTAATGACATTACTGGTCAAATGAGTGTATATATTAAAAACTGGATACATTTCATCTGCTGCGTACACCATGGCCATAAGTAAGAAGTGTAAGGGTGTTTACTGCCCAATGATTTGCTTTTGCTTATACGGCTGAACTTGGCGTCAACGTAGCATGTATCGCTATTGACGCAAAGACTCTACACTAGCAAAACATTCTCAATCCTGATCCTTGGTTCCGATAGCGACTTGAAATGTGTTTTATTATCATTTTCTCAATGAAAAGGACAAACCATGGTGTTGAATTCCGTCTTGAATTCAGATAAAAACAGAGAACGGAGTGTCTTACACTAGAATTTTTCTGTCTATGCAGGATAAAATTCAAAAAAATTTGTACGAGGTAGTCGAAAAATATAAAAAAATAGTAAAATCACGTATTATACTGCTACTATTATACGTATCACGTATTAATATAAAACAAACATTTTTACACTTATTCCACTAACTTCCTTTATTCTTTATTTTATCAGGTATAGCATACTGTATATTTTTACCATTATTATATTAATAACTGATATCATCTGCGTAAGTACTTATTTATTGTAATTTGACACTTTACTGTATAAAAAACCCATAAAATATATTCTCAATCAGTCCAATGTCCTCTAAAATTAGTCACTAGTCATATTTAATTTTCATAACAACGTTGTTTCATGTAAACGCGATTAATCGATCAGACCTTTGATAATGCTTTGGTTAAATAGGGTTGTTGCATAGTTATATTTTTTTAGTTTTAAATCAAATCAAAATCAAAAAACTTTACCATCGTTTTACACAAATAGATAAAAAGAACATAAAAGTTTAAAATAATAATAAAACGGTAAAAGGAGTGTGGCTCAGCGAATTCTGTGAGACCTATTCGTTGCCAGCGCTAATTTTCTCACCACATATTTATTCAAAAAATAAAACTAAATTTTACACTGTATCCCGCATAAAACAGGATAAGTAGAGGGAACTAAATGATGAAGGCCTCTATTCCTCACTTTCCGCCTTGAGACATTGCGCGGTGAGTGGCGGAACTAAACGCCGCGCTTTGGTCTTTGTGTTATATCTTTGCTCTGGTAACAACCAGAGCAAAGATATAACACCAACATATGGAAAATGAACCCACAACCGTCGTGTTAACAATCAGATTAACCGGAATTGTTGTCGTAATATAAAAATTATTCTATGGGAAACTGTTATGGAAGAAACAATCTGTCGATATGAAACTTCATTACCCATTTGCTACTTAAGAAACCATTTCTTGGACCTGAATTTTCTTTAACCAGATCAAGAAAACTCGATCACAGTTTTTATATAAACACCTCAATTACCTTTATCTACATACTATAAATACCTACCGACCTATAAATACATCTTCTGTACTTTCTTCTGTGTTGCTACTTATCTTATGCGCTTTACACAGAAGGCAGTGAAAATCTCTTACTTACTAAAGTAAGTAAGAAAAGTAATTAAGCAAGTAAAGTTATATAAAGCTGCCAACCCTATCAGATGGGTTTTAATGTGTTATGTTTTAAATGGGAATGTTTATTTTACGGCGCGTCACCTGTAAACAAAGTACGCTTATACCGTACCGTACTGACCGTATCAACAAAAAACGAATTTGTGCTGTATTCTGAGCGAATGAAACTATATATACTTTGTCTATATATGGGCTTTAGTTAGATATTCCTTGCTCTATTTTAGCTCTACGTATTTTTCGTACAGAGAAAAAGAGTCTCGTATAGAGATCCTAGCCATAATCAAATAGTTTTATTCAAAGTGGTAGCTTAGAATTTCGTTAACAAAGTAAATATATATTCTGTTCTCATACGAATTTCGAGAACGTTCCTCTAAAATCTCCGCAGCGGCAGAACGTCTGATTGACGAGACGGTTGTGGGTTCAATTCGCACTAGGGAAGAACGAATTACTTCATTTTCTTGCTCACCAGAGCAATAAGAAGGAAAGGTATTGAAAAAAAACATAAATATGAACTAAGTTATCTTGGAACCTGCACCTCTGGAACTCTACAAAGTCACTATCCAATGAGCTATACGTCCAACGTAAGTCCAGTCCAGTGTTCTTCCAGGTACGATCATTAAAAACAATCAATCGTATATAAATAAATTATTGGGTTAATCTAAACGTACACGCGATGCGTCCTAAATACTAAGTGTTTAATTAAATATGTATAAATGTCAAACAAACGTAACGTTGTTCAATGTGTGTATATAAATAAATAATAATGAAGTTTTGTTAATATGTTACACAACGTTTTTTTTTCAGTTATTACGTTATATATTATTTTAATTGTGATTTGTTTATTTCTTTAAATTATTATTTGTTCTTTTTTCAGATTCACGCTTTGTCCCGTATATAGATAGTAGAGTAGGCAGAGGGAACTTAGTGTAAAAACACCATTCCCCGCTTTTTACCCAATTTTCGAGATATTGTTAGTGATGGTAAACTGTGGTGAATTAAATTAATGAATTCCCTCAAGTGAGAACCGAACCCACAACCTTCGCGTGTAGAGTCAGAAGATGTGCTGCTGTGTTACATTGACGTCCTTTAAAGAGTTGCATTTTTTTATCATAACAGTGAGCAAAGCGAGCAGAAGGCGAAGCTCCGTAGTATAAATAAGTAAAAAAAAAATATTTTAAGAAGCTTTAAAATTGAAGTGGCATCCTGTATACTGTATTATATAATTAAGTACCTTAGAAGAACTTGAACAGCACTTCTTGCGTAAAATGAATAGGATTTATATTATCTTTATTGATTTTGTAATATAATTTTTATAAACATATCCAAATCGTCAATAAACTAGATATAATAATGATTTTCCTAAAATAAAGTTTTGTAAAAAGTGTCCTAGAAAGAAAGCGAACAAAAAATTGTAATAGCTACATCAATGTACCAACACGATCTCGTTTATCCCATATAAGTAGCAATATTGACTAGAGCATTTCGACTGCTCGGGAAATAATAAAAAATCTAGAACATATCTTTGAAATTTTGTTATTATAACTGAGGCAGTGGACAGCGTCTGACTGAAGCGATCGTTATAAGTTCGATTTTACTTTACATATTTATTTAATATTACAGGAGAAAAAAACATAATTATAAATATATTCTAAAAGGTATTCGGAATAGAATCGTTTCAAATTTCGTTAGGAACTTAAGTTAGGTTAGTCAGAGTAATTGTATTTATAATAAAATATATGTAATGAATACAACACGAAGCAAGAGAACAAATGTCGGCAAATAATATAAAATCGTTGACTTATTTGCTAACAAATCTGAAACAGCAAAACCGTCAAAGTCAGCAAAACCATCAAATTAACTTCACACTGTATCCCGCACATGGCAGGGTAGGTAGAGGGAACCGTAGGCTCAAGGAACCTAGTGTTAACACACTCCGTTTTCCGCATTCCGCCTTTCGAGGCATTGCGTGTAGCATCAAATTAAATATCGATCTAAAGATATACAACAATCGAAGATTGACGTCAATCCAAGATGGATGACCATGGGCATGTGAGATTTGAGCAGTCACGAAGTAAATAGTTTTGTTACACGCGTAGGACCGTGTGGACTTATACATAGACAGAGGGTGAGGCCTGCACATGGTGGCCCCTTGCTGGATGATTTTTACGCTTGTTTAGCACGATGTAAGGATGGAGGTGTAAGCAATCAAATTTACTAGATCTAAAACATAACTACTAGTATCTTTAAAATACGTGAAAAAAGAGGAACGGAGTGTCTCTGCTCTCTGAATTATTTCTTCCACCCATATACTGAAAATAATCTATATTGAAATTTTTGTAAATTAAAAACCTACGCTTCTATAGTAGTTTCTCACGTTTTGCAAAATATTGAGATAAATATGATGTTGAATCAAAAATACAACTATTCAATCATAATACTTATCACTTCTAGTTTCACTAACACATTTAACAAAAGCCCTTAAACTCTGTATAGTTGATAAATTCACTTTACTCCATAATTAATTCCGCCGGAAGTATCCATCCGCAATATACAACTTCCGCTCGATAAAATGGCTTGTACCGCTTTGGATAGAAATTAAATTATTATTTTTTATCTGCATACTATTCTCCCCTTTAGTGTGATTGGCAGAAAGAACCTAGAGTTATGACAGTTGGAACTCTAGTTAGAATTTTGTAATTTTGTATTCTAAACACGCTGGGGACTGGTTAATTTTCGGCTTCACGCTTTATCACGCATATAAGTGGGTGGGCAGAAAGAACCTAATGCCAAGTTCACTTCGTTGCTCGCTTTATACACAGTCAAGACATTGAAGTTGTTGAAGCTTAGAAGTGATTGTACAGAAAAAAATAATGTTTTGTCCATTGTAGCGCAGCGGCACAGCGTCGGACAGCAAGCGCCACTGTTATGGATTCAATTATTGATAGGTCATCATGTGATTATTATTATTAGTCCATAAAATAAATCCGACGTAAATGATTTTCTCCGTCCGTCTTTTTCGTCTTCTCCGTTCTTTCTTCTGGTTGGTCGAATGTTGTTGTCGACAATGTCTTTTGTGTTGCAGTTCCCGGAACCTTAAGTAGGTAAAGCGTGGCGTTAAGTACCCCCCCTGAACAAGCAGTATCTCAAAAACTAGACGGAGAGTGTGATATGGGTTGTCTTAACACTAGGTTCCTTCTGTCTACCCTGTGGTAAAAAGCGTAGTGCTATTTATTTATGCTATTTTTACTATAAATATTACCTGCTATAAGTCAATGACAGCTATTATATATTATATTAGTATATACGTTTTCTCTTATGCCTCATATTATATACTGTATTTGACATTTCAATCTGTCACTTGACGCAAGTGTATGTCGATTGTATTTGCAAATCATTATTTGCGTCAATGTCGTCTAGTAAGGAATGGCTCGCTATTCGTTAATAATAATAAATGTATGTGTATCCTTTTGTTTTCATAAGAAAGTAGATAAATATATAGATTTAATTATTATAGTTTTATAATATAGGTTATTGTTTTTATTATTATAATAACAATAAAGTGTGGGATTCAAATTTATATAATTAGTTAGTCTCAAATATACATATATATATATATACATATATATATATACATATATATATATATATATATATATATATATATATATATATATATATATATATATATATATATATATATATATATATATATATATATATATATATATATATATATATATATATATATATATATATATATATATATATATATATATATATATATATATATATATATATATATATATATATATATATATATATATACATATATATACACATATATATATATATATATATATATATATATATATATATATATATATATATATATATATATATATATATATATATATATATATATATATATATATATATGTAATAGTATTTATAGGTAATTCCAGTACTCCCAGGTGCATCAATAAAAATTATTACTCCTTCTAACGTGTCTATCCTGTCCATAATTTCAACGTAATTTTGTTCTGGTCTACATTAATTTTGAATTCATCTACTTGTCCATGCCATCAGTATGAATTTGTCATAACTTGTTTCAGCTAGATATTCTCTGTTTATCTGAAAATTATCATTAATGTTCGGTATTCCATATTGATCTAAAGGTTTTTTCACGATAGACATAATTGTATTTTCTATGAGACAAGTCTATGACATAACTATTCTCAAGCTCTTCTTTATGTAATTTAAATCAATATTAGGAGATTTCTTATCAATTTTCTTTCATAATCTTTATATAAATATTTTCTATATTTTGTCTATAATTCTTTAGGGTCAGAAGGATAGCATAATACTACAATAATTGCGAAAGTTGCCTTAATTTGGGTGGACTATCGATAACACGTGCTTCTTTTAAAGTTTCATCTTAATGGGGGTCATCTTCAATAAGATCAAGAGCTTTGCCAGCTGCTTGATATGATTAATATCATACCGTTAACTGTTCTTATATTATCTTTAAAATATGTTCGGCCTAAGACAGTGTGAAGCAATAGATGTAAGAAATAATCTGTACCACTACGACGAATTGTATATACTCTTCCAATAACGTGGTCTAAAATACCAGGATAACCTTTAACAGAATTTCCTCTTCTCCCCCTCCTTCTAAATATTTTTGATTATTTATCATATACCTGCATATTATAATGCAGGTACTTCGTCATATAAAACTATCATTGCGCGGTATGCTATTGGCGATACAAAGACAGTCGAGCTGCAGCTAGAGTAATGTCTATTTCTAGCTGCAGCTCTACTTTCATCATGTCTGAATGCAGATTCTGATAGTCGCTGAAGAGCCATGCCATCAGTATGATATTCTCGATAGATCAATAGGCGAGTTTCAAGAATTAATATAGATTCCTGTAAGTGAAATAAAATGTGTGGTGTTCGTGATCGTGTGTCAATCTCTGACTACGATGTTCATCAGAATCATTATTATGTTCAAGGGTGTGTTGTTGACGATCACGTGTTAATCGTTGAATACGTCGTTCATCAGATGCATTATGTTATGTAATAATGTGGCGAGCATGATCATCAGCCAACCCTCTGTCACGAGCTATCTCTTATTCGACTTTCCTCTTATTAGCATGTTGCATTTTATCAGAAGCAAGGCGAACATCAGATTGTCCTGGAGTTTCATTAGCTCGTAAATTGCTTTTCCTTTATTTAAGAATATTCAGCCTCTTTTCTCGTTCACTTTGAGTTTCAGATACGCGAAGAAGTTTGCTGCTTCTTACTTTGGCTGATGATGAACTCAAATTTGATATTCGTTTTTTAGACATTTTCAACGAAATTAATAATAAATCGAATAACATCGATATATATGTAAAATATAAAATTATTAATCACTATGAGTTAATATTAATATTATTTATATTTAATTAGTCAACCATGGCTAACTTAACATACAAAAATAAATATCATTATTGGTAACTAAGTGAAATCAAGTACTTGTCATGATCTTTCGAAACTATTTTTTTATATAAGTTCATGCACAAAAATGGTTGATAAATAATATAACTGATTGTAGGTTTTGCTCTTTATTTATTTAAAATATTTCGTAAGATACGTAATTTTGTCTTTTTCAATCCTATATATCATAAAATAAATTTAAAAAATTCAAGTAATAAATTAAATAAATTAACTTGTTTACCTTGTTACAAATAAGTCAGATTAGATACTCTTATTTTGATTGTTCAATAAAATATGATGCACGATTCAGTTGACAGAAACAACTGATAAGTGAAACAAAATCTAACTTGTACAAAAATTATAAAAAAACAATTGATGCTAATGTAATAAAACCAATTAATAACTGATTTCTTCTTTTAAAAAAAAATATTTATATACGCGAGTTCTGATTTATAATTGATTTAAAAAGCAGCCTATATTTTAAGAGACAGCATCTTGTATATGTATAAAAAAAATCTCAATCAGATAAGTGGTTGATTAGTTGTAAAGGTGTAAACTGACAGAGAGATAAACAGAGAAAAATTCCAAAAAGTGTAGATATAATAAGAGTGGGTAATAAAAATGAAATTTGAGACATAATTCGAAAAAAAATTACCATGTACAAACAGAGCCTACAGATTCTTATATTAGTATAGAAGTATAGATATAGATATAGATATAGATATAGATATAGATATAGATATAGATAGAGATAAGACACTGCATTCTCCATTTTCCACCATTCGAGAAATTACTTTTTGACTGGACGCTGTGCTTTATCTTGTTACCAGAGCAAGGAATTTTTGTATAATTTATTCTTTGCCATTGCATCAAGACTATCCCAAAGAGAACTGTTAATATTATTTAATAAATTGAATATTAATATTATCATCTCTATGTTAAAAAAACTGGAATTCTTTGATTGGCTCAGACACAAATGGATTTAAAAAACATAACATCAACCTGCTAGATTCAAATTAATATTTTGTATATTATATATCAATCTTTATGTCAATATAACATTCGCCATTTAAATAATTAGATATAAATAACTTTTGAAACTACCCTGCAGCAGCGCGGTAAATGTGGTAGGATGGACCGTATCAATCATGTAACTAACCGCAGCCCAAATATGACAATTAGGTCATCTGTCAGAGTTTACCAGCTGCGGTGAATACATTGGTAAATATACTCGTTATATATATATATATATATATATATATATATATATATATATATATATATATATATATATATATAGATATATATATATATATATATATATATATATATATATATATATATATATATATATATATATATATATATATATATATATATATATATATATATATATATATATATATATATATATATATATATATATATATATATATATATATATGTAGTGGAAACGAAAACGGTGACATTATTTCTATCAGCATATCATAATCAATGTATATCTTTAATGATTATTGAAGCAGCAAATGTATACTAATAGGTTAGGAATGGTTGACTTGTATTGGCAATTGGTGTCTCGAATTACATACATTGATTGGATTACGTACGTATAGTTCAGCAGGGTTTTCAGTAATAAACATAATAGAGCACACCCTTTTTCTTTTTAAGTCATTTTATATAGTACTTATATATAAGCTCACCGACAGACCGCCAGATTCTGGCAAACAGTGAAGAAGGTATTACAGGTGTATGATGATACTTGCTCCGTTTCTTACGTTCCTACCCTTAAAACAATTCTTTTTGATAAAAGAACACGCCACACAACATCCAACTTCATATTTCGGCATGGTAAGACAAATAATGATTTTGAAACAAGCATAAATAGAATTGTATCTGCCTATCATAACAATGTGATGATACTTATCATAATAAGATGTTGAAATCTTTGAAAACGAGATAGATAAAACCGTATATTTTTATATTTTTCCCATAAAAAGTACAAAAATAAAACTAAATCCTCTAATCCAGCGAACATTAATGTAATCGCTGTTCCCTGATGTCGTATAAGATATTAATCTCGACAGTTATGGTATAAATTATATTTGACTCTACATTCGATTAGATAAGAAAATTATGAACAAAATAATCATATATTTGTAAAAAGAAAATAATTTTAAATTTTCTAGCTTATATAGAATATCGTGTTACTGTAAGCTCGATGGTCATAAGTTCAACTCTTACGCGCTACCAAAACTCTACCATCTACTGTTCTTGAGTAACTGGACTTAACGCTGAGTTTTGTATTGCCAAAATGAATACATTGTTCATATTATAATTTCCCAAAGCGGGTATCAAACCCACTATCGTTTTAGTAGTTAAAAACTCATGACTCCACGACAACCTCAATATTTAGTTTGATTTATATTTATATTTATGTTTACGGGCGTTGTTAATCTTTTCATTCCGCTGTGTGGGCGTGTTGTACTTTATGGTGATTGTTTTATACACAATATACTATACAAGCTTTCATTAAATCTGCTTTAGTATCACAAGTGTCAAATAAATAGTCTTTACGATTGTCAGTCTGTGTGGCATCACTTGTCATATTTGGGAAGTTTTTCTCATACATACAGCTATACCTATTTCCGTCGTTCAAATTTCGTAATTTTGTATATATGTCATGGCGTAGTTGCTTGTCTTAACGTGGGATGTGGTTGTGGTTTCAAATCCCGTTAGAGGATGCTTTTTTTCAATATCCTGGTCGCAATAGACAAAAGACAACGTTTTATAAATATTTGTCATAATGATAATTAATATACAATATGATTTTATTAAATAAAAACTATATAATATTTTTATTATAATATAATATTTTTATATTTTCCATATAATAGAATAACTACAGATAATAAGATCTTTTATTTTACTTACATATATTAAATAAAAACTTGTAAATTCCCAAACCCACCACACCAGAGGGAAGGATACAGACAGCCCATTCTGCAGGAATCCAGGGCAATTGTTGGCGGTAGTTTGATATAATAAATAATTATATTAACTGACAGATGAATGTCACCTCATTCGTCACGTGACCACGGACTACTGCAAAGTGTTTGAAACCTTGAGTTTCAAAAAATAATGTCAATATATGCGATTAATATAGTTAATTATTGCCTTGAAAATTCACTGCAACCTACCCGCTGCATCAAAAATAATAAATATTACAGTTTGCTTTTAAGCAAATATATCGTCAAAAAGCCTTTGTTTTAATTCAATATCCAATATTCATTCACCAATATGAATATAAATAAAAATTTACATACTTAATTGCCACTATCAGCGATATACAAGCAAAGTTTTACAAACTTAACAATAACATATCATATGATACAATATAAAATCTATTGATCAACGGGTGGTATTATGGAATTTGATTTTACATCAAATTCACGCTAAACCAATCTCTATATAACAAAGAATAGACGCTACATTTCCTTACTCTACTTACTCTACATATTATGCATATGAAGTTGTTTTTTTTATTATTTTCAATCTTATGCTCTTGAATTATAACTTTGAATGTCGTGAGAATTTCAAATATTTTATGTTTATATTATAACAATAATTCATGTGAAAATTGAAATGTTATCGTAAATGTGTTTCCGGTTTATGTTTACTTTTGTTTATTGTAATTTTACGATGCTTTATATCGTATGTTATTAATATTGTGGAATATAGACTTAACTATGACATAGTATGGATTCTATCACCGTCAGATGCGGAACTCAACGCCGCGTTTTTAATATGTGTTTTGTTTCATCCACAGATTATTGGCGTCCGTGCCATTGTTGGTCTGGTTTTCCTGTTTGTATAGTTAGAGTTGGAGATTTTCGGTCATAAGCAGTTTTAGTACAGATCCATTGTCATCTATGTCTTACACAATTATTGATACATTTCAATCATTTTAATACAAACATTCCATTGAGTGAGAATCGGACCTACAATAATAGCGCTATATATCTGAGTACGGTTATTAATTTTGTAGAATATGTGGGAGTGAGTAAAATGATATAAGAAATACTTTCAAGTGCTTCTTATTTCACTTAACTAATTTAATTTAATACTTAAATAAAATATATTAAATTTTTAACACAGCGGGATTTGAACCGGCGCCTCATGGAAACCGTCCAAGTGCTCTGGCCACTAAGCCATGCGTCGAAGAACGCCGAAATCCTTATATGCTTTATACAACTTATTACGTTGTTAGCATCTCTGTAGGGACATTTTCCCAAATTTCCGCTACCCAAAGATTGTTGCAAAGAACAATCGCTTGGTAAGAGAGAATACTATTTTTATTAAATATTTTTAGGATTTTTAAAATGTTAATCCAAACCAAGGAAAGAAAAAATACTTACATGTACAAATATATAATTTAATTAAAATATGTTAAAAAAATAGCGTTTCAAATAAATTATATTGTTTTAAGATAATTGAATCAATAGTATTTTACTTTAAAGTAATTTTTACGAATAAAATCGTGAACAGATTCTTTGTAATCTCAGATACTCATGCCAAGTAATTTTTAAAGCTTTTTAGAAATCTAGATAGCGAAATCTTATAATTGGCACAATGGTAGCCATAAGTAAGTACATTGATAAAAATTAAATACTTTGATTTAGCAACTTATAATATTAATCCAAAAAAAAACTAATTTTTTATAAGGATTTCAAATAAAACACTAAAAACCATAAATGCTCGACATTGTATTTTAGAAACATTTACAAGAAACAAATGTTTATCGAATCTTCAACAATCCAGCACCTCGTACTGAATGCGGCTGATCTTACACGCCTGTTATCCAATAGTACAAACATATCTCATTTTAGGACTTTTGAAATATATTAAATATATATTTACTACTATTTATATAGAACATAAAATAAATAGAATTTAAAATAATGTTAATAAAGTTAGTATTTTAATTTAAATATTTGGTGGTGTCATTCAATGGATAACAGACGTTATACTATACATTTCTTAGCACCGTTAGTACTAAATTAGACTAGATTTTATAATTTTAATATAGAATTTTCCTATTTACAAATTTACAGCTATTTACACATAGGCATATAAATAATAATAAATACATATAACTTAACTTTTAAGTTAACAAAATCTTTTGTTCTTTTTTTTCATATTATCATAAAGAATAAAACATTCACATTAAGTTTTCTTAGAGATGAACGTTTCCACGAAAAATCTCGTAGAATTCTATAATATTTCTAACAGCTTTTAAAATATCAACTTTGCGCATTTTTATATAATTCTCAAGCAATTTCGCTTCAATCAACTATTTTTACAACCTTTCCAACTTTGAGCGAAATTCACAAAGATAATAGATATTTTAGACATTCCCTTGGTCACTTGAATTTTAAATTGAAGAATTTTTTCGAAATAAAAAAATGATTTCTTGATTTAGCTTTAAATACTAATTTCGCTGCTAATTAATATAGATTTACTATTAGGCCTCGAAACTGGTATATTTAAAGTGAAATAAAATTCATCGTGCATCTACATACGCAGAATATTTACAGGTATTTCTTTGAAAATTGTAAATATTAAAGTAATATAAAAAAATTTACTCAAATTAAAAATATTTTAAACATATATATATAATATATAATGTTAAATTTAAAATTATTATATCAAATCATAGATCTCCTGCTCAAAAATTTAAAACTTTTAACAAAAGCTTGACCGCCTAATATGAATCACGCCTCCTTATATTTGTTCGACACCATTCTGCGTATATATGATAATTGTTTACCGAGCACCAACCATTTTGGTACATTGACACCAAGTGATATAGTTAGCACTAGAGTGTCAGTATTCTTGTGATATAAAAAAAATCCCGTGGGATAGTTTATGATACATCACTTCTCTCCTTTGCATAATCGTTTGGCGCTAAGTAAGGCTAAGTAACATCAACAAAGTACAGCCAGATATACAGCTATTCATTCTAAAACACAATTTAAATTTTTATTTAAAAAAGAAATAAGTTCTTTCCTTTATAATTATTATTTTCTCTATGTATTATTTGTATTAATATACAGCTTTTGAGTGACCTAGGTATTAACAATATTATATCAAACATGCATTGAGAGTCTATAGATATAGTTTTGAAATAGATTCAGTATTTTTTTTTGTTTGCAAAAAATATTTCAATACATTTTTGTGTATAATTATTTTGAAATTATATAACTTATAAAGTTGAAGAACTTGTTTGGTTCAACGCATTAATCTCGGTAAGCATTGGCTCAAATAAAAAAAATCATATGAATATCATTTATCGAGAAATACTATAAAATTTACTGGTTAGAGTTTTCTCTTGTAGTGGACAGATTATTTATTTCCATTTAAGTCTTAAATTATTACTTTAGACTTGCGATTGTGATTTCAAATTGCTTAAATATTGAGCGTAGTGCCATACATTCATATCCAAGTAATTAATTGTGAACAAAAAACTAAAAAGTATATAAAATGTAAAAAATATTCGAAAACTTAAATCTACCTTATATCTATAGACTCATACTGTGCTTCTCAAACTTTAAGCGAATTGCCCACTAACAAGTGTACCTTACTCTATTCTTATACAAACGAGTAAAAAGTCAAATTTACAAAAGGTTAAACTAAGAAAGGAACACAGTCAGTACTTATCGTATAAGAATATTTACATTGGAGGGTCTCAAGGCATTGTAATGGTTCGGAAGCTATTTAATCCTACTGGTATTTTTGTAAAAAAATCATTCAGTATACAATTTTGATATAAATTTTTAAAAGATTTTAAAATTTGTATACTATTGTTTATTTAGAGCATCTATATTGTCCATAATATTTGATGTACTTACAAATAGATATAAATTTATTATTATTTAAAATTTAAAAAAAAATGTCTAGAAAATCGACTCTACATTTAAAAAAAAACAAATACTTACTATATAATTTTTTAAAATGTATATTTGATAATATTTTATTGCATGAGTCCATAATATAAAGACTAAACTATTACAATGCCTCTATATCTAGTTTATATACAGCTCTCTTGCACTCTATGGGAGGTAGTGACCACTTCCGGTCGGAGGCGATGCGCTGTCAGCGATGACGTCACGCCAGAGCCCGGACTGCACGCGTTCACACCTTTGTTCACGCGATTTAAGCTATGATATGACTGTGAAAATACAAATAAATTAATAATTATTATATTAAATAAATGAATGAAACTTATTGTTTTTTAGTACTGACAGAATAATTACGTATCTATATACAAAAATTAGCTCTTGGCTTATCCCACTCCGATATTATTGCGTGTTGAGTGAAAGAACTCAACGCAAATTTACGAATGGGGATCAACTTCATTGGATTCACTTTTTTGTGGCACGTGACATGTGTGGCTCAATTTTTCATTGCATTATTAAATGTCATATATTTTTTTTCCTTCCTTCTCACGCTCTACTACATGAAGCAAAATCAAAATTTATACCTCTTCAATTATCTTTCCAAATATATTTATATTCTAATACATTTTAATAATTTCTTTTTTTCAGCGTTACTATTACTACTATTACTACTATTTTCCGTTGGTATTCATAGTTTAGTACTAGGCAATATTCCTCATTTCTAATGTATACTGTAGAAAATCTCAAAAAGGCTAGTAAGGCTTGCACTTAGCAAAACAAAGATATGACCTTGAAACCGAAAATACAATAAAAAAGCTTCCAAGAGCAGATTCAAAGTTTTAATAAAGCGACATTATTAGAGGGCAGTGTCGCATCATTAAGCAGAGTCCATTCGAAAAGTGTTTCAGAAAAGGAAAAAAATATGAAAGTAATTTAAATGCTTGGCCCACATAACACTAATTGTGGGTGCTTCGGAAAAATAGTGTTGACCTAGTGAAGTGAACGTACAGAATATATTGTATTTACTTTGCCATTGTGTTCAACATAAAAAGTCACTTCATACGGAATGAAAACACACTTCATAGTTCATATAATTGCGTTTTTTTTTATTAAAAAAGAAGAGGACCACATAATGAATGAATTGGCGGTGTAAAATTTTGTATGGAGATTTTTATTGTTCTAGTTAGATGGAAGAGCAAGCTAATTAGATGGGCAAACATTTTGGAAGAATAGTTGTATACAGATTTGAAGTATGTTTAAAAATGTGTGTTATATATGTGTTCACTATAAATATATTAAGGAAACATATAGAAATATGAACGTAGCGGCTTTGGAACCTTCGCCTCTTGGAAGTGCTCTGAACTCTTAGCCATTCGAGGTTCATGAGATACGTCGAAATTCTAATACGATTGTAACTAACTGGATTCAAATTCCACAATATTCAAATTTTGTACGTTTTCTACAAATATTTGTGGAATAATACGTTAAAAATAATAATAATAATATATATTACAAGTTTAATTTTTTTGAAGCCATCAAATGTGATGTTTTGTGTATATGTTATAGTTCTAGATATTTCGATAATTGTTTGATTTGATAATGTTTTACAAGCGGTGTACAACACACAAAAAAGGTATCGTACTTTTATATTTATTATATTTTATATTTATATTACATATTTTATCAATAAATTTCTGCTTAATTTATTCAAAAATATCATATCATTAATAACTGCATACAGATTTAGTATGTGCCATTTTCCATTTCACATACTTTAGCAAGATGAATGGTTAGTCAACTGTAATCAATACTTTTTGTTTTTGTTTTCACACTCTCGACCCCCGAGGGGGGAGAGGTAAACGGTTCCAGGGCGTGGCCCTCTGCCCGTTGGGTTCATCCTCCGCCCATTAATATGGGCGCGTCTTTGAAGCCTTGGGCGCGTGGGCTTATGTGCCCAGACAATGTGTCTCTAGTAGAGACCGGTAATAATACTTACACTTGTCAAAGGTATTTTATAGTCCTTTTTCCTGAAGTCCGCGTAATAACCGCCGCCGTCCGGCTCCGAGCGGGCGTCGTCGCTGACTTCACGTACCTTGCCATTAGACGGCGGTCGCTGTAGACTCATGTACCCGTTTGAAACTGGTCTTCTTTCTGCTTATGTGGAGGATAGCGTTGATGTCATAGTTGGTTGTATATTTAGTCAGTCAGGTTTTTTTATTTATTTACAGGAGAGATATATACGAGGATAGGTAAAGAATGAACTGCGAATATACTATTTCATACTAGTTGAGTGACGGAAAGTAGAATACAAGTATTAATATATATATTTTTTTAGTTCACGGTTCTTTTCCGCTTTTCAGAGTAGCTAGATTGTCAAATTACTAAGTTCTCGGCTTTCCACTCGATTTCGAGATATTGCGTGTTGCATGATAGATCTGAACGCCGCGCCGTACGTATAAATATCTGAGGACTGGCTGTAAGCCACCACACAGCCGAAACTACTGAGTATAAGAGGCTGAAACTGGGCATTTATGAAACGATTTGTTATACAACAAATCCCACAGGAATGGGATAAAACAAGATATTTCATACTTGAGGGATACAAAAGCAAAGGTGTTTCAGTCACAAAATACCTAGAAAGAGTGAACTGCAAATTTCTACTGTGCTTCTACCAAACTGTTATTTCTACCAGAATCAAATGCTGGCCCTTAGATTCTAAGTCGGTTTTTAAATGACATAAATCAAATTTAATACAATTGACATCAATTATATATATGGTATGTTTAGTTTAAAAAAGGTATTTTTGGACTGAAGTCAGTCCAACGAAGTTACGTTTACGAAGTCATGCGATACAGCTTGTATAATGTAAACAAATAATAGAAACCCTTAGAAAAATGCAAGTAGCTGAAATATGCTTTAAATTTCGAATATTTCTAAATTCCAAGAGAAATGAAAGGTGTCAGAATTCGCAGATTCACTGTCGTACAATTTGTATTGAGTTCTGTGAATAAATGAAGCGTTATAATGGTTATTTCGTATCTGAGTATTGAATTGCTAACGACGTTACCTAACAAGTGTCGCTTCTTCATTATAGGTTCTGGGTTCGAATTCATTTTTTTTTCTCTTTATATATATTTTTTTTAATATATCATTGTAAGGTACAATTTTAAAGTTATTTCGGTACTTGCCGTATAAATTTGGTATTATATCTGGATCGGCGTCGTCTGTTGGATCAGGTTCAGGGGCTGGTCGAGCTTCTGCCTTCACTGGAGTACTGCATTGGCCACTTCGTTCAGCGTACATTGATTCGCTAAGAAAAATTTTTAATTAATATATAATTTTATGCCAATGGTATTGAGAAAGTCTTTAATAGGGTACGGTTGCAGGTTCGATTCCCGTTCGGCAGAATGTTTGTTTTTAAAATATTTTTGTTTCCCTTGACCTGTTCGACCAAAGTGTGCAATGTACTCATTTTCATTAATAGGAACCAAATATATTTAGATCGGTAGAAAGTGCAAAATGGATTTTTTGCAATAAATAATTTTAATAAAGTTTTCTAATTTGTACGATAAATATGATTTTTTTTTATTAAGTAATTACGAAAAGGGCATCGTCACGGTATATGACAGTACAGCGGCTTCGAGTTCTCACTCAGAGTGGAAAGCGGAGAACGGAATATATAGACACTAGGTTCTCTCTACCTACTTACGACGACAAAATTAAAGAAAATACATATAAAAAGTTAATAATATAAATAAATGTTACTTAAAGAAATCATAATATATTAACACTTTAAAAATTATAAAAATAATATAAATGTTATTTTTAAAGTCAGTCAATTATTACTTTGCGCTAGTAACCTATATATAGTAACATTAAGTAATATTTCAATACAAATTCCACGATGACATTTTGGTATTTAACTCAGTCACGAGACGACCTCTGTTTAAAGGTGACCGTGATTGTAATCTTCAAACAAATTTGATAAAAAAAGGTTCAAAGCTTTAAATATAATTAATATTAATATTACTAAGCTAAACAAAGTTTGTTTGTTTGCTTGAACGCACTAATCTATGGAACTACCAGCCAAGTTTAACCCATTTTTTCATATATTAGCTAAATTCAGCAATGTTATAGAAAATATGCGGAAAGTGAGGAACGGAGTGTCATGACACTTGGTTCTCTCTGCCTATCCTGCTATATACGGATACAATGTGAAGTTAAAAAGGAGAATTTCTTATATTTTTTTATCATTTCCATTTAAATTATCCAATATTATTTTGACTTAGCAAATTGGAGACTATATTAGAAATTTCCAAAGCCCCTACCAGATGTAGAACAATTGATCGCGCCAGCGAGGCGCAGTACAAATCTTTTAATCGGCTCAAGCCTGTTTCGGGAAGTTCCGGTCTGGTTATCACATACCTGCTTGGGCTTAGGACCAATTTCAATTGGATCGAACGTTTCCGTACATTGGTATATACAAGTAGATGAATTAAAGCTTTTGTCAGTACAGAGTTTTATTTGTAGAATTTTTGAGAGATTTTGTGGAGATTTATAGGATTTTGTATGCAATTTAAAAAATGCTAAATAAAATTAAAGTATTATTTGTTGGTCTAAGTGTAAAATGTTGGGTAACGTCTTCCTAACATAGTTACTTGAAAATAGATGAAAAGTACACAATATTGTGATTTGCCACTAAAGTAACTGAAGCAGTAGGTATAGAGCTATCCTGAAGAATATATAATTTATATATAAGTATCTTACCTTAAAGGAGCATGTTTTGCTGGCAAATTTCTGTGTCTGTTCAAATGCCTCTTGTACAGTATAACCAGAATACCGCACACTGCTGTTGCCATTAATGCTGACATCGCCGCTATGGACGCCAGCACCGGTGACATGCCCAGTGAACTACTTTCACCTGATAAATAAATATATATATATATATATATATATATATATATATATATATATATATATATATATATATATATATATATATATATATATATATATATATATATATATATATATATATATATATATATATATATATATATATATATATATATATATATTACCAAGGTATTTTGTTATTGTATATTTTTTTGGAATCTAAGTCATGAGATGTTTCATTGAAAATGTATAAAAATCACGCAATACAAAGGTTTTATATTGATTCTATATTATAAATTTATTATTTTAGACATATTTAGACTTTTGAGAGATATCTCAAAATTAGACAGGCCATGGAGAACAAGTTGCTTGTCGTCTTCGGATAATTAGTGTAGAAAAATAATAAACGCAATAAAAAAAAATATTTTGACAAATATATATATATGCTTTACAGTTACATACACTTAAGAGCACACATACTACTTTAAGCTTATGCCTCTCACACGAATACAGTGAACTAAAACACTTTAACAAAATATGAACCGTCACAAAGTAAACAGTCAGTCAATTGCCGACGAATAACTTTTAATTTTCCCATCAAAATTCCTACATTAAGCACGGCAGTTAATAAAGTTGAGAAAATCTCAACGTTTGCAAAATTTTATACTCCTTTTCAAACCAAAGTGAGTAACAAGTTTTCGAGCATACGAGCTAAATTAAACCAATTAAAGTGAGTAATTTTTAATAAATTGTTTTGGCAAATTAAGCTTATAGCTGGATGAGCTTTCATGAGATATAAAGTGAAAATTTAACAAAGATTTTATTTATAGCTAACTTTTACATGCAACTTCGTCTGCGAGATCAATTGGAAATAACTAAGAGAGTAGATTACTGCAAAAAAGATTAATGTGATGCAATATAGTCTATAGCCTCCGACAATTTTTTAAATTAGATCCGGTAGTTTCTGAGATACACACTGTCAACCGAACTGTTCAGATTTATACTGATTTTTTTTATGATATAATTTTTCAAGAATAATAACTTTTTAATTATCATATATAATTTGTTTTATAAAAGAAAGAAAATCTTGTAATTCAACATTCTGTTTTTTTTTTCAAATAGCGTAACAAATGGCAAATCAGAAAAATTATTGTACATACAAATATCTATACGATAGTAGGAATCAAACCCAGAACAAATATGACCTGTCAACATATTTTTACTGCGCATTCACATGGTATTACAACAAAATGAGTTCCAGAATTTAAATTAATATATTTTCAAATTCCTTATATTTTTAGTAGATGAAGATAATCTCTATTCACCATTTTCCACCTGAATTTGACTACTTGCATATCAAGTGTAATTGTAAGTTACCACGTATTGTCTTGTCAGAGGGACGAAATTAAAATATTTTATTCACTAGAGCGATGATACAATTCAAAATCAAGTTTACAGCCAGACCCTCTTCTACTGTGCCATAATGGCCTCGTATATATATATATATATATATATATATATATATATATATATATATATATATATATATATATATATATATATATATATATATATATATATATATATATATATATATGCCAACGCCCATAGCACGTTGAACACACCGGTTCTCGTCCGATCACCGAAGTTAAGCAACGTCGGGCGCGTTCAGTACTTGGATGGGTGACCGCCTGGGAACACCGCGTGGCGTTGGCATCTCAGAGGGTGTCTAAGCCAATTATCTGTCCGATATTTGGTTTCCGGCATACGGGTACGCGACCCCGGGACCTCGAGCCACCACTTTCATAACCCGATCCAATCCATGTAAGTGGTGTCCCTCCCCTATACCTGTCCTTTCTTGGTTTCTCCCAGTAATGGGTTTGGAGGTCAGATGGCAATCGCTCCACAAAAAACCACTTCGCCACTCATATGGACCGATTGGTCTTAGTCGGAAGGCAGACCCTGGCAAAAAGCCGGGACTAATGCCAGGAAGAAGAAGAAGAAGAAGAAGATATATATATATATATATATATATATATATATATATATATATATATATATATATATATATATATATATATATATATATATATATATATATATATATATATATATATATATATATATATATATATATATATATATATATATATTATATATATATATATATATATATATATATATATATATATATATATATATCTTCTTCTTCTTCTTCTTGGCATTAGTCCCGGCTTTTGCCAGGGTCTGCCTTCCGACTGAGCCTACTCCACTTTGCACGGTCTTTAACATCCTCAGTGGATAATTTATAATATATATATATATATATATATATATATATATATATATATATATATATATATATATATATATATATATATATATATATATATATATATATATATATATATATATATATATATATATATATATATATATAGTATATATATATATATATATATATATATATATATATATTATATATATATATATATATATATATATATATATATATATATATATATATATATATATATATATATATATATATATATATATATATATATATATATATATATATATATATATATATATATATATTGTTTATGAAAACTAATAATAGTTAAAAATTATAATCATAATATCTAACGATACACAAAAATATATAATATATTAAAGATATATGAAGGAGAATACATTAATTTTGCTATATCAGTATAAGGGATAAGGTATAATTTACGTTTATACATCGCTAATCTTGTATAAGTATATAACAGGTACAAATATAAGGTAGGTAGGTATAGGTAGGCTAAGTAGAAGGCTATCTAATCCTTTCCTTTCTATTTATAAAAAAAAAGAAAACGAATCTATACTTAATATATTTATGAATAATTTGCTTAAAACAACTAAAATATATAAAAATATATTATTTATATAGTGAGTCTAATATATTCTATTTATAAAATAAACGTAAGACACGTATTTTCTTTATAACGATATAAAAAATATTTGCTTAGTAATTGACTTGGAAAGTAAATCTACCACGTTTAACTTTATTAAATAAACTTACATTCGTTTGAAATGCATAATTAGCCCATATTATTATTACAAAGCTGAATAGTTGGTTTGATTAAGCGCTCTTATCTCATAAACTATTGTTTCGAATTGATTTTATTTTGTGTTCAATAGACCATTTATCTAGCCTTTCTAGATAAATATTTGTCGTTATATATAGATTAGTAGATTATAGGCTATTAGTTGTAGTACCTGCATCAGAGCTACCTCATCACCAAGAATGTGTTATGTGTTATTTTGTTGTTCCCACAAAGGTATGAACGAAGTTACAGATAAAAGCTAGTGTTAATATAGTATTAAAAAAAAAACATAAATTTAAATTACTATAAATAATACTCACCAGTATATTTCGCTTGTCCTTTCAGTGTGACAGTTTCTATAGTAGATACGTCGCTCCTGCCTTTCGCGTTCACAGCATATAAATCTATTCTGTAGCTAACGCCAGGTGGTAGGCCGCGGATTTCAAAATACGGAGGGGTACGGTTGGTTGAAACATTATAGCGGACCTGTGGAAGTTGGCATGTATTGACAATATTGAAGTAAGTAGTAGGAAGACAAATATCTTAATCAACCTGTATACTAATATAATATCCTGTTAATTATAACGATTTTTTTTATATTTTGTGTGGTTTTGGGTCATAATTAAATAAAATTGTGAAACGTGGAAGACCCATTGTGGTTTGAACCCACTGCTAATAAAATATATTTTACATTACATGTGACGTTCATAATAAAAAAAAAATATATATATAAAAACTTACAATTAAGGAGGGTAGTTCAAGTAATTCCATGAGGAAAGTTTGCGGCAGACCACCATCGAAGTTCTCGACGCACTCTACATATAGCGAGTCTAGACTTTGGTTCGCTACCGTACAGTTTTGTAGGTGAAATGGACGACCTAGGAAGAGGACATATTGGATAGAATAACGGATAAAATAACAATAAAGATAGTATTTATAAATAATAATAATAACAGAGGCTGTCGTGCTGAAGACGTTTATAGGTTCGATTTCCGATCAGGGTAATTATACTTAATTTTTTTTTCATTCTTATTGCTCTGGTAGGCAGCTCTACATTGAGTCCCGGCACTAAACATGCATTGTGTCAAAAATTAGACGGAAATTGGTCTCAACACTAGATTTAGTTAAGAAATAACCTTTCAAAGATTTACTTATTATGATCAAGATTAAGAAACAGTCACAGAAAATAATTTTGTCCATCTTTTATATAAGTATTATCCCAAACGTCATATTATAGCTTTAAATATATCACTTTTGAATAGATCTATGATTTTTCACAATTTTCAATGAAAATCTTTTACCGGCTTGATTATATAGTCTACATGTAACTACGGCCAACCTAATGCAAAGTAATGTTTCCAAACATATGAAATATGCGAATAATTCGGTAGAAAGGTTTCATTTGAAATATTGCATCGTCACAAATTTAAATCAAATTACAATATCAGAAACATACCAGCAGCGACAAGTTGGAACAGGCAAGGCACCTTCTGCTGGCCGACCGCGTTCTCGCCGTAGCACGCGAGCGTACCGTACTCCATGTCCGTCGTAGGTGTATAGTTCAGAGTGGACGTGTGGCCGTGACTGCTATATAATCTGAGTACAAAAAATTATTCAAATATTTTTTTTTTTGGATACTAGAATTTTTAATGGATACTAGGGAAAATTATTATTACTAGCTATGAATATTATGATCTGACAGCCCAATAGTATAAAGTAAAATTTTGGTTCCGTAACTTGCTTAAGATAAAGTGCATTTATTAATTTAAATTTTTGACACACATTTACAAATATAATTATTCCATATAGTAGTTTATTATGTCGTCGATCCTTTATATTTCAATATGAATAATAATTATATTTACGAAAATAGAAGAAGTTCTATTAGCCCCAAGTGGAAAAGATATAAAAGCTTATTACACTTTACCTTGGAGGTATTTCAGTTTGTTCACCAGAATTATTGAAAGTCCAGTGAAAGGAGACCAGCGCAGGGTTGGCGTCGACTGAACAATGTAGTGAAACTGTTTCGTGCTTCAAAGCCCCAAAGAGTTCATTATCTTTCCTTTCCGCGCATACTGGAGCATCTAAAGAAGAAATTCATGTAAATATAATAAAGGCCCATCACACAAAAGCATTATCAAATGAAAAAAATAAGTACAACTGACAAATATTTATAACAATGGAAAATTAAAACGATATTATTTATACATATATTAGTTTTTTTGAAAAAAAAAGCTGTTCTTTTTACGTTATTTAATTATGACGTATCTAATAAAAGCCGTCACAGACGTACGATTTCAATTACATTTCTTTAATCATTTTTTTTTATTAATATAGGAATTTTTCATATTCGTAGGATAGACAGAAAGTTCCTAGAATTGAGGTGCTTTATTGCTTTCTATCTATTTAATAATCAACATGTTACGTAATGAAATCTAAAACTTTAAAGCTATAAGATATAGCTTTAAAGCTCCGTTAAAAATATTTTGAAAAACATTACCCTGAACGATCAATGGGCAAGTGAACATTCCTATATTTTCCAACTACACGACTATGACGGCAAATTAATTACGTAATTACCTATATTTCCGTAATCTGCACTATATAAGGCTTATAATAGGCTATAATAGATGTCATCAATGAGGGCAAATTACCGAAATGAAATATCGCAGTAAACAGCACGAGATAGGCGTTTGTACTGCGGTCGGTGTGTCGTCCGCCTAATTTATGTTAGCCTCGCGGCTGTGCTGTTCATGTTATAGAGGATTTATTTATTTCAAAGAGAATCTAGGAATGGGGGCTTAGTGGTAAAGGATAATAATATCTGACGTCGTAGAGTCGACTGTAATTTCAAATTTATTAAGGATAATCATAAGATTTGCTTGATTCCTATATTCCTTGAGACTTTTATAACAAAATGTATTAACAAAAAAGGGGCGTAACTATTACCTATGTCAATAAACTATTAACTGTCGTATTTTTTTTTAAATTTTAAATAAGTTAATTAAATTTTAATTCAGTAAGATAAGCAAAGGGGACCTAATTTACCGCTCCATTGTGCGTTTAGTGGTGGAACTCAACGACCGAACTTAACAGAGCGGAGAAAAAAAAATTTAGATTAATTACAATCATGGAGTAAATTAAGTTATTTTAAATATATAAAAATAAAAAATAACCTGTTTCTAGTTTTGGAAATCAATGGAAATATTTTTAAAATGATTGATCTCTAAGAGAAAACCAAATATTTATCAAAAACTCTGTTGGAAGAACTCCTCGGAGAGAAATAAAATAGGTTTAGATCAAAAAAACAAACTGACCTAATCCAATTAGTCCCAAGCTTCAAACAACAGCTGGAATGAATAACAAAAAATCTATTACAATTCATACAACCCGATCACAATCACGGATCTAATAAAAATGTTGTTTTGCCTTTGGTTTTGTGTAATAACAGTGTGGGGCGACGTTTTATTTAAATTAAATTCGATTGGATTGAATTTAATATTTCGAAATGTAATATAATGATATTTATATTACATTCATTCGAGGTAGTCTTGGGGTCCGTGATGT
Organism: Dione juno; assembly: GCA_037127375.1. Taxonomy (NCBI): domain Eukaryota; kingdom Metazoa; phylum Arthropoda; class Insecta; order Lepidoptera; family Nymphalidae; genus Dione; species Dione juno. Next base: position 745,467 of record JAXRJS010000067.1, read on the forward strand.
AGCGGATAAGCTCCAAGAGCGTTGCCTGAGATGGTATGGCCATGTTATGCGCCGATCTGAGAACTATGGAAGGAAGTGCCTTGACATGTCTGTCCCTGGAGTTAGACCACCCGGACGCCCAAGGAAGCGATGGCTGGATGTCGTGACGCAGGACATGAGAGCCAATAGATTGTCCACTGGTGTGCAAAGTGGAGCAGGCTTAGTCGGAAGGCAGACCCTGGCAAAAGCCGGGACTAATGCCAAGAAGAAGAAGAAGAAGAAGAATATAATGATAAAAAATCAACTAAAAAATCCATTTGTATCCTTATTGATTTAAAAAGTTAATAAAAATGGCAAGTAAAGTGATCTAGCTCGTAATACAAAAATAAGAAAAAAATAGTGGAACTTGAACGTTTTTAATTTAACATATTTATACTATGGCATTATGAAAACTTGGTTCATCTATATATAAATATTAAAAATATCTTTAAAATTCAAAAGAAAAGAAAATTTGAATAAAGCTAGCTGCCTTTTGAAAAGACGGTCTCGGTCAAAATATTTCGCCATAATCGTTTTACGTTCTAACAGCGCCTTGTAAAATTTTACAACCTTCGTACGGGATAAAAGCCGGTAGTATTATATTATACAACTCGGTATAAGTGCAATGACCAGTTCTATACAGTAAGTGGTCTTATACAAATGCTATATACGATGAAAATTACATATTATATTGTTTAAATATGGGTTTCTTAGTAGGTTTTATATATTCTTATATTATATATTTTTATTATATTACAGAGACTATCGTGCATATTGCCTTTGTCGTATACAATAATTAGTCACTATCCACTTGATCAAATATATATCTAGCCTAGAAGAGGTGCGGAATTAGTGTTTGCCTTCTTATAGACACGAAATATTAATCGAAAATGTTAGCCGGAGTGATTTATCACTAGCTTCTCCCTCTCTAATCCTATTAAACGTTAGATATATTTAAAGCGATACATAATTTACACAAAATGAAACCTGCGTTTTGCGCGGAGCAAATTATATAGATAACTAGTGAAGTTTTGAAACAGCACTTTTATACAGTATGGAAATAGAAAACGGACTTTAAAAGTTGAACATCTTTAGAAGTGAGGGAAATTTTACTAGATTTTTAAAGAAGTTTAGTATAGGAATAATTTTAATGCTTTCCACTGGCAAGTGTTGCGTGGGTGTTCTAACTTAGCGTAGATTGAACGCAAGCTCTGCCTACATTATTTGGGCGATAAATAATTTTTATGCTTATTAGAATTATTTTATCCTAAAAATACTATATTTATTTCACTTTATATATTAATATAGCATAATAAGCTCTTCCTTTAATAAATTAATTTCGAGAGCATTACTAAATTCGTAACAATTTGCTGTATTCTTTGGATTTAATATAATTATTTGATACACAATAGCTCTAAAACTGGAGAGCAGTGACTCAGTGTCACTGCTCTCCAGTTTCTCACTAGATCTCTCTGCATTTATTCTTTAAAATATTAATCATTTAACTAAGAAAATAATATATAATCAATAAAAGAATACTCACAAACATAACTTTAACATAAATTAGGCGCACGACACACCGACCGCAGTACAAACGCCTATCTCGTACTGTTTGGTGCGATAATTCATTTCCGTAATTTGCTATTATTGTTAATAATGATTTACAAATAAATATACATTTTCTATCTATGTGATAACCGCATGTTTATCAAGCTATTACGTGTATTGAATGATTATTTATATATATATATATATATATATATATATATATATATATATATATATATATATATATATATATATATATATATATATATATATATATATATGTATATATATATATATATATATATATATATATATATATATATATATATATATATATATATATATATATATATATATATATATATATATATGTGTGTGTGTATAGTATTGGGTGCTGGGTTCAATTAAAACTCGTAAAGTGGAAAACAGAGTGTCTTCGCTCTAGGTTACGTTAGGTTAGTATGGGACACTTATGACTCACTCACTAATGAGTGAATCACTCTGATGAATGCATCACTCTGTTCTTACCAATATAGAATATATCTATAACATAAATAATGTATACAGCTTAATTCGATTTCAAAACCAGTGTTTATTGTCATATTAATTTCAATTGATTGACAATGGTATCTTTTTTAAACTTTATATTAAGTATGAAGCTTGCTTCTTCAAATATCCAGAAGACATTACCAGATTAGGCTTACGCAGTAGAGGTTGGAGCGAGAATTATAACAATAAAATATCGGCCTAGGCCAAGAATCAATTTAATTCTAGAACATACTCCGAAGGCAGCACTAATCGGACAGGAAACGTACATTTTAAAAGGGCTCTTTCAAGCGTACACTTGTATCGGAAGTAAAACGTATAGATTGCTATGCAGTTTCTTCTTTAGAAGTGAATTATTTATATATATTTTATTTAGCATACATTTAGCATTAAATATTTTAACGCAGTGGGATTTGAAGCCGCGCCTCATGGAATCCGTCCATGCACTCAGACCACTAAGCCATGCATTCTTATGCTGCGTCGAAATTCTATATGCTTTTTACAACTTATTTACATTGTTAGTTGCTTTTAAATGATTTTATAAATATTTTTCACTGTAAAATAACAAAAATGAATCTTGAGTATCAATATTTAGTAACTATTATTTAAGATTATTTAGACTCTAAAAGCGGAAAACGTTAAATAACTAACTTCTATACAAAATATATAAATACCATATAATATATAAACACATACCATATAACCACACATACCATATACCATATAACATATAACATATAATATATAAATATATATATATAATCTACTGAATAGCTTAAAATACAATGCATATTTATAAATAAATGCACTTTGATCCAAGTTCTTAGAGCGACGTAGAGAAATGAATCTCATTATGTATAATGGAACGCTTCTTGCATCAAAAGAAAATATGAATGGCCTTTTGTTTCTTACACTCTCAAATATTCTTATAATATTTTGTTTTTAAGTTGAGCTTGATTTAAATTACATCAATAAATATATATACACATACAAACAAATAAACACGCATTATAATATATAAATATACATAATATTATGCTTTTGCTACATCTCTGTTCCACCTTCCGCATATAATATATTATGTGACATATTAAAATATATATATACTCATATATATTTTTATATGTCACTTAATATATTATATGCGGAAGGTGGAACAGAGATGTAGCAAAAAATTTGACGCCAACATGGCTCAGTGGGACAAACTGTACACACCAAATTTTTGAGATCGATCCATTGAAGAAAAGTTGAATATATCAAAAAAAGTATATTTTTTTTTTCATTTTAAAGTCCTAGTCTACAGTAAGAAAAGAGTAATATTTTTAGAAAACAAGTAAAAAATGTACCCAACCAGGATATGAACCCACGCTTCTTAGAAACCTTTCGAAGTATTAAATGTTATAAAACATACTTACATCTAACCAATAAGGACACGGGATTGCTGGTCCCTTTGCCTTCGCTGTTCGCCGCCATACATGTATAGTCGCCCGCCGCCGCTCGCGTAACACTTTGTAATACTAGACTTTGAGCGCTAAGAATCACACCAGCGGCTTCGTTGTGAAAGATTTCTGAGTTCTAAAACATTTTATTAAGACAGTATTAATAATTGTACTAGGACTGAGCTAAATCTTTATTTTTTATATAATTTGATATTGTCTACAAGTAATTATATGATGGTTCTAAGTTCAATTCTTACCCAAGTTAATTCATATTTATTACATTTTAATCGATTTCGTTAATAGTATATTGGAACTATTCTTTAATATACATATATTTTATAATAAGAGTATTGATAAAGGAACCCCGTCGACTGAGCCATGACGGTGTTCTCGATCCTTACAGACCCTCTAGTACATGACAAAAATAGCAACTATCAGTCGACGCTTTTCATTCGATGCGCTCCTTCCGTTTCCGCTATTATTCTCATTTGCTTATTAATTATCGTGTTCTATTTTATACTATATGTTTGTGGTTGACTTTGTAATAACTATGTTGTGTTTAATCATCGCGTTTTACTACTTATATGTTTATACTATATGTACTTTTAAATTATATGAAAAAAGATAGATAAGATAGTTGAAGTAAGTACTAAATATCAGAGAGAGCATATTTACTTGTCACTTGTATAGAGAATACTTCTTCTAATATATGGCACATTTCTAATCTATTTAACGCAGTAAAATTTAAAATATATATTATATACAAAAGATACATAGTGTTAAGACACTCCGTTCACCAATTTCCACCCAATTATCGAGAAATTGCGTATTTAAATCAATGCAGCGCTTTGTCTTGGAAATTCCAAGCAAAGGGAATGGAAATAATACTTTAAGAAGAACATATAGAAATTATGAACGTAGCGCGATTTGAACCTACGCCTCTTAGAAGCCGTCTAAGCGCTCTGACCACTAACTATGCCATGCAATCTCATTAAGCTTCATCGAAATTTATTTATGTTGTTAGCTCTATAAGGAGATTTTTATAAATTTCAAAACTCGCTTGGACGATTTCCAAGCGCGGGTTCAAATCCCACTCAGTTCAAGATTTTTGTATATTTTCTAAAAGTATTTTTTGTTCTTTAATGTGGAATAATACTTAAAAGTTAATAAGAATTAAAATTAGCCATAGCTCTAGAATTCAAATCAAAACCGTCGCGTTAACAGTCGACGCTATAGCGATTTTTTATATTATATCATTAGTATATAGTTTCGTATTATATAGTATATAGTATTATATAGTATATAGTATTATATAGTTACTAGTCATACTTACGTCATGAAACCAAACAAGCCTGTGAGTCTTTGGGTTGGCTTTCACCGTACATTCAAAGTACACATCGTCCCCTTCCTTTATTTCATCCGGATTTAGATTAGATCCCATTTTCAAATCGACTATAGGAACATCTGAAAAGAAAAATTGCTTTTTAAAAATCATTTTAAGCTCTTGTATGCGTGAAATATGTGTGAAGTGGTTTGTTCTATTTTAAGTATGAAAAAACGGAATCTCTTAACGGATATATACGTTAATATGATTTTTTCTTATAAAAATATATACTATATAGATAAATATATTAATTTTATTACTCAAGTAAGTTTTTACCATATATATAGTGTCACGTTTTACGCTTTATGTGTGCAAAGAAAATTTTATGATAGATACCTACGCTTTTGACTTAGTTCCAAGCTTAAGATATTGGTAGATATGTTTACAGTTGATATGAGTTTGTGCCTTATATTATAATACTAGTGTTACGCTTCTGGCTTGCCCCGTTTGTACTATATATTGAATAGGTTTTTTAATATAAGCAATATTTTACATATTTCATGAATAATTTTGATTTACTACATATAACTGAAAATCGACATAGTGTAATATAATGTGAAAAAGTATTGATTACTTTACTGAAACCAAATAATTTCCTTTAAAATTAAAAAAAAATACAATAGTTTTCAGCTTTATCCCGCTTTATATAGAAGGATAGGCAGAGGGTAACTAGTACTAATACACTTTGTTCCCCAATTTTGAACTGCGCTGTCCTGTCTCCAGAGCAAACAAATATATATTTAATTCCTCTGAGTGGGAATCGAATCCTCAACCAGCGTTAATAGTCATTCTCTATACCAAAAACCCAAAATACTGCCAAAAATTCATTTAAAGTAGTTTTAGTTAAATTTAATAATTAATTAATATTTTTATTCAAGTGAGCGTTAAGAGTGTTCTAACATCGCCCTCTTAACCTGCGTGTCATTTTCTGAGATTTATTAAAATCCTCTATACCAAGCTCCTGAAGGCGCTTGAAAATATCCACCATTTTTAAAGATGTCACGAGACCTCAACATCGCTCCCTAACTTTTATTTCTTTTTTAATGGAGATGTAAATTAGTATTCTTATTCATTTTGTCAAATATAAAAATATTATGAAATCTTTTGTTAGAAATTTTGGCATTTCGTTCTTTTTGGTTTGTGTTTTTTTTTTCTTTTTTTTTTTGTAATTTAGACAACCAAATTGTTCTTCTCAACGAGAAAAAGTTGAAGCGAGCGCTAATAATAATGACTCTTTTAATGATTTCAAAATTTAAAAATATATAGATAGATAATTTCACCCTCACATTGTAAAAAGCAGGAGGCAGAGAGATCTATTCTCCACCTTCCACATGCATTTAAAAGAGCGTGTTTGAGTGGCGGAACTCTACACCGCGCTTTGTCTTATTACCAGAGCAACTAAAATGGGAAGTCATTCTCCCCGAGTGGGAATCGAACCCACAACCGTCGCCTTTATAGTCGGCACTTCTACCAGAAAATCTGTAAATCAATTAAAAAACCCCAAATAAAATCGCTAAGCCTATTTGGATTTAAAAAGAAATCTTAAATCACAGCTTCTATATATAAGGTGTGATACTTAAAAAGATTTATTTATCTTCGTCAACGTTGATAAATGGTGTGAATGTAGATTGATTCAGAACATCTTTATAGCTACTTAACTGCGCAAGACAACTTTCTCATAGGCCCATTGTATTGTTATTTACGATACACCTACGTTATATGACTTGTATAATTTATTTGTACAGTATTGTGATGGAAGAGTGGGAATTACATAGTTGTTATGAAAAATTACTTGAAAAAATTAATCAAGAATCTAAAATAATTATGTATTTACGTAGTAAGTAAGTTTGTTATGAAAAATTACTTTAAAAAATTAATCAAGAATCTAAAATAATTATGTATTTACGTAGTAATGTAAATATTTGAATGTAACGGGACTCGAACCAGTACGTTGTTTATATACTCTTATCTATATAGCTCTGATGCTATACATTCTTGTCAAGCTTTGCTTAAATGGCGTCCGCATGCGTGGGTTTGAATACCGGTGCAATAAGTTTTTAAAATACGTTTTTTTAATATTAATATCAAAATATTCATATCTAGAATCGCAATATTATATAATAATTTATTTTTATATTATTGCAAATATAGACAATTGTTATTGAAACTAGAGCCGATAACGCGTGAAGGCGTTGCCATAGCAACGTGTATGTCACTTTACACTAAAGTGTATATTGTCAAACATAATATGGTAGTGTGTTATATTTTTTTTCTTTAATATATATATATATATATATATATATATATATATATATATATATATATATATATATATATATATATATATATATATATATATATATATATATATATATATATATATATATATATTATATATATATATATATATATATATATATATATATATATATATATATATATATTGACTCTTTACATTATTTTATCACACCACAAAGTTTAAGTATATTAAATTTCATACTACTTCGTACATACAATGTCCGTTAAAAGACGCCCAAAGTATATTAGTAGTGTTTATTACACATAGACGTAACTTTTTTTATTGAGTGTGATTTACAAGATATTTAAGTCTTTTATTATGTTTATTTATGCGCATAATAAAACCTCACAATATGCAGTTTTAAAACTCTCTATCTATTCTAGCATATTTTAAAAATAGTCTGCCACTGTTTTGACAGAATAAGAGCATATTTATAATAGTATGAAAATATATATCTTCTTTAGTTACAGCTTAACGCTTTATTCTTAGCAGGGTAGCCAGAGAGAACGGAGTGCCTCTTCCCTCTATGCTCTCCGGGGGTCCTCCGGGAGTCCTCAAGCTACTCCTTTGTTTTAGCTCCACGCTGTATCCGACACATAGCAGGGTAGGCAGGGGGACCATAGGCAGAAGGAACCTAGTTTTATGATACTCCGTTCCCCGCAATCCACCTTTCTAGGTAACTAAGCAACTGGGCAAATGAGTGGCGAAACTCAACGCCGCGCTTTGCCTTGTTGCCAGAGCGAAGGAAATGTAAATAATTCATTCTCCCCGAGTGAGAATCGAACACACACCGTCGCGTATACAGACAGACGCTGTGCCTCTGTGCCACGACGGTCCTGAGGCTACGTTTTCAAGAATATAAATTGACGAATTCTTACCAATTCTGAGGTATATTTTTGACCAAACTCGTATGAGAATCTGCTCCATAATAAAACTACATAGAAATCTATCGCCGGAGATATTTGTAAATGTTAACAATACTCACAATGTACATTAAGACGCCACTTGTCCTCTATAGCGGAGTCGGGTATGTGCTTGTTCTCAGCTCGGCAAGTTAAATATTTGCCGTCATCCTCCACCGCGGGCACGAGACTCAGCACGCTGAGCGTTTCGTTGTTTTCGGAAAACTGTATGGAGATATAATAAAAATATGTTATTTTTATATAAATAAGAGAGATATGTCACTATTTTCTCTCGATTTCCTTTTTATTTCGGGTGAGAATTTAAACATAAAAATATCTAATAAGCTACATTCACTTTTCATAAGTGAGTTAGTAGTGCGATTATTTATTTATAATAAAAAATGTATCCACTGCCATCATAAAAAGCAATAATATTAGTACTACTGAACCACAATGGTTTCTTACAAATAATAATTAATTTAAAATAATTAAATTAGAAGTGTGATTTAGTAAGAATTAATATAGTAAGAAAATTTAATATAGGCCTTAATGATAACAATGAAATTTAAGATCGCCACTTTTTTCCACAAAAAAAAATGGAGGAATTTTTCATAAAATGAAGAGCATTTATTTGAATCTTTAAAGTAGATTAAACATTTAACAAGTTTAGTGAAGTATTTTAAGCCCTCTTGATATTCAATTAATGCCTACATCTTACTATTTAATTTCCTTCAAAAGTTCCAATTTAATGCATAATATATAATATATGTTGTTATGTTCATATATGACCGGAAATATATATAAATTATGAATTAGTGCCCCCGAAGTGCAAAACCCCATCGCATTTAGCAAATGTTTATATAATTCAATTGAATTTGTTACCGATCTAGCTAGAATACATTCTCACTGCCCCCCCCCCCACCCCTTTTCTTGCCGCCAATTTCAAAGACATATTGGCCATATTAGACATATTGGCGTTATTTACCGCCATATTTATTTTACTATTGTTCAAGTAAATCTGTTCTCTTAATTAAAGAAATATAACTAATATAAAAATACAACTAAAACATAAACAGATGACAAGCAAGAATGATAGCTTTTTTAATAGTCATTCTGTTACGACCATTATCAACCCCACCAAAGAATTTCCGGCAAAATTCACAATAATGAGTTGAAATCGTTTTGTTACTCAAAAAAAAAGAATCGAGTTCGCATTGTCTATTACATAATATAATAGGGTTCCGTAGGTACTATTAATTATTTTATTTCTAGTACATTTTTTGGTTTTTGTTTAGCTTAAAATTTAAGTAAATATTCTTATATATTATATGGAGAAGATTGCCTTAACAGCTAATGATAATAATGAATCTACTGCTGGACTAAATTTATAAAAGGAACACATCAGTATCGAGAATAAATTATGTCATAATTTTACCACTAGGTATCTGATCCCAAATTGGCAATTTATATTTTTTTTATTTTTTTATAAATTGAAAGTTCTTCAAAATTCTTGAAAGTGTTCTATTACAATAAACCGATAAATAGAAATCGGGTTGCAAACATTATAAATTCTACGCTAACAAAGCTCGTGGGCAAAGAAGTTTGTGGACATTTACTAGTCTTTAATACAAAATTCAGTCCCATCGGAGTCCTCTAGTTCGTTATAATAATATAATTAACACGAGATTTTTCAGTTATTTACAAGAAGTAAGTACATAATTTATACACACCCTCCAAAAAAGGAACCCTCAAACCAAAACCAACCAAGACATTCGTCAAATAGAAAAAAAAATGAAATAATCTATTAATTACAGTACGGTAGAAGAGAACAAAGGTTACGTTTTTGGCCATCCGTTTAAGCTGCCTATTGTTCTTCCACCAAGAGACAGACGCCTCGGGACGGGAGCCGGTCGTCTTGCACTCCACCTCGTACCTCTTGTCAGCGGATACTTGCTTTTCTTTAGTTAATATATTTACTGTAATCGGTTTTACTGGAACAAATCGTAAATTATTTTAATTATTTTATATGATTCCTGTAGCCACAGTATCTAGTGGAGTTGAAAAAATAGTGTCAAAGTACTAAGCTAGTCACTTTTCCATGGAAATAAATTTTATGATTTGTCACCGCCATCGTCCAAAAACATGAAATCTACCTAAAAGATGTCACATAGGAGCTCAAAAGCAATCTGCATTTATAGTCTAGCGCTATATTTATATAATATCTAAACGTTTTAGAATAAAAACAAGAATTACATAATATTTTTTGTTCAGTGTATTTACTTTCTATGGAATGGTGTATAGAAAGAGTATGTATCGTTTTAATACCTATAAGGAAGGAGCTTAAGAATTTCTTCCACAGAGCTTTTATAAATAGGAACTTAGTGAAAAATCGTGTATTATTTATGTCTAGAGGATTTATATCTTTATTTGAAACCACTTAAGTAATAAATCGTACTCAAACACGAACTTACAATATACACATAGGTACATTAATTGTAGCGCATTTGAGATGATTTCTAGAGAGACAAATCTCTCCGTTCTCTGTTTTTTGTTTCATAAAGACAAAAAAATTAAGCGCAATATCAATTTTATAAGCCAATCGAGGTAAATAAGAACGCATTAATTAATAAGCTGTGAATCAAATTCTACTATGTAAAATGGGTTTAAATTATGTAAAATAAATGTGAATATAATTAAGGAAGAATTATTATAAAAATGACATATGACAATGAAATAATTTATTCTCCCCGAGTGAGCATCGAACCCGCAACCGTCGCGTTTACAGTCAGACGGTGTAATCAAAACCTAGAGTTATGAAATGTGGCATGAAGTTGTGGCATGAAATTCTGAAAATTGGATTTTTATGGCTATATCCCAGAAAAAAAAAACCATTACAAACTTATTTTTATTATACTGTAGTTCATTTTGTAAAAAATGAGTGCATAGAAAATAAAAAAATACTAATGTCAATTTTTATAAATAGTATTTTCTCGGCGGAATACCTACAATCATGAAATAGGTACGGAACCCCCAGTAAGCGAGCACTACTCGCACTTCACCGATATATTTTATCCCTATATTCAATTTAATAGCCATTCAATAATACATTTAAATTTAACATATATATTTTCTTAGTAAAATTATAACAAATACTTACAATTTATATCCAAAATGAGAACTTTAGTTTCTGGTGGTGCCAAGTTCGTGTTCGACGCTTGACACACCAGTCTAGCGTTCAGATGTTGTCGTCCAACGTTGGGGAAAGTCAAAGTATTGACTGTGAGACCATCTTTCCTTTCTTCATACGAATCGTCTATCACCACATTTTCGAGGTACCACGTGACCCGTGGTCTTGGTATGCCTGTTAAAATAATCAAATATTGTATATATATATATATATATATATATATATATATATATATATATATATATATATATATATATATATATATATATATACACACATATTGATTTTTCCGCCATTCCGCTTTGCAAGGTATTACGTAATGAGAAGCGGAACTCAACGCCGCGCTTTGTCTTGTTACCAGAGCGAAGAAAATGAACATAATTCATTCTCCTCGAGTGGGATTCGAACCCGCAATCGTCAGATTTACAGACAGACGCTGTGCCTCTATATTTATTTTATATTCTATATTTATTTTAGCTTTTATATTTTGCTGGAGTTTATTGGTGGTGAAACGTGACTTTGTTGTAATATGTTATGTGAACTAGTGGTTCGCCCGTGGCTTCACCCGGTTAGTCTATCATTATTATGAATATTTCTTTATTTCCAACAACGTGAGGACCGTGTGGCGCAGAAGCAAACGGCGTCTGTCTGTGAGTGCGACGGTTTGTGGGTTCGATTCCCACTGAGAGAATAAATAATTTTCACTTTTTTTAATCTGGTAACAAGATAAAAGCGCGGCGTTGAGCTCCACCACTCAAAAATTAATTCCAGGTAAAGCGGAAATGGAGTGTCTTACCACTAGGCTCCTTCTACCTACGGTTCTCTCTGCCTACCTTGCTATGTGCGGGTACAGAGTGTTGCTTAAAAAAAAGTTCATCTTTTGAAATGCAAGCGTACAGTTTTTATTATTGTTTGTTTTAGTTTAATAAGTGAAGTGAGTGATATATAAATTTTCTATTAGCGAAAATCTTAGCATCAGCTTTTGCATACTTTAAAATATGGTATTTTTGTATATATATATATATATATGTATATATATATATGTATATCTATATATTTATATATATATATGTATATATATATATATATATATATATATATATATATATATATATATATATATATATATATATATATATATATATATATATATATATATTATATATATATATATATATATATATATATATATATATATATATATATATATATATATATATATATATATATATATATATATATATATATATATATATATATATATATATATATATATATATATAATATATATATATATATATATATATATATATATATATATATATATATATATATATATATATATATATATATATATATATATATATATATATATATATATATATATATATATACGGTGTGAATTGACTTTGTTTTACAGTAAGTAAAGAGAATATAGTTGTAGATATAGATTTTACGATTTTTATACACTTTATACGAAACTCTTTTACTTGACTAATCGAGTATATTGGAATATACATGTTTTCTAAAGCCGACCTGACGTGTCTCACATTTTGCAATAGTATTTCTAAAGTGGTACAGTGATATTCAAAATTTTACATTGTATTGTGTAAATATTTATTTTATATAGTATCTGAATCCGCGACCTCCTTTAAGTAAAATGTTATCACAATGTCGAAATTCACGCTTCATTTTTTTGTGTGTATCACAAATATTTGAATAAATACTTGTTGAAGTGCCTCTTACCGGCACGAAAGTTTGACTGTAGTCGATATTGCAATAACATTTTATACTAGCTCCCAGCATGTGGTTTTATCTTAATTTTATATATATATATATATATATATATATATATATATATATATATATATATATATATATATATATATATATATATATATATATATATATATATATCAATTAACACTTAATTTTTTTTACACTATTTTTTGTAATAAAAGCTTTCAACCTATATTAGAACTTTACAATTCATTTGAACTTTACGCTACATATACCACAACAACATAGTTTTACAATTTTTGTCTCTCTGTCTGTTTGTTCCTAAATCCGAATCTGTAGCTTTGCCATATCATACCAAATAAAAAAAGTCATTTCTACGAATGGGAATCTAACCCACTAGCGTCACATTCGATCGCGATACAAACCTAAGTATGAAACAGTGTTGATGGTGAGATAATGCTTGAATAGATATAGATCTCGTTAGATTGACCACCCATGCTCGCTATTATTATTTTTTCCATTTTTGTCACGCCTATGTCGCCTGGCGTATTGTTTAAATTTAATTGGATGTTTTTTAAATGCATTATGATTTAGAACAATATAATATTTTGTTTCAAGTTTAATTCATTTTTAAAGTATTGTATAAATTTGTTAGTAGCATATATTTAAGACACTGCAGTGGTGAATGAAAATAATTCTTTCCTTTTTATTATTTCAAAAGTATTATTATTAGAAAGATAAACATTTTTAGAAAATACATAAGCCATATGGCTCAGTGCTAAGAACACACAGATCTTACAAACTTCTTTGTCCTACAAAAGGTGCGGCTTCAAATATTAATAGGCTTAAATGTTCGATACGTTTTCTAATAAAAAAAAGCCATTATAGCTAGCTATATATAAATTTTCTGTATTCATAATAGAGAACATTCTTGAAATATAAATATTTCACTGCGCGAAAGCTACGAGAGAATATTAAAACGGGACATGTATGAAAAATGAATGCATAGAATCGATGCAATTTTTAATATATGCATGTATACAAGGCGTTTCTCACTCATTTGTTGGGAATTTTTGTCATTTTAAAATATTTTAAGTGTAATTCACATACTAAGGAAAGAGAAATATATAGAAGCGTATAAAAGTTTTAACATAGAATTAACTAACGGAGAGACAACTAGACTAACTAATGCCTCGAAACTCTGGGACGGTTTCCAAGAGTGGTGGGTTCGAGTCCCACTTCATTCAAATTTAATTTCGATGTTTATTTTATTTAACTGCTTAACCTTACTTAAGTAAAAGAGTTCAAATAAAAAAAAATACACAAAACAAAAGAAAATTATAATGTAAATATGTCAGAAACTTTTTAACACAATTTATTATAACTTTTCATTTCAGTTAATTATCAGATAATGTATAAGATACGTATAATAAACGCTAATTGCCTCTGACGCCCATAATCTTGTTAACAATGTTATTTTTTTTAATATAAGCTTACACTTGTTCCGAACGTGATTTTTGACAAAATTTCCCTGAAACTGTCTTAACTTTGTATATTTTTAATAAGATAATCTACATCATCCAATTATAAAGAATAATTCTAGAATAATAATAGTTAAATTATACAGGCATTTTTAATAACTTGGATAATATATATGAAGCTTCGAGCTTTATCTAAAGCAGAGTGTCAAGTGATATCCTCCCATTTCAATCTCCCTCCTTTATCAACCCCTGTATATGTCCTCCGGGGGTCCCCAAGTTTTCACATGACCTTCCTCTAGTATATTTCCTTATAATATATTTCCTCCCTCATTGATACTTGAAGGTCATTCGAGGTACCCCTATTCTATTATCGCTCTTATTTGTATATTTTTACATTTTTTCTTAACTCGTTCCCTCTTTAGAATATTACTTTGTGTAACCAGATCGCATGCGGAAATGTTTAATAAATACAATTATTTGTTATACTTTATGATTGTCAAAAAATATCGATACAAACTTTAGATTTTAACAATCAGAATCTCACTTTCTGTGTAAATTTATTGATACTTAAACAAAACGCCTCATAGATATAAAATTATAATTTTATATAAATTCAAATGTTGTTTCCAGTTGTTTTTACAGTTTAATTGTTAAAACTGCAAGAAACTCTACATAGTACTATTGTTATCCTCTTTACGCCTTATCGTGTCAAGTCAGAGGAACCTGATTTAAAAAAAAAATCCCCAAAAACCCCAAATTTGAAATATTACGAGTTGTATGATGGTAATCAACGCCGAGCTTTGTCTTGCCAGCAACATCAAGCCCCATATACTGTTATTTCTTCTAAATAACAATAGCTGTAAAATCCTATTATATAACAAAAGCCGTCAATATCTCGTAAACATAATATATATTAACTACAATTTTAAAAGGGGTTCAACATAAAAGAACCGTCATTACACGAAGAAATGTACCAAAATGACAGACTGTCAGCGAGATTGATTAAATTGCAAACGCAAATGACATTAATTATATTCGGGTAAAACCCCTCCATTATTATTGATTTGGGCTCGAGCCGAGTTGACAATTTAGTTTGAAATATTGTCCGCGTAATGTGAATTGTAATTTTGTAATTTTCTAATTTTCTGAGGAGAATTTCCTTTTATGGCAGTGGCGTGGCCTGATCAAAAGTTTCAGTGGTCGGTTTATGATTAATAATTATTATATATTTTGATACTCTTGTTCATCTTATTTATGGATAGAGGACAAATATTTATTTGCAATATTTATGTACTGTTTTTTCAGCTTCACGCTGTATCCCGCTAATAGCAGGATAGGCAAAGAGTATTAAGATCTAGTGACTAATATGTATAAAAGTATAATAAAATGTAGGTAGGTAATAAAGTATAATAAAATAAAAGTATAATAAAATGTATAAAAGTATAATATAGTATAAACTACGTATTCATTATTTTTCGGCAAAGTTCGAGATCTTTAGTTAAAAAAGTTCTGAAATAGATATACTGACCTCCTTCTACTTCGCAAATAAGTAAAACATTAGACCCTTCATTATAGGGCTCTACCAGCTTCGTTCGGTCTCTTCTCTTCGCATCGTATATTGTAGGCCTGCTGGGTGGAACTAAAAATAGAAAAATTATATATATATATATATATATATATATATATATATATATATATATATATATATATATATATATATATATATATATATATATATATATATATATGTATATATATATATATATATATATATATATATATATATATATATATATATATATATATATATATATATATATATATATATATATATATTCACGAAAAAAATATTTATGCTTTATATATGTATGTAAAATTGAAATGTGAAACCCAAACCAGTGTTAATACGATAAATTATACAGAATTAAAATATTCAAAAAATATAATATAAGCAAATATTTTTAGGATAAGTCATTCTTTCTTTCGACCGATAAAAACGTATGACTTAATTGGTTAAAGCGTTCGGACGGTTTCCATGAGCCGCGGGTTCAAATCTTGCCTTGTACAAATTTTATACGTTAGAAACGTCAATAATATATAATTAGGACATTTCCATTTAATTTTTTACATCATATACTGAGAATCTAGTAATAACGCAATATATTGTACTATTGAGCCTGATTTGGATAGTGATGGACTAGCTGGAAACAATTATCACTACAGTTATATCCTTTACCTAAGCAACGATAAAATAAATACTTAGAACTATAATCAACCAATATATATCCTAAAATAACAAAAATACTCACTTATAACAGTAAAATTAACTTTTAAGTTTCTTGTAGGAGAGTTCTTGAAGTCCACTCTACATCTGTACACCCCAGCGTCGATTGCCAGTACATTGTCTACCATAAGAACAGCAGGCGTCGCTCCTCCACGAAAGTATGCTCTGTTCCCAAACACTAAAGTCGATGACCAGAGTTTGGGTTGATTGAAATTTCTTCCCCGGATATCGTAGCTAAAAGAAATATAAAAAAATGAACTATTTGGACTGGATGAAGTGATCACTTTCTTAATATTTTTTAGCTTCATGCTGCATCCTGCATATAGCAGGTCCAGTAGGAAGAACTTAGTGTTAATACATACCGTTCTGCTTTCGAGACACGGGACTCATCATTGTGTTTGCTTTTTGCTTGTTACCAGGGAGAAGAAAATGGAAATGATCCATTCTCCCCGAGTGGGAATCGAATCCGAAACCATTGCATAAACAGTCAGACGCTACGCTGCTGTGCCACGATGCATTATTTAAAACATTATTCAATACACTATATATAATTACACTGTACATAAGCTTCAATAGAAAATCGCTACGCTCGCTCGTATAATGAGATAAAATTTGTGTCCAAATATTAAGCTTTTTTTAGCTGAGGAAACTTAGTGTCAAGATGCCTCTTTCTCCGCCTTCCACTCAAATTTAAGACATTGTGTCAACAAGAAGCGAAACCCAACCTCATACTTTCTATTATAAGAGCGGTAAAACGAAAATTTATTCCCTCGAGTTATTATTGTACATTTATAAAGATAATAATAAAATTCGTCTACAAATAAGACTCACTATCAGAGCATATATATATATATATATATATATATATATATATATATATATATATATATATATATATATATATATATATATATATATATATATATATATATATATATATATATATATATATATATATATATATATATATATATATATATATATATATATATATATATATATATATATATATATATATATATATATATATATATATTTATATATATATATATATATATATATATATATATATATATATATATATATATATATATATATATATATATGTGTGTGTGTGTGTGTGTGTGTGTGTGTGTGTTCATACGCTCAATTTAAAAGACATTACTCAAAAAGTGGCGGACCTCAATCCTGCGCTTTGCCTAACGTGTTCAACAAATTATTATTATGTTAATATTTAGTAAACGCTTATCTTAAAAATATTTTTATTCATTAAATATTACCTATACAAGGGTTCCCCATCTGATTCTTTAAACCAGAGTACCATGACAACCGCGTCATCTGGATGTAGAGGCTGTATGTCGCATGGTAGAGACGCCTTCTTCCCTAAAACACCTTGCACGTCCGATGTGGGCACTGGAACAAAGATTGTTAAATAGAATTTTGGATTATAATGTTTTAAAGAAACAAGTTATATATATTATTTAAAATACGTGATAATTTACTACTTTGAATATAGTATGTTCGTAAACCGTCGTGCCGCAGCTATATACTTAAAGAAACTTCTTTTTACAATGCTTTTTACAGCTTGTTACGTTGTTAGCATCTGTGGAGGGAGATTTTTACAAATTTCCGCTAGACAAATATTATTTTAAAGAACAATTATTTGGCAAGAGATAATGCTATTTTTATGAAATATTTTATTGATTTTTAAATAACACTTTATCCTCACTAAGGATAGAAAAAATACTTAAAAAGTAATATATAAAAATTTCGACTCAACGTGAGGAAGAACGTATAGCTTAGTGGTCACAGCGCTTGAACGTTTTCCACGAGGCGCGGGTTCGAATCCCGCAGCGTTCAAAATTTTTAAATGTTTGCTTTAAGTATTTTTTCTACCTTTATTAATACTTTAAAAATCATTTAAATATTAGATAGTCATTTATTTAATTTCCTCGTAGTTTAGTTATTAATAATTTGATTTATCATAATTGAACCTATCTACCATATCTGACAGATAAGCTATAACTTTCCTCATCCCATGACGAATGCCATTATCATTTAATACCATTAAACATTAAACATTGAACGAAAATCACAAAAGCAGATTTTGTGCTCTCAAATATTTAAAAGGTACAGTTGTACGGATTTAAACGTCTTTTGGTTGTCTTATTAAAGCGTCTACAATCCTATATTTGTCCAAAGACGGATCTAGATTTTAAGCTGGCGCAGATTCAGGAAGACCACAATTTCCTTTGAAGTTAAAATAACGAATGGAAAGTAGTTTGTATTTTGAAAGCTGTCATATTGAAAATATTTTGTGTTTGGTATTACTGGTACGTTGGGTGACATTCATCTCATATTCAGTACTTAGTAAAACTAGTGAAGGCCGTCGTTGCGCCTGACAGCCTCTGCCTATATAAGCGACGGTTTGTGGGTTCGATTCCCACTCGGGGAAATTGAAATATTTTCATTTTCTTCGCTCTGGCAAGAAGGCAAAAGGGTGGCGATGAGTTCCACCACCCAACACGCAATGCCACGCAACGGAGTGTCTTAACATTAGGTTTCTTGAGCCTACGGTTCCCTCTAATTCTCCCTGATATTTTCGGGATACATAGTTAAGCTAAAAAAAAATATATACAATTTTTTTCCCTATATATCTAATTCATTTAATAACCAGGTGCAGCATTTTCATTACTTTTTATATTATATAACGAAAAATTTCACATTAATAAAATAAATGTGAAATAAGAGCCAACTTTAAAAAAAAGAAAGTGAAATACAGAATATTGACTGACTCTAGATTTCGTGTCTATCTCGTAAAAGCTAATAATACAATTTTCTTCAGCACCTGACAGGCTATCGTGTAAAATTCCAATAACAACGCTAACACGAATCCCGATAAAATGATCCGTGACTAAATTCGTTAAATAAAAGTAACAAGATATTTCGTGTCCCGCCACTTTTGATTGCCGTAAAACGGTAGTAATTCTTGGGAGTCACGCCTTGATGGCTTCAGTGGAGGCCGAGTTTTTGTTGCTCTTTTGATGGAAGTATTTCTGCTTGTTATTGTTTTTTTTTTATGACATTATTGTGCATATAGCCTATCAATATTCAGGCTATGTAGACAATGAGTTTACATTTTGTATTTTATTTTTAATCGATTTCAGGAATGGTTTCCAATTGGATTTGTTATATGTATGTGATATTGTTGAAATTGAATAATTTTTGAGCATGATGTATAAAATTAAGAACTTGTACTTGAAAGCTTGAAGCTTTTCAGCACGCAATTGTATGTATGTTTGTATGGATGTCCATAAATTTCTCGGAAACTTAACTATCAGTCTAATTTTCTTCGGTTCAGATTTTTTTGTATTATGCATGTATAGTATAATACTATAACTTAGTAAATTAATTATATTGTTAATAAATTAATTATTACTTTTAGGTGTTCTTACTTTGTTTTTGTTTTGTCTTAGGTAACAGGAATTCGAAATAAAATCGTAAGCTTGAAGTTGAAATTTATATATTTAAGCAAAGCTACTTCAATTTGAAATTGTATAGAATTTTACCAATGCAACTTAGTGATCAGTCACTCTTGTCCTTGTTTTTCAAGGCGTAGAAGAACATTAAACGTTATATCAGATGGGATTTGAATTCATAATCATCGCGAGACAATTTATGTAAAAACGTTTCTTAATACAAAAGTACTTAACTCCTCGAAGCACCAATTATTTTATTCATGTCACTTCTTATTATACAAACAGGTGAAAAATATAATTCAAAACTTCAGTTAATAATTTATTAGAATAAATACTTGAAATATTCAAAAACTCTTATTCTAAATTTCATTAATCGAAGCTTTTTGTTAGGCACGACTATATAATAAGTTCCTTGGTGGGTTCTATTTTATTGGGTTTTATTTGGTAATACATTATTATTGAACATGACGTTGTGGACATTTTTCAATAGTTGTCAGTCACAGATCTACTTGCAATTTTTATTTATTAATATTTATGACTGACTGTAAGCGGGTTCTCCATTCCTTTTGCGTTTGAAAATAAGGCAGAATAGGGTGTTGTCAATATTAAGTTCCCTTTACTTATCCAACATAGGGTTATATGTTAATTTGACGGCAATTAAACGTTGTTATGTACTTGTATAAAATGGAAGAAGCTTAAATATCTCTAAATATCACACATACATACATATATACATACGAAATTACTTAATAACCAATAAATATATTGAAAAAAAAATCTAGCAAAAATCACTCATCACTCGAGCCAAAACCTCATGCACTAGATATATGATAGCCCTTAATAGAGTCCAAAGTATATGGAATTATAAAATTGAAAATATACTCGTATATTGATATAAAATCTTTTTGACGTGAATTTGAAACCTTTTTAATGAGAACGAAGCGAATTTTTAAATTTAACCACGATCTGCGAATATCGCTATAATGATACGATGAGGAGAATTATATACTCGTGATACGATGAATCGATTTACGTATTTAGTGGAGAATTTTATTTACGCTGTAATGGAGATTTACAAGTGTTGTTGGAAAGTACGTTTTTAACATACTTCGGCTTATGGATACCTTTGGTATATTATATTTATGGTAACAAATTCATATGTCATTGATTGAATATATTTATATTTTTTCTTACATGTTTAAAATAAGGAAATGAGCGAGATAGACAGAGAGCTGTTCATAAATTCCCGGTCAATTTTTGAGTCATTTTGTGTTTTTGAGATATTGTCCAAATGTGGAGCAAAACGTCGCACTTTCTTAATCAAATACTGCAAATAAAAATAATTATTAACATTAATATATAATATTTATCTCAAGCGCAAATCGAACCTATAGCCACAGTGCTACAACGGTAACGATCGTATGAATGTGTGAAACAATATAGTCTACATCAAGTATAATTTGAGCTCTCAAATACAGGGTTGTTCTTATATTATAATATGAGTATATTATAATAACAAGTGCCTGTTGTCAAATTACTGGCGGTTAAGGGCCATTGCATACAATAAAATTGGTAAAAGAATGCTCTTATTAAATTCATTCATGTTATTTTTTATTATTTTTGAATTATTACTCACTCGTAATCTCACAGATATTATTTTCATGATAGACAATAGATGACTATAATTACTACTGGGTGAAGAAAGGTTAGAAAGCTCCAGACATGTGAGCTTTTTGATCAAAACTTACCGTTAAGCTTCAATATAGATTAATGGTATATCAAAATCCCAATAATCGATTTGCAAACTTTCAACGTAAAATCCAAACGTACACAGGAAATTGGATAACATTACGTGACGCTTCCATTCAAATGAAACCGCGATCTTTTGATTGTGAACCGTCTCACGTCCCACAAATGTTTGATGATGACGTTTCGATATCTTAGTGTGTTTTTCATTTCACGAATAAAACGTATATACTCGTATGTTATACTATAATAGCATGAATTTTTAATGTTATAATTATTTAATGTTATATTTGTTATATATTATATTATTTAATGTTATATTTGTTATATATGTTTATAATTTTTTAATGTTATATTTGTGTGCTTGTGCATGTACATATAGTTGCATGCACACGACACATGAACGTGTAGCAACATGCGTTCCGGAAAGAAGTTAGAGATGAGTAAGTGATAAAACACTTTATTAGATGCCAGTCCAGTGGGTACTATATAACTGTAGTGCCCAATCAGACCAAAACTCTTCCATTACTGAGAGACGGACAGACAACACACAGTTCAATTTATGCAGCGTTGAAACCTGAAATTGAAACCTGGCACTATGGATTTCCCGAAATCTGGGAAAAAATTAGTATATATATATATATATATATATATATATATATATATATATATATATATATATATATATATATATATATATATATATATATATATATATATATATATATATATATATATATATATATATATATTTATATATATATATATATATATATATATATATATATATATATATATATATATATATATATATATATATATATATATATATATATATATATATATATATATACATATACAATATTATCCCTTACAAGTTACAGAAAATGTTATATAAGAACAAATGACGGCAATGAGGCAACAACTTGCCATATAAATCGGTATAACTAAAGGTAACGTCGAGCTCCACGCAAAGTTATGAACGAATCTCGCCAAATAAACGACTGCTCCAGTAACAAAGTGAAATACTATAATATTATGTTTGTTGATTGCCCAAATTAGCTAATTATCCAAAATTACAATGTTCCCGTGAAAGATGAGATGTTTTGGATCTAAATATATTAATGCTCTAGATAATGTTGTTGATACATATTATAACCCGAGTATATTATGGAATAATTTTATAGCAGCATTATTTCTCTCATATAGTATGTTAGACAAAGATAAGTTAGTGATAAGACACTCCGTTATCATTCTCGTTAGTTTTGATTTTCTATGTAATGACGTCATGTATCCAAAATCAGTAGTAAGCGGAGAAATAAATAACTTCAATTCGTATTTATTTTGTCTACAGTATAAAATAAAAAAAGAAAAAGCTAAAAGATATAAAAGTTCAAAGTAATTGTGTACACAGTAATAATTTAACCAAAGGGTCCAATAGGCAATTTCCTTTGCCAGTGTTCCTAGAATTGGAATCGACAAAGTTCAGAACTTAGGCTCCCACAACTCAAACACTCGACTGAAATGTTTGCTGAATATTGTATTAAATGTTCCGCAGACGTCTTGCTGTGGTTGTGACGTGTAAAATATGATACTATGTTACAGGTTCAAAATCTAATTAGTACTTAGGTGGTCATTATTTTTTTTTTATTAGTGTTCCGTAGCTTAAAGTTTAAAATGTGATTTGTGATTGGTTAGTGATTGCTAGAAAGCTGAATTTTTCACAAATTATATATTATTTTATTCTAAAAAAAAATGACAATATTTCGTCAGCGGAATACCTACAACCGTGAAATAGATACGGAATGAAATACGAAAAAAAAAACAAATTTATTTTTTATTAAATTTAAATGGACCCCAAAAGAAAACCTAAACACGTTCTTATAAAAAGATTTTTTTAAGATATTTTTCATAATTGGTAATTTTATCCCCAGCCGTCCCTCTCGTATTACGGAATTGATATAACTGGGAGAAGTAAGCTACCGTTTTGACCTCAGGCAAATATGTAATTTGAGACCAAGTGATTATGAGCTTTGATTTAATATTGTGTTTACGTAAGTAAGTTTGAGCTGTATTGGCGCATTGGGCAGAATCCGCCTGTAAACGCGTCCGATCTATACTCAAGGGGATAATAATAATAATATTAAAATATTCTTATCATAAATCACAAATTTCATCTCTCCATAGACAAGTAACAAAAATTGACAAACATTAAACGCCATTAAATCTTCTAGATACTGGAATACAAACAAATGAAACATCTACACAACTGCAGTAAAAAATAGCAAGATGGCAAAAAAAGTCTCTTCATGGGAGACACCGAACTGATCTGAACCAGACTTATGTCGACAAAAATACGTCGAACGAATGGCTCAGGCGAAGTGTACTTTATGAAGGCTTTTACTACTATTTACGAAGGCTTTTATGCTTGCTATACAGGATCAAGTCATTCCTACCAGAAATTATAAAAAATATATATCTAAAGTAATAACAGAAGGTTCTCATTTATGCAGACATTGCAATAGCTCATCTGAAACTATTCAGCACATAACAGGCGCTTGTAAAGCATTAGCACAAACCGGCTATAAGCATAGACATGATCAAGTTGCATCTATTTTACACCAGCATTTGGCACATAGTTATAAATTTATAGAGCAAAAGGTACCCTATTATAAATATAAACCAAATACAGTTCACGAAAATAGCCATTATAAACTATATTGGGATCGGATCATTCTGACAGATAAAACAGTACATTACAATAGACCAGATATCACCTTGTACAATAAAATTTCAAACACCGCATACCTTATCGACATAGCTGTTCCTAATTCTCACAATATTCAATCTACCCTCGCTGAAAAAATTACAAAATATCAGGAACTAGCATTGGCAATAAAAAGTCAATGGAAAGCAGAAATAGTTCATATAGTGCCAATAGTTATATCCACAACAGGAATAGTAACCAACACACTACACAATAGTTTAGATATTTTAAAGATTCCCCATACGATTATTAACACTATGCAAAAAGCAATCATACTAAATACTTGTCGCATAACTCGTAAATTCTTATCAACATCATCTGTAAACTCAGTTGCCTCTATACTTGGCTAACGCCCGTATATATGAAAACAACACCCCTTCTTACAAAGGGAGATCTCTAGAAGTAGATAAATAAAATAATAATAATTATTATTATAACTCTTTATGGCACACCCAGAAAACATACAAAAAATAAATATAAAAAATAAAAAAAGTATATGTACAAAAGGCCTTATTGCTCAAATAGCAATCTCTGCCAGGCAACCTTAGGGCAAAAGCAATAGCAAATAAGATAGGGTTAGGGTGCAATATCTAATAATTGATAGAATAATTAACACAACAAATAAACAAATATACATACTTAACAACTTAAAATATACATAAATGAATGAATTAATTAACTAGTAGACCAGACTTCCTTATTTCATATAGTTGAATTTTATATATCATTGGAAAGTGCTTATCATGTTCAATAAGTTATATAGCCAACATTCATTCGTTCATTTTTTATAGACAGATGGTGTTGACATAAAACATAAATCAAAGTCAAATTTGATAATACATATATATAAAATAACTTTTTCGATTAAAAATAACTTAATTTAATAAGTTCTTCTTCTTCTTGGAAACATAAGTTTCTACAATTCAACTTCATGAATAGTCTTATTATAGCAAAACATACATATATATTTGTGTAAATTTATATTATTGTATATTTTTACTTATTTTTTCAGAGTCTTACTGTAACCAATAAAGCGATGTAATTAACAGAACAGATATCTTAAACGTATTGTGTTAAACGTAAGTGGAGGAAAATAGTATCTATGTTTTATGTGTTATAACATAGTATTGTAAAGTTTATATATACATATATACTCTCAGATAAAAATGTATATATGCTGATTGTACAATATAATATTTCTTATTTTCTTCGCTCTGGTAACAAGACAAGAGCATATTTATTTGTTTAGCTTTATATTATATGGGATATAATATAAAGCTAAAAAAAATATTCACATTAAACAAAACAAAGTTCTCTGCCTACTGTGATGCTCACACATCTATTTCAAACAAGAAGGTTAAAAAAACATATTATTAATCAAACTTTGGTTAAGACACCAAAGGTGATTCATGATTTATATTCAATCATTATACTAACTAATATTTTTTAATCTAATACTACCTTAACCTTAGCTAGCTATTGACATTTAAAATCAATTTCATGTAAATATCGGCACAGCATGTGAGTTTAAGCACGAAGGTTGTGGGTTAGATTCCTATACGGGGGAATTAATTATTTCCTCGCACATAACAACCAGAACGAATATTTTAGATGCTCAATGAGAGAGGCCTTTGTCCAGCGGTGGACGTCTCCCAGCTGATACAATGATGATGACAGATAAGAAGTCAAAAGGATGATGTTGAGTTACACAAGTCACAAGTTAGATACACAACATGGAATAACACTGGAACACTAAATCCCCTTTGTCTATCCTACTTTATTCTGGAAAATTCGAGAAGCTATTTTTTTATTTATGTTTAAAGTAAAACATTATAATTACAGTAAGGTATTTTTTAAATTAAAACGAAGCTGGATTTGAATACATACATTACATATAACAGCTAAAGACAAAAATTGAGCTGGTACTGTAAGATAGCTCATCGGGGTTATCCTATAGAGGTAATATTATTCAAGAAAAACAAGGATTTACATTATTCTTCGTTTGAAATTTATATATCTTTTCTTTCCCAGCATTACGCTTTTAACTTGTAAAAACACTCCCTCCATTGCTTTCTGGTAAAGAAAGAAAGAAATTTAAGATATTTTAATGAAATTAAAGCAATTTATATTTAATCAATCAATAATCGAACCCACACCCATCGTTTATAGTCAGACGCTACGGTAACATCTATTCTTAAATTAACACACCCGCCTTCTATGTATATTAATAAAATTATAAGCTTAAAGTCTGTATAATCTAAAATGTAATTAAAACATAAAATTTGTTAATAAACAAAAGAATTACAACAAATTTTAACTTGATCCTACAAATATAATAAAACTTGGTCTACATGAATCATACGATTGAATCGAAAGTTTCGCTCAAACAAGTTCATACAAAACATTAATTTATTATTATTAATGGATCTCATTAAAAATTTGAAATTCAATGTGAAAAGCGAAAACAACTTAAAAAAAAGCTTTATATACCGTTCTATCTTGAAAAATAATAAAAAGAGGATATTTCTTGAGCAGGAAATTGAAGAAGACCGTGTAAACAACCCAAATTGAAATCTTGACTCACCCTTAAAACGAAATGTACCGTTGGATATCTAAGGAGCAAGGTAATAAGGTGACTATAGGCTATAGTTATAGTTACATAGTTGAAAAATGTTTTACTTTATACAAGAAGAATGTGGTTTCGGTCTCAATTCGAAAAAAAATATAAATTATTTTGCTCACATGCTCTAGTTGTGGAATTGAAGTCTGTTAAATATCTGGAGAGATATACATATATGTTGTATGTCCTTGTGACTAGTTTCCAGCTTTATCCCGGGGTAGCCAGAGAAAACAGGAGTGCCTAACACTACGATCCCTCTTCTTTTTCTTCTTGGCATTAGTCCCAGCTTAGTTTCCCAGGGTCTGCAATCCGACTAAGCTTACTCCACTTTGCACGTTTTTTAACATCCTCAGTGGACAAAATATTGGCTCTCATGTCTTGTGTCACGACATCCTGCCATCGCTTCCTTGGTCGTCCGGGTGGTTTAACTCCAGGGACAGACATGTCAAGGCACTTTCCTTCCTTCCGAGTTCTCAGGTCGGCGCATAACATGGCCATACTATCTCAGGGGACGGTCTTGGAGCTTATCCGCTACGTCACGGACCCCAAGACTGCTTCAAATGAATGTGTTGCGTATGCGGTTGGACCGCGTAACGTCACACATCCATACATACCTCATTCGCTTCATCTGCCGTCATTAACCTCTTTATACATAAACTGCCCGCAAGTTTTGAACCGTGAACTTACTCCCGTATCTACAACACTTTTCTCGAAGGTATCTTCTCTACTCTTACAAAATAGCAAGTAATTCATCTAATTTTATAGATATAATTTTTTTTTTTCAGCATGTCTTACCACATATATTTAGCTTTTGTGTAAAATCTTGCTTTTGTGTAAAATATTGGCTTTTGTGTACAATCCTTTTTTTTTATAAAATTACTAGTGACTTCGCTCGTTTAAACTACGCAATTATTCATTTAATTTGCAGTTGCCGATAGTAATTTAGAACTTTAAACTTGAACCTAACACTCTCAAGCCCTTTATTTTTGTATATTTTTTTAATTATTACCCTAACTCTCTCTCATATAATATAAGCCTATATGTATTTTGTACTGGGACCTGTAGTTCCTGAGATTAGAACGTTACAGTAAACAAAGTATCTAGCTTTAATATTTGTATAAATTATGATTTAATATTTTTTTCTTTAATTATTATGACAAGTAACAAATGTTATAAAATAAAAAAGGAATCTGTTGAAGTATGTTAATATTTTAATGGGTCTAAAAACTTGTCTGATGTTAAACAAGCAACGAGCTGTTATTTATGAAATACCTATTTTACATTTACAGGAAAATAATTTGAAAATTTACATAGAAATTGAATAAAACCACCGGTATGAAAACACCGGTACGTAAGACCGGGCTCATCAATCATGTAATTCGAATATGCGTTACATTTGGCGGGTTAAACAGGAATGCGGAATGTGTGAGAAGAGACGTTCTAAGCTTAGACTATTATACTTCGTAAGTATTTGATATGGATGTGATTATATTTTATATTTGAGACAATTTAAATTTTAAAATAGTAATTTAGTCCTTACATTCAAGTTGAGTTACAAATAAAAAATGGAGAAATTGAAAGAGAAAACTGAAAAGAGAGTGTTTATTTGTATTTGTTTATGAAATTTAAATTCTTAACCTGCCTTTAACAGAAATGCACCGTGGAATATCTAAGGAATAATTTAATAAGGTTACAGGAACAAGTAGGAAATCTGCTATGCAAAGGATTTCTTAGAGTTTCGTATTTAGTATCAAAACTTCCTGTCAACGGCAGCTGTATTTATGTGATATTTTCAAAGAGATTTTTATTTATTACAAATTAAAATTAAAAGATTAAATTATATCGTAAGACGAACTTGATGCCATTGTGGCTCAGTTGTTATTTTGATAAAACAAAGTATAGTATTCAGTTCCGCCGCACAAAGCGCAAAATTTCTCAATTCTAGAAATCGAGAGCGGAATTTTTCAATGCCATCTTCTCTCTCCCTGCAATATAGAAGCTAAAATATGAGATTCGTATTTTTTTAGGACTTGCGTACTTTAGTCGCATACTATGTTATTCTCGTCGTATATTACGTTACTAGACTCTAATTTTTATTTTTTATTGCATTCGTTAATATTTTCACTTATAAAATAATAAATAAAAATACAGAACTTAGTAATCAAATCTCTGATTAATCAAAAATATTACAATTTTTATAATCAATTAAAGTGGAATTTAAGCACACAATCATCCTATGTAGTAGTTTCTATCTATCCTAGTCTAAACGTATATATAAAGTCCATTTACCATTCCACACTAAGTAAAGTTTGGCCAGTCCTAAACAAATGTATAACGTATACAGAACCCACTGTACGTAACTCCATTTCACGTTTGACCGGTTTTATTATAACTACAACACTCCAGAGCTATTGTTCCATTTTTAAATAAAACACAATTTTGTATACTTTACCCATTTTTTAACTTTAACATTGTTCTGTGGGTTTCACTTAATCTGAAATATTTCAACGTAGAATTGTGTATGTTAAGTTATATGTTAGTACTTGTTTTTTGTCTCACCTCTGTTATATTAAAGAAACAAGATCAAAGTGATATAACACTCCGTTTTACTTTTTTTACTCCGTTTTACTTTGAAGGAAACTGAGAAAATTTAGTGTCAAAATATTCTGTCGTTCACTTTCCTCCCGAATTTGAGACGATGCATATTAAATAGCGTAACTTATGACCATAATTTCATGTTCAAATCAAAATCTTATAATGTAGCGATAGAGGAGTAACCACAAGAATTGTAATTGGAAGCTCAAAAAAATTGAAATAAATAATTCCTAGTGAGCGAGAGGTATGACAGCAAAATCTCTCTAAGTTTGCTAAAAGATATCGGGATGTCTAGAACTATCATTCATTAATTTCTACAATGTAATTTGACGGCGGCACTAGTAGAATCATTTGGAATTTGTTCAGATATAAAGAAGATCTTGGACAGTGGAGGTGAGCATTAATGCGTATTTTAAAAGGGCTCCTTTAAACCTACACTTGGGTCCCAAGTCCCGGGCACTGCTCTGAGATCCTCTCCCTACTTCCTCCCCCCATAGGGACTCACACGGTAAATCCACGAAATGCTTAGTAGTTTTTTCTCTTAGCTGCATACAAATTAATAAATCTTTACAGAAAATGTCCGCAGTACACACGGACACAGCATTCATTAATTTACCTCTTTTTAAAAAAAAAGTGTTTATTGAGTTAGCACTGTTTGGATCCAGATGTGCGATATATATGTTAATTTAACCGTTATTATTATGCAAAATGTACATGAAGATGAGTAAAGTTAGATATAACAATCTATTGTAACGATAAGCTATATGTGAATACAGCTTATATGAAGTGGATAAACAATGAGACTGAGTGCTCGGTTAATACTACCACTCAGTATGGAGCAAACGAGCAATGCATAGTATGCAATTAATGTATAATCTATATTTATATTATAAAAGTGAAGGGTATTTTTGAATGAACGCTTTATATGTATATATATATATATATATATATATATATATATATATATATATATATATATATATATATATATATATATATATATATATATATATATATATATATATATATATATATATATATATATATATAGTGTCCAAAAAAATTATAGCTTTCTGTTTACTTCACATAATTATCGTAGATGAAATTAGAACTTGTAATTTATATATTGTATATGTAAGTGTCAAGTTGTGCAAATTGGCCGACCAAATTTTATTTCGGCCACTTCTGCCAATAATTTATATAAATTCGGCCATATATTGACCGAAAGTCAAGATCAATTGGCATTTTTTTTATTAATGACATACTTCAGTTAACTCGTGATCTCAATAAACTATCAATTAATATGTAAAGTACATCATGATTATCATTCAGTTTCAGGCGTGATTTCGATTTCCAGTCAACAATTGCCATGATGTTTGACCGTTTCGACACTCTAAATTTAATAAATATTTTATTACTATAACTTTTGGTCACACTTTGGTGAGCTTAATAATAGTATACCGACCTCGATAGTAGTATATCTTATAGAATTTATGGTCGATTATAATTCCGCATAGATCTTTTAGTAAACTATAGAGCGATTCCGCTAATATACCTGTCGTTGCCATATCTATTGCATACATTTCATTAGTGGTTAAAAATTATAAGAAATTTTAACGTAGCAGGATTTGAACCTGCGCCTCTTGGAAATCGTCCAATCGCTCTGACTGCTTGTTATTCTCATCAAGCGACGTCTAAATTCTTATACGCTTATTACAACTTATTTATGTTATTAACATCTTTGTAGGGAGATTCTAATTAGTTTCCTGTAGGGAGAATATTACTTTAAGATTTTAATTGCTAATAATAAAATTATTTCGAAATGTTTGAAATTTTTACATGTCCATGTAAAAAAAAAAATTCACGCTGTATCCTGCACATAGCAGGGTAGGCAGAGGGAACCGAAGGCAGAAGGAACCTAGTGATAAGACTCTCCGTTCCTCATTTTCCGTCTTTCGAGGTATTGCGTGTTTAGTGGCGGAACTCAACGCCGCACTGTTGCCATATTGCTAGAGTGAAGAATATAATTCATTCTTACCGAGTGGGAATCGAACCCACAAACTGTCATCAAGTATTTTTCTTTATAATATACTAACATTTTAAAAAGCAATAAAGTATATTTCACATTAGTACTAACAGATTTTTGTCTACAATTTATCGCAACATATAATCTTTTTGATGTAAAGCAATTTCAAGAACACTAGAAGTGTACCTCAGCGTCAAAGGACGTAGCAAGTCTAATGCTTCTTCGTAATTAATGTTAATCCATATTTCCTGTAATTTGCCACCGCCGTATCGAATTGTTGTATAATAAGGTATTTAAGTGCAGGTCGCTAATTTATTTATAATTAAATATTATATATTTAATTATGCAAATAAAGATAATAAAATAAATATATATATATATATATATATATATATATATATGTATATATATATATATATATATATATATATATATATATATATATATATATATATATATATATATATATATATATATATATATATATATATATATATATATATTTAATTATGCAAATAAAGATAATAAAATAAATCCTATTTTTTCTATTCCAATTTATAGCTCGCTCTCAAACCATTTAACACAAGCGCCATACCGACTTCAGAATCCAAAGGTTAATTAAACTCCGATATTTCTTGATACAACAAAAATTAATTGCATCGGGGAATTTATATAGAACGATTCTTCTTCCACAGTGACAGGTTTTAGACTTAGCTGTGGGTTAAGTTATAAGCGGTGGCGATAGTGTTTTAAAATTTTCATATCACAATATTTGAGGACCGTCGTGGCGCAGAGGCACAGCGTTTACCTGTAAATTCGACGGCTTATGGGTTCGATTCTCGCTCGGGGAGAATGAGTTATTCTCATTTTCTCACTAGAAACAAGGCAAAACGCGGTGTCGATACGCCACTAAACATGCAATGCTCGAAAGGCGGAAAGTGGGGAACCGAGTGTGACTTAACACTAGTACTACTACAGTACTTTACCATTCTCAGTTAAAGTAGGTTTTCACTATCAAATACATTTATTTTTTTATCCATAATTTCTGTTATGTAATATGAAGATCACACAAATATTCTATATTTCACTGAAAAAATCTATTATCAGGTAGAATTCTCTACTAATTTCTCTGATTAATAGGTAATAAAAATTAAGCTGCAATTTTTAATAACCGCTTATGTTTCTAAATTGGACTACAATACTAATATTCTATGCCAAAACCTTCTGTCAGCATCACGATAAAGCGAGTATAATAGCATGACAGAGTTGAATATCCAACTAGATCGATTTAATACGTAATCTCTTATAATCGTAGGTATATATCAAACTAATGAGCTTTTAGAGTTCAGCTTATATTAAGCTTCATTAGTCATATAGTTCATAGTCATATAGTCATATATTTGAAATATTTTAATATATGAAATATTTTAATAAATAATAAGCTCGATGTCTTAATAGTAACTTATTTTTAGATTTACGTACCTCAAAAGGAAAATACGAAACCCTTACAGGACAGAAGAAAAAGCAATTACCTTCATGAATCAAATAAAATTAGTACAAATTTAACTTAAAAATTAACTATATAACAGTATAAAAATAATTTTATAACTTATCTCTGTATATTAGACAAAATGAGCGCAAACGCCCGCATTTTTGTGCTAATCAACTTTTATTAATTGTGCTCTTTTGACCCACTTTGAAATTGATACAGAACACTCGGTGCGCGAGTCCAACTCGCGCTTGACCGATATTATTTAAAAAAAATATTATGCCTATTTTAAATATAAAATTGTTTAAATTGACTTAAATATAACTAGCACCGAGAGATGTCAATTAGCATTTAACTCATAATTAGTCATTACAACGATATTGACGTTGATACAGGCCAGCCAGGCGAATCGATCGACTCGACTTTAAGTGCTATGACAATGGTTGACAATTCCCCACAACACTTTCCCACAAAGGAGAATCCTTTGAATTCGGGCAATAAGTTGAAAACGGAGTGTCTTGACACTAAATCTAATATACTAACGATGCTATTAATATAGAAATGTTAGTTAATCCGTATGATTTACTTAATAAATATTATTTTGACTGCTTTAAATGTTTGACTAAAATCAAAACTACTTTAAGATTCATACAATTTTAGACACTAACTACTAGCAAAGGTAATCTATTAGGATTTATTGCAGCATCACTTCTGACTGATTCATCTTGCACTCTCTAACTAATTTCGATGTTGAAAGTTCGATAGCGGAGATTAACGCTGAATTTTGTTTTACTAGATTTATAGGGTGGCATATAATAGATCTAATCTTTGATAAGCGTGGGTGCATACAATTAACGAGCTTTTAAAATTTATCTTAAACTAATTAATGAAGCTTCTTAGTATCCATTAGAAATGATTTATAATAATTTTATATTTTTATAGTAATACATAAGTCATTTTATCAGTTATGAAGCTTTTATGATAGCTATTTCTTCCTTCGTCCTCTTTTTTATTATGTTAGAGTGATTGTTAAGAGAGATAGAAGGAGACCTGTGTTGATCTTCGAGAACACTTACGGAATATGGAAAAAGCATGAGGAAAATATGTATGAAAAAATTGTAATATATATATATATATATATATATATATATATATATATATATATATATATATATATATATATATATATATATATATATATATATATATATATATATATATATATATATATATATATATATATATATATATATATATCTCTTCTCCACTGACATCATATATGTGATGTAAAAAAGTCAATAATTATTATTTATTTTAATATAATTTTAAATGATGTGATAGCATTATGTTGCAATATATAGTGCACAATGTGTCCAAAATATTTGACTACAACCATGATTATTACTGGTTCGATTTCTAGCTATAATATTTTTATATTAAAGACATTAATATTTCAAATTTGACAGTAAATCTCTATTGTAGTATAAAAATAACAAATTTATAAAAAAAACTATTCACGTTTTTGCTCTATTCGTATTTCCATTGGAAGTAACGAATTCCTTTTTATGACATAGACTACATTCTAAGAAAAGTTATATTAATAGCTTTTCAATTTGGACCAGATTTTTTATTTCTGAGGTTGGCGCGTTCATACAAATACACTATTGACCTCTATAAAATTACTATAGAATATATATATATATATATATATATATATATATATATATATATATATATATATATATATATATATATATATATATATATATATATATATATATATATATATATATATATATATATATATATATAGTATAGATAGAGATAACACGTAAAACTTTTAGTTCCTTTAATAACTCGAAAACTAACGAAATTCCAGCACAAAGGTAATTCAAATTGCATTTTAGACGTAGCAATTTACTTTATTGCATCTCTATTTCGGGTATCTCGTTAACCTTTGCTCAGGCTGATCTTAAAAAAAGTCCACATTGAGTTTCTAGTTCGAAAGTTGCAATACAACAATTTCATGATGAAGTGTGTATACTCCATCCATTACATGAAGGGTTCAGTACAATTATTAATTACTAAATTTACTAAAATAAAATTTTACGTTATTATTACTAATTATATTCTAAGAATAGTGTTCCATTGACTCTATGGTTCTGGCTATTTCCTTATAATGATAAATAAGCAATAAATTAGTAGGTAAGCGAAAAATCTTTGATATTATCGCCTTGCATCCAATTTATGCAAATATTGCATCTATTATATGGTTAGGAATCTCTTGTAAAAAGACCGGATAGTCTTAGATGACAAAGGCTATAAAAGCAATGAAATTATGTCAATTGGGGCTTAATTGGAAGGGAATTATTTAATACAAATAATGCAAATTACTTAGAATGTCTATCTGAAACATATGGTCTACGTATGTTTCGGTGATTTTCTATAAAGAAAACTAAAAACTTCTGGTTCTTAACAATATGTATATGTGATAATTATATACAAACTCTCCACTTCAAAGAGATTTTTTGTGTACTATAATAGATGGTGATATTTATTTAGAGCTTTAGCAGCGTAGGCAGAGAAAACGTAGTGTTAAGACACTCCGTTCCCCATTTTCACCCGAAAATTGGTTGGTCTCAAAATGTCGAGAGGATGAGTAAAGCTATAACAACAGTAGTAGGAGGAGGTAACAGAGGACCTTGACCTTGAGGAGGCTTGACTTTCATAAATGAAGTGATTATACTGGAGGAAAGAATATATTTTAAAAAAGAAAAAAAAAAACGAACAGATAAATGTTTCCGCCATTAATGTGAACAAACAATAGTATCCAATTCGCCATATATTTAATAGAATATTAAAAAACAACATAATATCCTACTAAAAGGATATTCTCATTCTACACAACAAAAAAAAAAGAAAACTAACTTCTGCTAGTATTTTACACATAGAACCCCAAAAAGCATCTATTGTCGATACGTCCTACGTAGCTTAGATTATCAAAAAGGTCGTGTTTGACGTGACCACCCGCCGTGTAGTGAATTTACAACATTCTAACTATCTTGGGACGTTTTTTGTCAATTCCTCGGTCATTCTTGTTCTTTAGACGTTAGGGCTACCGTATGTGGAAAAATGTTTACGATAGAAGTTAAGAATTGTTGTATTATTGAAATTCGTTATTATTAATGTAAGTCAAAAAAGTATTTTATAATATTTTTTATTATTTTATGGTTATTATGATTTAGAGTTACATTTCTTTAATAATCTAGGTAGAGAAAGATAATTTAGTTTTACTTTGTCTTCCCACAGTGAGAAAAATAAATCGTTTCTACCCAGAGTAAGAAATAATAATTAATTTTCTCAAGGTGGGGATCAAATTCAATACCATCGCATTAACAGTCAGACGCTGTTCCACTGTGCTACAATAGTCTCACTATTGCCTAACAAGATGTTAGCCGTTACAGGATTCAAAAGTACGCTTTGTAATACATCTAAGTTCAATTTCGAGATGAAATTTCGCGAAAAGCTCCTGCAAAATATTATATACAAAGGTACTATTTCTGTTGCATACCCATACTATACAAAATTATTATACTTAAGCTTGGCTTTAGCTTCAAGCTATATCCTGCACAGAGCCAGAAACACATAGTGATAAGACACTCTGTTCTCCATTTTTTTTTATATCAATATATAATAGAATTCAACGCCGTGGTATGTTTTGCTACCAGAAGAAAATAAAAATAAATAATCGTCATACGCCGCTGCGCAACAACCGCCTCACAAATTTATGCAAATATCAACTAACATTTATTAATTTCTATTAGCACAGCTAATTTTCATATATAAATTTGAGTACAGACTTTTATATGAAGCAACTATGATTTATAGATTTATAATATAAAATAATTTAAATGGACACGCATATATCAAAGCTCGCATCGTAGTCAATATCGAAAACTCGCCAACTCGTTAAAATTTCCTCTCCACATATCCAAAATTAATATATTTAAAAACCAATAAAGTAGTACAAAGGGAATCAAAAGTTACATAATGTGGATGAATGGATATTTTTTAATTTATCCGCACGATACTCGTACTGTACACGAATATACGAATATGGAATATATTCAGATTTTCGTATACACTTGTATGTACATACATATGTGTAAAATGATATTGAATGCAATATTATTCTGTGTCATATTTTTTATATTATTTTGTAAGAAAAATAAATTACATTCACAAAATGGCAGATACAGTAAGAATTAAGAATGTTATTGTGATGAATTGAGTACATTGAGAATTCTCTCGATGTGTGATATGATGAAAGAATGATGAAAACGGTATGATGCAAAAGTGAGTGGTGGGACAAGAAGGAGGACCTTGATGCTAGGACAAGTATGTATGGTACGACTTTGATAACCTTCAAGAATATTATATGTTGATGATACTGGAGGAGATCACTTAAATACCATACAAAGGAGATAACGTAATTGATGACAGAAGACAAGTGTGTACGGGCGGCACGCATTCTATCATTCTATCAGAGTAGGTAGAGAGGCCGTTCTTCACTTATCACCCAGAGTTAAAGATCTCAAGGCTGCATTTGGTCTTGCCAGAGCAGGAGATTGTGAATTATTTATTCTAAGGGAACAGGCTTTCAACCTTCGAGTTAAGGTTGTATCCGATACGCCACGATATCCTTAATAATTGACTCGTATTAAAGACTTTTATTTTAAAAATATTTATTATAATAACATGAGGAGTAAAATTTAAACTTGCAACGATCATGATCTGACAAATAGTTTAAAATCCATTTCAAATTTGAATCCCACAAAATTTTAATATAGAGAAAAAATTACAAATTTTCGAATATGCAAAATGTGAAATTGTATGAAAAGCAATAATATTTCTTCCTTGGTACCGAACAAAATTGGAAACATAACTTCGCTTTACGCGACTCAGGTGTGACCTATTCATGTTTGTCTGTCTGTCATATTCATATAACTTGTATAGTAACAAAATTTATGATTATATTGTATTTATAAAAAAAAAGATGCCTCGTGGGTTCGATTCCTACTCGGGGAGAATGATTTACTTCCATTTTCTTTGCTCTGGCAACATGGCAAAGCGTGGCATTCAGGCAAGAAATGCCTCGAATGGCGGAGAGTGGGGAACGGAGTTTCTTAGCACTAGGTTCCTTGAACCTACCGTTCCCTCTGACTAAAAAAGATATTATTTTTAGGTTCACGATGTATTCCGCATTAAGCAGGTTAGGAAAACCTAGTATCAAGACACTTTGCTTTTTTTTCTCTGCTTTCCGCCCCAATATGAGATAATGTAATAAATACGTCAATCCTCCTAGTGAGGATCAAACCCATGACCATCTCATTTTAAAGCTAGATGCTGTCCGAATGCACCATGATGCTCACACTTAAAAAAAATTATTCAGTATAGTATGTTTTAACTTCATAGAGACTTTGGTGATTTATCACTATGTTCTACCCGCACTAAGTAGAAAGAGACATTGTATGTTCACGTGTGTTGCCGTACCTAATAAAACAACGTAGCTAATTTTATTTTTTTTTTTTAATTTTTCAGTAAAAATATATTTATAATAAAAGTTATTATAGTATCTGGGGCCACAAAACCGGAAATGGTTTAGATAAATCTCAATATTTAGATAAGATAAACATATCGTACAAGCTATTTTTATCTCCAAAGAGCCACTTTCAAAACAAAATCAGATCATACGGATAGTGGAATACAAGAATGTAAGAGTCTAATACCTTTTAAAATGCCGCTTAAACAAACGGTAAAGGTGTATCTTGATGTAGACATTTAAAGCGATCAATTTTTTTTTAAGTGTGTGTGTTTTTTTTAAATTGGTGAAAAATACTCGGTTATAATATAGTTAGTGTAAAATAGATTGTTCTTATTTATGTTCTCATATTACAATATAAGAAATTACTAACTGTTGCGTTTTCTAAATATTTTTTTTGTATTTTTTTTCAGCTTTACTCTGTACTCCGCACATAGCAGAGGGTACCTAGTGTTAAGACACTCCGCTCCCTACGACAAGATACTATAGGTAATGAATTATTACCTTGGCCGGAAAGTGGACGGAAACTTAGGGTCTTAGACACTATATATATATATGTATATATATATATATATATATATATATATATATATATATATATATATATATATATATATATATATATATATATATATATATATATATATATATATATATATATATATATATATATATATTTCTCAACGACGGTTGACCGGATGGTTCGGTTCACATGTCTACTTTCCAGAAGTAAGTAGCGATTACACGGTGCGGCGTGTTGCTTCGATTTTCCTTTTTCATGCTCCATTTCAAACTAGGTACGTATTTATTGTTGGAATAGAATTGAATCCTTTATTTTATCTATGTTGTATTCAATTTACTGCTATACAAAATATATATATATATATATATATATATATATATATATATATATATATATATATATATTTTAATTATTTTTAATTAAGCATTTAACATTGGTAAGACTTTTCAAATTTTTATAAGTCGAAAGTAAAAATAAAGTAAAATTACTCT
Organism: Dione juno; assembly: GCA_037127375.1. Lineage (NCBI taxonomy): Eukaryota > Metazoa > Arthropoda > Insecta > Lepidoptera > Nymphalidae > Dione > Dione juno. Next base: position 785,633 of record JAXRJS010000067.1, read on the forward strand.
TTACTTTACACCTTTTTGGCCTTATTGCTAAGTAACAATCTCTTCCAGGCAACCTTGGGGTAGAGGATATAATAACTTAAATTAAAAAAAACAGAGGTGTACCTATTATAACAAATAAAATATATACACGTATATATACATACACAGTTTATATACATAGGTTACAGTAAAATTATAAATTCATTTAAAAAAATTCATGATTTTTCCACAACTTAAATAAAATCCATTTGCCGGATTAACCAGACCTGGACCAGAAGACAACGGTGTCTGCATTCGTGACCACAGATAACAGCTAAGTGTTCGAGACGTAGAGTTAGCAAAAAAATATGCTACACTGAAATATACGCGATTAATCCAAAACAAGGTTTCATTGAATTCGCATAATATTTTTAGTTTTTTTTTTGTAATTCTGAATATTAGTATACACAATAGACATAAATATAGTCCGTATCTTTTTAAAAAAAGATTTAACTGTTTTGATGTCACTGAACTTCTAACTGCTGGTATTGATTGCGTGTTGAATGGCGGAACTCAACGCCGCGCCTTTACCTTGTTGCCAGAACGAAGAAAATGAAAATAATTCATTCTCCCCGAATGGGAATCGAACCCACAACCGTCGCGATTACAGGCAGACGCCACGACGAAATCTTTTTAACATATTATATATCTTTTTAAATTAAATGTTCCTTATACATTTCCAACTATATACACATAAGTGCTCAACTTAACATATATGCTTAACTTAAGGCCTGAACTTGAACTTGACCCGGTATTAAATTAATATGTAAAATCAGATAGACTAGGTACTACTAGTCACTGCACAAAGTCTAACGATATAAACACCACTCATACCGATCTATCGACGATAATTCACAAATAAATTGCACTAAAACCGGCCGTACTCTACAATTTGTCAGTAGAGTGCATAAATCCGTTTAGTTTCGCTCCATAGACTTTATTATAACGACGCTATGTTCGGTGTACTGTTGATTAGAGACATTTTAAGAAGATTATGAAGTTTTTTTTTTAGGTGTTAGAATGATCCTTGTAGTTAATTAAAAATATTTGACACTCGGGTAAATTATTTACGTTTAACAACAACACAATATAAGTTCATCGTAGCACGGTGGAACAACATTTTTTGTTAACGTTATGGTTGAGTGTTCTATTTCCACTTAAGAAAATTAAATAAGTTAAGTTTCGCCATTCAACACGCAAGATCTCAAGTTTGTCTTAAAGAAGGGTGTCTTAGCAGTAAGTTATCATTGCCTATCCTGCTAAATGCAGGATAAAGCATAAAGCTTAAACAAAATATATAAATTAAAATACATATAATCTGTCTGTCTATTCCTATTAAGTTGGGTAAGGCAATTTTAATTTCATATGGATATCGGAAAACGGATTGTCTTTACACTAGACTCTAGTGTTTTACACTAAATACTTGTTTTTTACTTTATGTCTAGGATAAAGGGTATGTCTTCGGCTTAAAGTACGTTTATTCGTTTGTCCGGTCATAAGATGGAGCTAGATTCTCTTAGTTACTTACAAATTATACAAATGCATGAGAAACAAAATAATATACTAATTTATTTTAATTATTATCATTATTAGCGTCATCGCCACACACAGTATATCCACTCTTACAATATCATATATAACAAAAAATTCCACCTTGGCAAGAGGTACTGGTTCGAATTTTCCTGTTGAACGATATGTATGTTAAATATATATCAAATACGTGTACTGTATTTTATTTTATGTTAACGAAATTTTTTTTTATTTGTGAAAAAAATGAGATTGGATTTTTCATTAAGTTTACGTTTAGCAGAAGAGAAAATTAAATAAAGAGAACTTGGTGAAATTTTTTTATGTATATTATTGAACATCGAAGACTTTGTACGTGCCTTTTTGTTATTTTTTTTGCACTGTATGTAATATGTGTATCATGATTTTTCTTCTAAAAATTTGAGTTTTGGTCATAGTAAAAGCTTTGTCGGTCTCTACACGTTAGAGTTGCTGTCCGGATTGAAGACACTTGCTGTCGCTCGTGCCTCCTTATGTAAGTATTATTTCGATATTCAGTTGATGTGCTAGTTTTCTTATATATATGCTTCTTCGTATCTAAAGAAAGTAGCCTTTTTGATGTCGAGTTTTACTATATCAGTCATGGAAATCTCATTTGCCCGAATCGACCGATTGGGTCTTACTCAGCGTTAGTGTAGTACATCCTTTAGCGTATCTCGTTTAATCAAACAATATTTGAGATACAATAATTATGTTATCATTGTCAATTTATACATTACAAAGTAGACAATATAACACAAGAACATTTATGATTAAAATAAAAAATAATAATTATAATACTCACTTAACACATTGCTAGTAATGATCATAAATATGTATTTAATACGATGCGTTAATGCGATGACAACGTGTGTTATGCTGTCGTGTAACACGCTTTTGGCAGTCTTCGTCTTGGTGATCAGAACCGACACATATGTTAATCCCGAAGCTTCATTATGAGGGAATCTCACGTATTCTGACAATGAATGAGAATGTTCTCTCCTGGTAAGATTCACTTTCTCCACCTGCGTATGGATCAAGTGTATAGTGTTTGGGGAAACCCGTTGGTATGAAAATACCTGTGTTGCGTGACCTCATGGAGCGAGTCATATGCTGAGCTAAATAGATTCTATCATAAACGCACGAGTATGTAACCTCCAGTGGACATTTGTAGGATCTTGCTAGCTCTTGAATAAAGATCGTCACGGTATTTGGACCAATGAAATGCCTTTAAAATAAGTTTAAACTGTCGATGAAGGGTAATTGGTTGATATCCTCGATGAGGGCCAATAAACTTACAATGGGTGAACATATCCCATTATCAGTGGGTAAACAAAAATTTCCTCCTCAATAATGATTTCATAGCGACTAAAATTACTAAGGCGGCAGAGGATCTCAGGAGTAAGATCAATTTTAGTCGTAAAAAGAACAGGAAAAGGTCAAAATCCCAACCATCGCTTTTATCAGCAGCACCGACCATCGAAAGCTGTCCCATTGCAGTTATTAGAACCCTATTTTGAAAAGAAATAATCAAGAAATTGCGCAATATATAATATCATTAACCAACATCCAAAATTTCGTAAGATAAATCCAAAATATAAGATAATTCAAACTCATAGCTCTCTTCAATGGAAGATTTGCGTTCTCCTAAGTTTTAGATACCATTTGCCGGTTTATCTTTCCATGTATTTAGTAGCGCAGTTAGCTACTTAGTTCTACTCACTTAAGTCGAACTTTCTACCTTTATAACGAGATATGGAAATTATTAAGTGCGGAACAAGGTGTTGCAATTTTGCTTCGGTTCAATCATTGTTAATGAGTTATATTGAATGTTTATATATATATATATATATATATATATATATATATATATATATATATATATATATATATATATATATATATATATATATATATATATATATATATATATATATATATATGAGTTCAGAGGGTGTCTGGCCAAATATCTGTCCGATATTGGTACTGGGCATACGGGTACGCGACCCCGGATCCTCGAGCCACCACTGTCATACTCCTTCCCAATCCATGAAAGTGGTGTCCTTACCCCCCCCCCCCCTTTTCTACTAATCTTTTCCCCTCTCATCCTTGGCTTTTCCCTCAAAAATGGGTTTTGGAGGTCAGATGGCAATCGCTCCATTAAAAAGCCGCCACCTGCCACACATATGAAAAGGAAAAAGATGTTGCTGGGTACTGCTAGGGCGTCGCCGCTAAACGACGCGCAGGCACATCGCCCTACACCTGTGTTAAATGGGCATGCAGACCCTGGCAATAGGCCGGGATAATGCTAAGTGGAAGAAGATATATATATATATATATATATATATATATATATATATATATATATATATATATATATATATATATATATATATATATATATATATATATATATATATATATATATATATATATATATATATATATACCAATTAATGCTCTCCACAATTTTCTAATTGTACAGTTAGAAAATATCGCATGGTACCGTTAGGTTGCTTTTTATTTCCTAATATATCGGGCATAACATTTTCAATTTTTTTTTTTTACATTCTGTGATTTATTTTTTCTAATCTTCATAGCAGTGTGAGAGATTTCCTTAGCGTAGTTGAGATAGAGAGATCGCTCACAAAGCAACAAGCAAGAAGCGAAACCCCCTATTATTTTTTATCTCAATGTTTCCAAAATGGCGGAAAGTATAGAATAAAAAGGAATGACGTAACACCTCGTACTCTCTGCATATATAGCATAAGCGATAGAAGAAAATATTATAAAAATAACTAATAAAATACCTTATATTATAAAAATAATATTATATTATAAAAATAACTAATAATTATAATTATAAAAATAACTAATACTAATAAAATATAATAAACTAAGACAACTATGAATTAAAATATTACATATAAAGTTAAAAATGCCAATTCCACAACACGTGTGTTGCATTAAGGAGTAAATTAAAATTGCTCGTTCTAGTTGTATTTAATCGAGTTATATATATAATAGTTATATATATTTTTGTATTGATACTATATTTTCAGGCTTTCATAGCGCAGTGGTATAATAACTTAATATGATCACAGTGTTTAACGGTTTGATTCCCACTTGGGAGATTTAAATATTTTAAGTTTCCAGAAAACAACGCGGAGAAAATTGTATTCAAGTTTTACAGTACTATTGCGTTACCGATTGAGACTGAAAACGCTTAGCTGAAACTTGAGATTTTTGACAGATTACCAAGGTGAGCTTAAAAAATTGCAACGGAAACGTATCAAAGACCTAGATATGTAACAAGATATTTTTTTTTCTTTTGCAATTTTCCACACTAAGGATAAAAAAAAATACTTAAATAAAACATATAAAGTTTTAACGCCGCGGGATTTAAACCCGCTGCTTTGAAATTTTAACATATTTTCTTTAAGTAAGATATCAACCGACGTCACCAGCCAGCACATTTCGTTGTTCACATAATAAATAGAAACATAATTTCCGCCCACACATATATCGAGAATTTATATCCATATCTTTTGTTTGCATCGCTTTTAATACACGTAATTATTAAGACGTATTCACACACCCATTAATCATAATACAGCGTGGGTTTTAAAAAATGATTAAGATGAATCATTGTTATAGAACAAAATAATATAAATGTTGTATATGCATATATATATATGAAAATTTCATATATATATATATATATGTATATATATATATATATATATATATATATATATATATATATATATATATATATATATATATATATATATATATATATATATATATACCTATATATATATATATATATATATATATATATATATACCTATATATATATATATATATATATATATATATATATATATATATATATATATATATATATATATATATATATATATATATATATATATATATATATATATATATATATATATATATATATATATATATATATAATTTTCTTCATACAGTACATATAATTCGATGCTTACGGGTTCGAGTCTCAGGTTTTATATTAAGATGAAGATGAGGAGGAGTGTATATGAAATAAGATGATATATTGATATAATTTATATGAAATGCGAAATGTAATTTTTTTGTATATACATCGAGAAAGAGGACCGTCATGGCGCAGAGGCGTGGCCTCTGCCTATAAATGCGACAGTTTGTGGGTTCGATTCCCACTTGGAGAGAATGACATATTTTCATTTTATTCGCTCTGGCTACAAAGCAAAGCGCAGCGTTGAGTTCCGCCACTCAATACGCCAACCTCGAATGGCGGAAAATGGGGAACGGAGTGTCTTAACACTAGCTTCCTTAACCTCTTCCTCCCTGTACCTACCCTGCCATGTGCAGCGTAAAGCTTAATAATAATAATAATAAACGAGAAAGAATTAAGGCTATATTACATTACGTTAATGGTACTTAGAAGCTGTGCTGTGTTACGTTTAAAAATACAACGAGAGAACTTGCCTCAAGTCTCTAAATCAAGAAATCTCAAAATACTTTATATGAAACTAATTTAGATCACAAGCACAATAAAAAGCAAACTTAATCAAAACAAACAATGGAGCTTTTGAACAATGAAATATCCGCATCGGCATTGCCTCTGATTGGAAATAATCCCTTCTCTAATTGATGTCTTGATCTCTCGACAAACGGACAGATCTCATACGTTTATTTGAACATATGTATTAAAACAATGTGCTGTTGGCCTAATTTTTTTAAGCTTCTCTAAGTACTTTTTTATAAGGTTTTCGTGGCGCAGTGGGTTAACGTGAGACTGCTATCGTGATGAATGAGGGTTTGATGCCCACTCGACGTAGTGACACAGCGCACCGTTGAGTTTCGTCACTAACACAGTCCCGAAACCGAACGATAACTGAAGAACAGAATGTAATGTTCACAAGCTTCTCTTCGCCTAACCTTCTGCGAAATGCTATTTGAAGTAAAAAAAAACTACTAAGAGAACTTCGATACATTTATATCTAGAGTGCAGAATTCCATATATTCTATACTATAGTAGAAACTATACAGCATACAAATAGAAGAACAGATTTTTTTTTATATATAACTAAACATCATATAGTATTCTTTACATTGCAACTTTTCACGTAAATTGGCAAAATTTATCACTTGTGCGGTAATGGAAAACTTAAAAGCTCTTATGCAGCAGCCAAGAATTTCCTACGTATCTTTAAGCTGAGCGTCGTTACTGCTATCTAATACTCTGCTACCGAGTAAAGTATAAAATGTACAAATATTGGCTATATGTGGACAAACTATGGTCATATAAATTTTGTTATAGGGAAGGTCATGAATTTAAATCGCTATTGATTTTATTAATAGCCTACGCTGTATTCTGTTCATAGCAGGATAGGCAGAGAGAGCCTAGTATAAAGACACTACGTTCTCTGATTTCCGCCTTTCGAGACATCGCGTGTTGAGTGGCCAAACTCAACGCCACGCTTCGTCTTGTCATCAGAGTGAGGAAAATAAAATTACCCCATTCTTTCCGAGTGAGAATAAAATCCATAACGGTCGTGTTTATAGTCAAAAGTTGCGCCACTACGGTTTTTAAGGTTTTGTAAGATTAAAGTCTAAATTAACGTTTTAACGTTAAGCTTCACGCTTGCTCAGGTATGTAGTAGGAGAGACGAATTGATCCTAGTGTCCAGGCACTCCGTTTTACTCTCTCCGGCCAAATTCAACTGTGCGCTTTATCTACCATAGCGAGTAAATGAAAAAAAATCCTTTACCCCGACCAGTAACCGAACCCACATCCATCACGTTTAAAAAGACACTATTCGTACAGTATACTAAACACATATCTACATCATATTTCACTATTATTTTATGTTTGTTTGTATACAATTTTTTACAAACAAAAAATAATCTCGTAACCTCTAAACAAATCCAAATAACATTTAATATACTGAATATATTTGATTATTTACTTTACGTCCATCACAGATCTTATCTTTAAACCTGATAGCGGCCTCCTTAACTTTTTGTTGATACAATTAAAATGACTTTCGAGTTTTTGTATCTCGTCGACAGGTGACAGTTATGTTAAGTATCATGTTGACATTGAGTTAGACAGCGATTTAGAGTATTGTTTTTTTTTTTTTTTTCGTTTTCGACTTAGCTATAAGCTATAGCAATACAAAGCGTTTGTTTTTTTTTAAAGTATTAGTAGTATTTATCAGAGTGTTTGTAACGTAAGTGAGCTATTGCTAGTAAAATGGATGTAGCAATGTCTTCCTGTAATTGAAATATATTATTTTTTTTAACATTTTTGTCCAGAATAAAAAAGAGAGCCTAACATCAAAATACTCCCTTCTCCACATTCCGTCCAAATTGAAGAAATCACCAAGAACAACGCCGCGTATTGTCTTATTAAAAGAAAAATGAAATAAATTCAATTTCCCCATATTACTATTATATTTTTAAAAAATACTTGACTTTCACTTAAGCAAAGGTGTAACAAGTTCAATTCCTTCCGGTTGTAAAGTAGAATTGACATCTCAATTGAGATAGATCGTTATTTAATGTACATGAATAAATCTCAAATAAATTTACCAATTATTTACATTATTAAATAACATACAAACAGTTTTATTACAGCTAGATATAATAACAATAAATATTATAATCTAACAGATCTATTGAAATTCGTGTTAAATGTGTATTCAATTAAAATGGTTAGTTTACAAGGGGCTCGGTGACCTACGCCTACGCTTCCAGGTCAGTGCACCAGCCTACCCACGTGTCCGTTGGGTTATCTAGAAAAAAATCTCTTTTTAAAAGAAAAAAAGAAAAACGTAATCTCTTGTACTCTAATAAATATGTTTGTAAATATTCAGAAACATGTTCCACATTTGCATTTTTATAACTCCCCAATTAAACTACCTGTTGACGAGAGGCTTGCTATTGCTTTTAAATTTATACATTATGGTTTAGTAGCGATGTGGTTTGTTCGGTTTTATATGGGGGAAGTAGTCAGTAATGATGACATTAAGATATTTATTTTTAATTCTCGCTAAATCACGTATATAATAAGCAATCACGTATATAGGGCAAGTCTTTTGTGTCTGTTGTCTTATTTCATACAGTGGTTCATAATGTTACGCGATAAGTAATGTATGTACATAAAACGCAAAAGTATAAACGCAAAATTAAGCAAGTCCCCTCAGTAACCAAAAAAAGCAAGACCATAATACAAAATAACGTTCTTACTATGACATAGTTCACTATTAAACTAGTTTAAACTTTATGAACATTTCTATTAAATGTCCATAAATAATGAAATCTTTTCAAATAAATTTCGAATGTTTGCTGCGTAGGTATCTACCCACAACACTAGAAAACGACTTTATCAATATAAGCTTTTAAAATATAAATTACATTGTTTTGAACTAAATTGTTGCAATAAAATTAAGAAACTATCGATATCAATCCTATCCTTGTCGAATTGTACAAGTGTTTAAAAATTATGTACGAGCATACATATCTTCACGCTTTATCCCTAGCGGGATAGACAGAGAGAACGGAGCGCCAAACGCTGCGGTCCCTTTATACCTCTTTCGCTTCGTCCACTGACATTAACCTCTTCATACATGCTCTCCGGGAGGTCCTCATGCTTTTTACGTGACCTTCCTCCAGTATCTTCGACACTGTGTTTTCGAGGATCAACTGAGGTCTCCCCTTACCTCTCATACCATCTAATGGTTTGATAATAAAGATTTATTATTTATTATATAAAGCTGTGTCCATATATTTTAAATAATTTGATTCTATTTATTGTTATAGGTTCAAAATATTAACTATTCACACTAGTAATCTTTTATCTTGTAATAATATAAAATAAGCAACAAAATTTGTAAATATAATAAAAATATAAGCTTAAAGGTAGAGTACCTTTAAAACATTATACTAAAGAAAAGCGCTAAAAACTTCAAACGAAAAGAAACTAAATGTACTACACTTTACCAAAGTGCGAAAAATAACTTGGGCAATGAAGCATTCAGGTTTATTTTATGAAATTTTATGAACAAAAAAGTCAGATCAGAATTCAATAAGGCTGAACTTTGAGAGCTATTGGGAAGTTGAAAAAAGAAAAACACTGAATGGCCAATCGTCGAAGTTTCAAATACACTTGTAGCTAAGCACCGCTGAGACAAACCATTGAAAATGTTGTAAAATTAGATAAAGTACAGTGTACGTTGATCTTATTCGCTTTATATATAAAGCGGAGAAGTAAGTGAAAAATCACGCTGATCTCTACTTTTAGCTTTTATATTAATTGATAGAGCTTAAAATTCATCATGGCTTTTAGTTTTTGTAGTTGAGTTCTAGGTTGTTAGACTGCAAATAGTACAAAAATAAAATAATATAATACTAAAATTAAATACATCCTTTTTAACTTATTAGTATTAAAGAAAGATTAATCGTTGAAAGATGATGATAGATAATATATGAATAAAAGAGTAAGCTATATCAATATTTAAAAAAAATATTGAATTTGTAACACAGTTTTATTGACTATACTTTAAACTACTGCATTGCCTTAAAAAATAAATTTGTTTATTTTGTTTAAGTCGGCGTGTGTTTAGTATGTGGAAACTTAATTAGTTTTTTTGATCTTTTTCTGTTCTATAATACATTGTTTACAAAAATTACTACTTTTAATATACGTCAAAATAATCGTGTAAAGAAGTGGAGACGGTCTCTATATAGAGTTTTCGGAATGGCTGGCAGGTGGCGACGCAAAGTTTGTAGCATCAGTTCCGCTTTATGAAGAATAATGTGATTTAGTCGCGACAAAATAAAAAATGAAACCGAGTTATATCTGTTCTTAGAAGTTTTATGGGTTAAATTTGGCAAATCGAAAAATTTTGCAACTTTAGATGCAAAGTTAAATCGATTTAGCTTAAATTTAGCATGTTGACAGATGTAACAATTTTATTGTAATATTAGCTAATATTTCATAGATTTTTCGCATAAAAAATATTTCACGGTGATGCTACTACTGTAGTAGCTACTATTGTAACTTAGCTGGAAAGTCTTTCGTTTTATGATGATGACTTGGAATTAAATCGAGGCCTATTTTATTTTAACAAAGTATGCTATCAGTCGCCACTAGTCAATATGTGTCATTATATTTCAAAGATAGGAAGTAAATGTTCAGTTTAAATACCCATAATACCATTAAGGGCACTTTAATTGGACTAATCCATAACAAGAGAACTTGTGTACGAACATAGCATCCCATCTAACATCACATCTAAGTCCTCCCTTCTAAGGTGAACCAAGACCTAGGAAAATTACTCCCTTCAACTTAAAATTGAAATAATATTATGATGCACCCAGTTTTAATAATAGTTTTAACTTGGCATAGCTTCTGTTGCCATTTAGGGTAGATGCATCGCTATAGGTCGCATACATTATTTGATTTGTTTCATTTTTCTTATGTGCATATTTTGAATATTGTTGCAAAACTAAGATTTTGCAAGTATTTGTAAATATAACATTAACTATTCAAATATTACGTATCCCACATTTAAACAGAAAGCTAATAAAATTTTTAGTATAAACAGTTCCAGGAATGTGATTTCATCTTTATACTCTACACAACAGGTCGCAACTTTGCAATGACAATCATGAAATGTAATTATGATCACACTATAATATTACATTGAAACCAAGAGCAAAAACAAGGCAATATAAGGTAAGGCAATACAACCACCCAATCAACTATATTCAAGCAATCTACAACACAAATGCTAAACAAATTACGCTTTTTGACAAAGTTTTGTTGTGACCATCAAAAATAAAGAATGAAAACTGTACCACACATACATATCCACGACATACTCGTACAAATATTTGACAGGTCCAAAATAAAGAAAATAAAGTGTAGAGTCAGTATAAATTGTTACGTGGAAATAGGTCCGGCATAAAAGCACGGCAATTTTTGGCTAACCTATTTGTCTAGTGCCATTTCATACTCCAATCAAAACATTTTCTGCTAAAAGTTGACAAGAGTGCAGTTGGTGTTTGAAAAATTGAATCGGCTAGAAGTAATAGTAGAGTCAAATATTACGAGTTAGTAGTTAGTAAGAGTGGCTCGGATTTTTTGAAATAATATGTATTTGCATATTTAATGGTAATTATTTTTTAAGTAATAAGTATGATTCCAAATCATAGCAAAACATCAATTTATTATACTTTATGTTTTAGGAAATCTGTGCGATAGAGTTCGCTTCTTTTAATGCAATATTTTGAATTGAAACGTAAAGCGGAAAGTGAAATGTTTCGACAATAAATTCTCTCTGACTACAAGATGCTGGCATGCATTATAGAGGCTATTAGAGAATGCTATGACACCTTTTTTTCCTTTCAACTGTCACTCACTCTGCTTTCCATATATTTTAGATATTTTAAATAAATGAATGCGAACAAAATAATGGGCAAAACAAAACAACAGCTTATGTAACTAGATTGAAAAATCTAGTGGGAACAAGAGATTCCCACTAGGGGGAATGAATTATTCAAATTTTGGTCACTTTGGTGTCAAGACAAAGCACAGCGTTAAGTCCCATCACTCAACATATCTCGTAAAGTGGAAAGAGGGGAACAGAGTTTCTTAACACTAGGTTGGTAACCCTGGTATGTTTAACAAAATGCGACAAAAACATATTCAGTTTAGTTAGCAAAATTAGTCATTATATATTGTGATATTATTAGGATGACATAATGCATAATAATTTAGTACATAAATATAAATATAAATAATAAATGTCAGTAATATAATAGATTTTTTTTATCGAAACCAGTATATTATTTTATAACTTCAATACAATACCAAAACATATACAACTCTTAAACCAATACATCTTGAAACAGAAACAAAATTCCCAAAACATACTTCCATCGCGTAAACTCATTAGTCATGTCATCGTTCTGTGGAACAGTTCAAAGTATAAACAAAACTGAATTTATTTATACAATTACTTACTTTTCCTTTGGTACCGTAAATATAAGAATGAGGGTGTAAGATCACGATCGGAAGCATACATATCCCTGCAATCGACAGCAACCATTAGGTACTTTGGAAGCAGAACAGCGTAGGGGTGTATCATGTTAAATGTTTATTTACATTTTGCTCTTGTTACAAGAGGACTAACCAACATTATTTTTTTGTAAGATCTATGTAATGTAATGCAAAATAGAAGAGCTTATAGATAAAGTAGTAGGGTAAAGGGTTAAGCTCACCGTTTCACAATTTTCTTTTGTTTAACGATATCCCTAGAATTGGCGGGAGCTTAAAATAAATATTACTTTAATAAGCTTGATTGGTATACTTTTTAAATCGGCAGAATCTTTCATTTATTTATTTTAATGCTAGTATTCAAAATTTATTAATATTTCATTGTATAATAAATTTATACATATCGAAGGTCAAGCTCAACGTTTCAAATATATTTGACCTAAGAGTACAAAAAGCTCAAGAAAGCTTTAGATGTGTAAAATAAAGCCATACGTGTTTATAACTTAAAAGCTAGCTGCAATTTACACTACTATATTCCACTTGCGACCGGCGATTTCTCATTCGACTTCAATAGTAAATAAAGTTGTAAATCTTACTATAGTGACATGGCGTGACATGACGGGTTTCCAAAATTCACTGCATATGTATGGTAAATTTATGGGACTTTTTTATTTTCTTAATTGACTGGGATAGCTTTTGATAGAGAAACCAACCCATTATCTTATTGTAGAGCCAACTCTACGCCATGATGATAACATTTATCTATTTGCTTACTGTTACTCGTGATATTTGCTATGAATATAATATAAGAATTACAAATCATATCTTATATTTGTTTTATATAAAAATTGAATTCTAATTTAATTGAAAGCTTTAAAGCTTACGTATGAATGTTATAATTATATCTTTTGAAAGAATACTATTTGGAAAAAAATATATATTCCATAAATCTTTAGTAATATGAATATAGTAAATATAAATACAAAAAAAAAACAGAAAAAAAGTAAAAAATAAATACAACAACAAATGTAGTAGATATCTGATATTTAAGTTATATATTATACTAACATTCTATATACTTAAAAATTTCAATATACAGTGTATAAAAGTACAACATACATACATAATCTAAACATAACAATATCCTAACAAAAATCCACCATTCAATCGCTATGTAAGAAATAAGAAAAAAACATATTTTATTCCTTTCCATTTCCAAAGGAATCTTATAAGGTGTGTTTTATTTATTTTCACTATACAGGAGTACGTATTGGAAGAATACCTTGCCTATTATTCCCAACGCGGCAACCGAAATTTCATCAGATGCGAATATTTTTAAGCAAACGGGCGTCTCTGTAATAGTTTCATTGGATATTTCAACTATATATTCTATCTTATTACTTTCTTTTCACTCTCTCTCTTTCTCTCTCTCTTGGTATTGCTAATAATTTGAATCTTCGTTCTCAATTCAATGTATAATTGACTAATAGTAAGATTATTGATTGACTCTTGAAATTTGATTAATCACTATTACAGTGTCTGGTGAGACTTGGCTTGGTAAAATTTTCAACTAGAGCTCCGTCCAGAGGAAGCTCGTAACAATTACAGACTCCTTTCCCTCCTCCCTCCTTTTTTGCAACTGTCCCGGAAGTAATCTATAAGACGTTCTGGTTTCATTTAGTTTCAAAACGTGTCACAACAAAGCCTCAAAACGTATCTAGTTTTGACGATGACTGGCGCGTTATGAAGTTCTCTAGGCTCCAAATTATATCATCATATGTTTTTGACATTATAATGCCAATAACCCTCGTTTTTATTTATATTTTTTTGCTTAACGCTCAGTACTTCGAATTGTAATATTGATAGTAAAAAAAAATGAGCAATAATTAATAGTGTGACTAATTAGTAGTACTAGTACAACATTTTTTGTAAAAAAATACATACGTAGCTATATGTAAGTCAATGACAAAATATGGGACCAATAGATAAAATAAAGATTCTACACAAAAATGTAACGCACTCTCGGGATACCCGCGACCGTAGTTAAGTAAATATATGTTGAACGTTGACAAATTTACGCTCTCGTAGCGTCAACTCAGGGCATTATTCTTGTTCAATTGATTTAGATCATTATTTCCTTGTATGTTTTTTTTTCTACATTGATGTAAATATATTTTAACACAATATTTATTTAATTTATATATTTATTTAGTATTCTTTAAGTTCATTTGTAATGATGGAGTATTGGGTATTTACTAGTTATTATGATTGTAATTTTATAGAAACACTAAAAGCTAAACGTCACCTTATTAACAAGACCGAGAAATTATCGATACATTCACTTATTTGTCAATATCATAAACGTTGAGTCATATTACTTAAAAAAGGTTATATTACTTATTTTAGTTCCCATTCAGTTGAGATTTAAATAGACAAACATCGCCTTGTATCAATCACGAGCTAAATGTATTACGATAGTCTTGCTTTTTTCATCTCTTATATCAATTTTTGTTAATAATATTAAAATTTAACTCAAACCTCCTAAAATTAATTGATCTTGAACAGATTTTTTTTCAGTACCAAGTAGAACTAACCACACATCGGCATATGTTGTATTGAAATAAACAGATCATTGTCTTGTTGCGCTTGCGCAGCTGGCCGTACGGTTCTAATGCCTTTTTTTCCCTTAAGTATCCCGCAGTGAAAGAATCCCTTTTTGATGTTAAATGAGATCGTTATATTTATAATTTTGCTTCTATTCTATGAATAATGTTTGTTGTTTTCTAAGCTTTGTGAAATATTGTAAGATTGTTATTGGATATTTTGTTTATTTATTGAGCTGTTGTGCTTTTATCCTTTTCAATTTGCATACAAATGGGCTCATTTAAATTGTAACGGAACGATTATGTTACTTTTTTAATCGTTTTAAATCTAGGTGAAGCCTATTACCACTTTTCTTTACCAGCAACTTTTTTAATATACCACAGCATAATAGTAATATATTAAAGGATTTAATCCCACAAAATGGAGTATGTTTAATGTATAAAGAACATTCCTGCATAATTTGTTCTCCATTTTCACCCCATTGCCGAAATGTTGTCTGTGGAGTCACAGGACTTAACACCGTACTTTGTCCATCATAGTGAGAAAAAAAATTAGTTAAATAGGAATCGATCCCACATTAATCAAGTCACCGGTCTTTAAAATCACAAATAAAGCTACATGACTGTATGAAAAATATAAAATAAGAACAATATCTTCGCTTGATATTTTTATAAATATGTTATAATTTGTACCTAAAATAATACAATTTTTTTTTTAATTTATACTAATTTTCTTTGGACAATAACTAAAAGCCCATCTTACTCAGTTTTTATTTTTCAACTTAATTTCTCCATTATATTTTATAATTCCAGCTTCCAAACATTTTATGTAAAACAGATATTACAAAGCAATATATTGTTAGGATTTACTTCCACTGAACCACTAAAGTAAAACCTGTAAAATAAAGTTTCAAACTTTTCTCAACAATGTATCCGATAGAAAAGGTTATATTACAATTTATATTACAATTATATTTTTTTTTATATTACAATTTATAATCAAATTTTTCTCTGCATATCTTTCTTTATTATATATATATA
This sequence comes from Dione juno, assembly GCA_037127375.1. Lineage (NCBI taxonomy): Eukaryota > Metazoa > Arthropoda > Insecta > Lepidoptera > Nymphalidae > Dione > Dione juno. Next base: position 801,920 of record JAXRJS010000067.1, read on the forward strand.
TTGAAGTAAAAATTACCTTATACATGTGTATTAATTCTTGAACAATCATCAAAAATTGAAAACGTAAATATTTTAAAGAAACTTCTGTAGGAACAATAGAAACATAAACAAATGTATTTCTAAATTCAAATACAAAATACAATAATATGTCATCATATTTATTTATTTAATCTAGAGGACCCGTTGATGTGTGTAGTACCTATGTCAATTTATACAAACATTTATATTGCTTAACATTATTAAGGTTGTGTATATATATATATATATATATATATATATATATATATATATATATATATATATATATATATATATATATATATATATATATATATATATATATATATATATATATATATATCTATATATATATCTATATATATATATATATATATATATATATATATATATATATATATATATATATATATATATATATATATATATATATATATATATATATATATATATATATATATATATATATATATATATATATATCTATATATTATTTTTTTTTAAGGAAACAAACAGTACAGTAAATAATTGAAACAGAAGATACAAAATAGTACAAAGACCAATTAAGTTACCACAGATTACTAAACACGTACAGTTCTTAAACACTAGTTATATATAATGAACATAATATATTCTATTACATATAATAATTAACGTATTAACAAGACGTATTAACAAGATTTATCTAATTTGTCGAAAATAAGACAAGAATTTTAGGACAAGATAGGTATCTATCTCAATTTAAATCTAGCTAAAGCTTTAAAGCGATAACACAGCGATGGACGCAATGCACTAACCGGACCGACTTCACAAAATTGTAATTTATCACCCGACGGCTTGTTTATCTTCACTCGGTGGCCAAATGTTCTTTTTTAAACATTTAAGAGGTAGATGGTTTATATCACATTGGATGTGCTTAAAATGTTAAAGGAAGGACGTAGGTTCCATTATATAATTTTTTTTTTGGTTCCTGCTTTATCTCACAGTAAACAAAAATAACCTAGGTTGCATGTTGGCGGAAGCAACTATAGAATTTATTTCAGACATATACAAACTAAATATCTTGTAATATAGTATTTTACTCAATGATCACTTTAAAAAAAATACACCTAATAAATCTAACTTTTAATCTTATCTAACTTAGCTCAATCTAAACCAAACAAACACTTATAATATCCAAATAAAAAAAATGCATTTAAAAAAAAACACGTAATTTAGAAATCTATTTACCTTTTTGGCATCCACTGCGGGGCTACAGAGGCCACCTGCCAAACCTACCAGGCAATAACCATCAATGTAATTTACGATACAGCCATAAATCCATCTAAGGCTTCAACTCGACGAGATGGATTGGCGAAATGTAGAGTTCATACATTGTATCAATTTATATTGTGCTGTGTATTTGTTTGTTATAAAATGAATTGTGAAAAAAAAGCATGTATTTGGAAAATTGATTCATTGTTAACCTGTAAAATTTATTTGTTGCAGGATTTAAATGGTTCTGGCGTCAAAATAATTTCAAATAATAAAAAAAAAATTAAATAAACTGTAGCATGACCAATTTATAACGGAATGTCCAGAATAAAAATAATTTAATATCAATATTATAATAATTATAAGTATAATAATCTCCCAATCTTTGTCGGTTCACTCCTGACAGAGTGGTCGTGTTCGTCGTTTAAGGGTTTATGATACACTTCACGATTTGACGCCATTCGGCCCATTTTCGCCAGAACTCATTGCTAACGCGGTACAGGAATGAACAGATCTGGCATTGGCCTTGTTTTACGTGTTCCTTTCTATTTCTATTAGCAAACGATTGCCACTCGAAAACTTTTTTCTGCAAACGTTTTTTTCTAGTAGAGTTAAAATTTCTCTCTTTTCCTACTATCTATAGGAAATCGAACCTACAACCATCGCTATTTACAATTAGACACTGTTCTTGTATGTCATTACGATGGCTTTAAAAATACTTTTAAAATACTATAATGTAAAACATTCATTGAGTTTAAACATTTACAAACCTAATCTGACTTAAGATAGATAGATAAGAAAACAATTCTTAAATTTACAGTTACGTGTTTATTAAAGCATGCGTGGGTCTAAATTGCTTTGAAGCTTAGATAGTGTCAATTGATTAATGCTTATGATTTTATAATTGATTTATTGGATCGATTTTATATCGATTTATCTATATGTAGAGACCATCAATCATTTACTTAACGCAAACTAATAGCTTATACAAAAGATTAACTTGTTTTTAGTGATAGCTACATATTATAAATTCCAGAAGTACGCGTAAATACCTTTTTACGCTATTATTGATAATAGAAAGCAAAGATACTTGTTCCTAATTGCATTTTGTCTACCTTATAAGTGACTAGATTTTGAATTTTAAGGAATACTGAATTAAACATTAAGTGGTAACGAAATATCTCCTTGATTAATTCTCACGCCGCAGTGAAGTAACATAAGGTTATTAAAACCTATTATGCAAAATGCAAACAAAAAAAGAAATGTTCTTCCATTCAATCAAATAATACATCTGTTTAAGATGTCTCTACATTTCGAGCACAATGCAGCCAATATAAACGTATTCACTTACTAAAAAGTAGGGGAATTACCCATTTTTTTTTTTTCACTCAGTAACCGTCGAAAGATATCACCTAATCAAGATTCATCGTCCAACATCACACACAAGCGGATGCATCTCAACAATAGAGTACCGCAATTTTGCCTTCTTCACAGCCTATTGTGTTCTATAGGGGAAAAATGTTTGGGCTGAAAAAACTTTTTATAACTCGTTTTCTTGTCAGCCTGTAGTTTATTACAGCGGTGACAGGTCTCTAACATCATAGGTTATTTACGGGTTTTTATTAGGTTTTTGGTGTAGCTAGGTGACAGTAATTTTTTCAAATTAAGCTTTAAGATTAGTTTTATTTATACCTGTAAAATAAAGCAACAGGATAAAATAAAATGTTTGCATAAAATTTATAAATCCCTAAAATATATCTAACTTAATTTTTTTCATAATTTCCTAATGACAAAAAAGTATATATACTTATCTAGTATTTTGTTTAACAAAGAAGAGATAACAAATGTACTCTTGAATGTAATAATTCCATGTAAAACAGGGAACCCATACTAGTAACCGCCAATCAACATACATATACATACCATCAGGCAGCTGCACCACGATAGCACAAATATAATAAAACTTAAAAGAGCATTAAGGTTACAATGTCAGAAACGTCCATACAGCATTCCATTGCTGTGTTTGTTTTTATTACGCGTACCTTTTACGAGTATTTCTACAAAGTAAATGGATATTTTAGTTAGAATCATATATATGTATTATGTACAAGGTAGAGCAACTTTTTAGGGTTAAAAGGTATAAGAAGATTACGTTATTCAATAGTAATAGTCTTGTTAAGTCCTTATATGGTTTGCTTTTATATTATGTAATTGAAAATGTGTGGAATGGAAGTTTCAAATTCCAAAAAGAAGGATAATTTGCTTCTTTTGAAATATTTATGGCGCTTACAAGAACTTTGAAATTAGATTTTTATCAAATCAAATTTTCTTTAAAAGCCTTTCTGTTTTTATGTAGGTAGAGAAATAATAGTGAGAGATTACTTTACTCTCTATTTTCATTAAAACAGTCGTAAATCTCAACATATTAATAGAATTAAACAAAAAAAAATGTATTTCCAGCTTCACATTTTATCCTACAAAGCAATATATGCAAAAAACAAATTACTTGTGTCAAAACACTCTATTTTCTACTATCTGTCTTTCTAGAGCGGGGAATTGAAAATAATGAAGGCCACCGAATGAAATATTTGTTTTTAGTATATTATATAGTAAATATACTTTTTTACTATACAATATACTTCGCGAGTCTTTAATAAGTCTTTATGAGAATATCTATTTAATATATCTATTTAATTTATCTTTATAATACAATGACAGAGTGGCAACTTAACGTAAATTCAAGTTAAACTTGATGCGACCATATGTGAAAGTAAAAACAACAATGTCATTATAACGGTGACAATAAACCTATTCTATTTCAACATCCGAAGGGATATTTCTAAATGAGTCGCTATCAAATAAATCACTTAAGTCGTAAACGCCGATCACATATGCCACCCGACTTCACACCTAGACCGAGATCTTATGATGTCTTTTTCAAGGATCATGGTGTGTAAGTTTCAAGAGTATAGCGTTTTACCGTTTAACCATGCGATGATAGAGTAAATCAAAATTCTTAATATATTTCATACATGTTTTATGACTTCTCATCTAATTTAAAGTAGACAAATATAAATTATAACTTGAAACAGATGCTTAATATTCGGTTTCATTTCATTCATAATTATTATCATAATTATTATATGTGATAATAAAGTTATATTGGAGTTGCACAAAATTCTGGACAAATTTATATAAAACAATTTAATAAAACCACTTCACTTCATTCCAAAATCCAAGCTTACAAATTTTTCTACACACCACCAGTAGGACAAAATGTGCTTGCATAACATTGACACACGCAATGAAATATTTCATTTTTAGTTTTAAAATATCGATAAACAAAAACATCATATAAATTTGCGTTCTAAAATATATCTTAAAAATCTATAAAAATATACCTAAAATAATCATAATATAAGAAAATTTCCGCTCAGCCTGTCACTTGCACCAATCCCTACTTTCCCCTACAGAATTCGTCAGCAAGAACTCATAAAGATAATGCAAGGTGATCTTTCATAACGAAGCTGTGATCTAAGGAAATTCGAGTGGTAATAAAATTGAAGTATGAAATATCACTTAAGCGCCTCGGGATTAAGACGCTGATTATTTTAGGAGTTTATGATTGCTATGGGAATGAGGGTCATACTCAGTACTTATTAATTATGAAATTAAATTTAATGGGTAATTTTATGGTGAGAATAGAGAACGTAGGGATGTGGCACTGATTATTTTTTATTATTCGTTAAAAAAAAGTAACTGGTCTATGGATAAAAAATAGTCTGTTCTTCTGTTTTTGCTTCATACTATATCCTGCATATATCACAAGGTAGGCAGAGGGAGCCGTAGGTAGAAGGAACCTAGTGTCAAGACTTCTTTTCGCTTTCCCGCTTTCGAGATATGTAAATTGTTTGTTCTTAACAATTGAAATGGAATTGTCTTTTAATTAACCCTTGAATATTAGTCTCGTATTACAATATAATATGGGTTTCTATATATTTGATGTTTCCGAAAATTAAACTTGATATCTCATATTATTATTTTTCCTTACAGCAACTACCTTGTACATCCTACTGAAAGGATGAGGTTTTTACCATTCAATGGAAGGAAAAGTCTCAGCAAGTCGTTTGTCCATAGTGTGTTCGTGTTAACCATAAAAATATCATCGTAATAAACTTTACAACAAAATTGTTCGTAATTTTTTGTGGAGGTCCCAAATGATTTACCTGTAACAAAAAATATTTGATTAAATAAAATGTATTAATAGATGTTTAATATGGTATTTAAAGCCACAATCCTCTACACTTCTAAATATGAAGAGTTTGCTTGTATATGCTAATCTTTGAACCTTTGGGTCGAAGTTGAAAAAATATTTTTGTTTATAATAATTAAATTCATGATGAAGGCATGGCAGGCATTACGCTTAAGTTCATCTAAATTATATATCTGAAATAAATTAAACAATCACAAAGCTTATATAACCGCTTAAAACAATAAACAGTATACAATATACATTAAAAGCTTTTTATTAGGAATTTTTTGAATAATACCATGTTTAAACGTTGTACGGGCATGGGCTCAGAGGGGCGATAAATTAAGGTCATCCCGATGTGTTTATTCTGCAGGGAGTTTTACAGACCCTATAAAAGGGATCGTGATAAATCTACATGTTTTGGCCAATTGAAATTGTATGTGAATTTTATTACAACTATTTTAAATTATTTCTCATTTGTGTCGTTATATCAGTACTATGATCTATCCTACATATAGCAGGATGGGCAAAGAGGATCTAATATTCTAGAAAAAATTGTACCCTGAGTAGAAGGCGAACTCACAATCATCACCATTACAGTCAGTCAGTCATTACAGTCAGTTATTATTATAACTTACATTGAAAGAATAATTTCACTATTTTGCTAAAGATGATGTTAAAATATATGCAATTGGATTTTTTTTGAGACCGTTTTTTTTTTGTGAGAAAAAAAAACTTTTAAAATTACTTAGTCTTCATTCATATTTCTGTACAAATTTTAACATTATCTCAGCCTAAGTACCGCACTTGTCTTGTAAAGAGGGTTTCATAATAGATCCCCTTAAAGCCACGTAGTACGCGTGACTCGGTGTGTCTTAAGCGTAATTGGGCAAGAATATAGCTTTATTATTAGAATTATATTTTTATTTTCGCTGCTACGTCTATAGTAGGGTAGTAAAGTTGCGTTTGTACGTTGTGTGTTGTGTTGCGGAACTCAACGCCGCGTTTTGTCTTACCAGAGGGAGGAATTGATATTGATAATAATAATCCTCCCAGTAGGATCAAAAGCCCTCACCACGTTTCCAGTCGGATATGTAATAACATAACGGTGCCACGATGAGCTTCGAATACAATTGGTGATGGGTTAACCCAAAAACATCACGTGCTGTCAATAACTGCATCAATTATTATTGCAATTATAAATTATTTATCCATCGTTTAATGCATATTTATTAATATTGTAAGAATAACCTTTTGTATTCTGCGAGCATATATGAAATTTAAATTTCATACAAGTATGATAATCAGATGAAAAATCAAGAATATTGTAATGTAATTTATTCCAACTCAACAATTTTCAAATTCTTTTAAAGGAAATTGTAACTTAGGCTCTATAGATTAGCTTCAAGACTAAGTAGAACATTCCATATACTGTTGAATTCTAGTAATACGCATTATAGTGGTAACGTACACGTATTGTTGGAGTGACGGATGAATCAATTAGCTAATAGAATATCGATTTCAACTGTCAACTGGCTTGGTGCTGGCTTTCCAGTTTAACTTATACCACTTTGTTGTTAGATTTTAGCTATCTTGTAGTTTAAATTAAAATCTATAGCAAACACACATTTGTTTACTTTTTGTATGTATACATATAAATATAATTGGACTGCCTGTTTGTGGTTTCAAAATAACTGAGTTGTTCGAGTGTATATTTACACATAACTAAAACATAAAGAAACATTAGAATTTATGTGTTTCTGTTTGTCCGGGATAATTTCTAGAACAGCTTTATGACATTTTCACAAGAAGATAGAGAAGGCTGTGCAGAAATATTCCAGAAATACCTACTCTCCGCCTTTCGAATCATAACGTGTTGAGTGATGGAACTGAACGCCGCATTTTGTCTTGTTGCCAGTGCAAGGAAAATGAAAAAAAATTCATTCCCCTCGAGTGGGAATCGAAATCATAGCCGTCGCGCTTACAGTCACAGCTCTGTCGCTGTGCCACAACGGTCCCTAAATTCAATATAAATACAAAATACAAATACAAATATACTTTATTGCACAACATAAATATATATATATATATACATTACATAAGAACTAAAACAGGACAGAAGTACAATAAGGCGGCCTTATCGCTAAAAGCGATCTCTTCCAGGCAAGGCAACATGGGCGGTGCATTAAATATGGCGCAGTGGCACAGCATCTGTCTGTACGCGACGGATGTGGCTATGAGCCCTTATCGTAAGAATTAATTACTATCATTCCACTGTGTGATGCCTTCAAATTTGGCAGACGACGGAGGTTTCTTACCCTGCTAAATAGCAGATGCTAAATAGCAGGATACAAAAAATTTATCCAACGATTTTCGATAAAGAAATTTATTATACAATTTGTACAATATGAATTAGTACTTTATATTACTTCATAATTCTCCAGAACGATTCAGTAGAAAATTCTAAACACTTTACATACTAAGTCCACTTCATGCCTTGTCAAGCACGCTAAGCTATAATCACACGATAATAAACTATAATCTCCATAATCTGGTCTAACTGATAAATACTGTGAACGTTTATTTGTTCTATTCTCATAATATGGCTTATTTCAATTAATTTATTAATATTATATATGACTAACTGAAGACTGACAATCATAACTAAATTAACAAGCTTCTTAAACATTAAACCTATGAGCTCTTATCAGTCCAAAAAAAAATATTAACTGCCTGGCTACTAACGTTAAACTACGATGACATAGAAGCCTTAATGGTACACTAATATACACACACACACACACACACCACAAACACACACACACACACACACACAATCACACACAATCACAATCACACACACACACATACACACAAATAAACATACTCTTTTTGCCCATTTCTTTCATAATTAAATTAAATTAAATTAAGTTAGGTTAGATACAAGATATTTATTGTATACATATTTATTTCCACAAATGTATGAAGTTTTATGGAAGAGCGGGGCCTCCTGACACAAGTACTAGTGCTATACTAGTAACTTACTGGGTTGGTCTCATTACTTCGCATGTTAAAGAAAATGTTGATACTGAAATAAATATTTTTAATTTTTTTTTAATTTTATAAAAGCTCTAGCCTACAATGACTCTATATGTCCAATTTCCAGCTTCTACACTGCGGCTTTATTTAAACGCCATTAGTTTTTTAAATTCACTAATTGAAGTATAAAATATACTATATTGGATTTTCGCTAGCATAGGTGGCAAAAGAGAATATATTTTTAAGATATTCAATTCTCCGCTCTCCGTTTTTCACTAAATTCGAGACATTTAGTTATGAGTGGCGAAACTTAACACCGCCCTTTGTCTCACCATAGCAGAGAAAATTCAACCCCTTTAAAAGGAATCGATGTAAATATAAAACATAATCGTTGACTTAATTTTCATTATAGTACATCCATAATATCATATTAACCCTGAATCCACCCCGATCTAATCGATCTCGTCTCGGATTACCGGACGCTTTGTATTGCAAATATTTTGAAAGCTCATTATGAAATGAATGTGTACTAACTAAAGCTCAATACATAAAGCTCGGGTTATACTATCAATCTATTAATTTAGTATTCATTGAATAGCAATATTTTATTCAATTATTACAATTATCTATAATTTGATAAGAAAGTATTTTATAAGTCTAATAAAATATATATACATATCATTCCTCTCTGCACTTGACTGTAAATAAAAACAATATTTACATAATTATTGTTATATCCTTTGATATATTTAAATTAATAAGTATAAAATGACATCAAATTCGGTTATATTTTAATTTTTATACAATTTTATGAGCTTTTATAATTATTATTTCTTCTTATTTCTTTGTGATGTGTAAGTTATTTCTTAATAGTACGTTAGCATTTATTTATTTTATTTATTATAATAACTTTGAATCTAATCTAATAATCATTTGAAACAAGCCAGCTTCAATCATTCCAATTCAATACTAATCGGCACATTTGGTTTACGATTTATTGACATTGTTTGACTTACTTTACAAACACTCGTACATTATTTAAGAGTAGTTCTAGATAGCTTATTATAAAGCATTTCTCTTTGTGGATATATATTTATATATATATATATATATATATATATATATATATATATATATATATATATATATATATATATATATATATATATATATATATATATATATATATATATATATATATATATATATATATATATATATATAATTTCTAAAATTAGTTCCGTTTTGTTCCAAAAAACAAATAATCTCTTCACTTTTATTTAGTCAATCTATGACTATAGATGCCCCTTAGTTTATCCATATTAGATACATAATTTAAAATTGATCCATTTAAATAGTACATATTGGCAACGAGTAAATGCTTAACATCTTCATATAGCATTGAAATTATAATAATGTTGATGTCTCCAAATTGAGATTGAACCCAACACCAATGTCTTATCCCTAATAATTATCGATATTCCTAATCGAATTTATACCCAAAAACATGAAATCGATTTTTACAATTTGAACTAAAATATATAAAATAGAAACAACACAGGATACCCAAGAGGCGTGTAGGCGGAACAATCATTATACTGAAAGCTCGAAGCGAAACAAATGAAACAGTAAGTTACGGTCTGACCTTTGTAAAGAATTCCACCGCCAATAAAAGGGGCGTCGAAGGTAAAAACGGTGGTTACACATGGACGGACACGTCTTATGTAAAAAATATATGTTTTTTTATGTTATTACTTTTGATAATATTTTCGAAATTACAAGAAGCGAAGATGGAAATGAAAATTGATCGAATTGTTTAAACATAAAATTATATGAAATTATAATTAGTAGTAGTAATGGTCTCTAAAATATAACTCTTGGTTGCTATATATATAGATATATATATATATATATATATATATATATATATATATATATATATATATATATATATATATAATTTGCTATATATAATTTAATTGGTTGCTATATATAAAAAAATTAAGAGAAGAACGTAAAAACAAATCCTTGTCAAACTAATATATATTTAAAAAAGAAATAAAATATTTAAATAAATAATATTTACAAAAATAAAAAAAGAAAAGCGTATTAGTATGCTAAAAAAGCTTTAATTTATAAGCTTCTCGTATCACGGCGGATAGACAGAGTCAACCTAGTGTTAAGACACCCCATTCCCGATTTTCAGGACATAGTGTATTGAGTGGCGAAGCTCAACGCCGAGAATTTCTCACAACAGTTAAGAAAACAAATAATTCATCCTCCCGAACGGGAATCGAACCTGCAATAATCTATCAATTTTCTTATAAAGAATTAGTCAAAAACTAACAACCCGTATGTCAGAATGATACGTAACGTCCTACATTCACATAATACTAGCTCCCATAGGTTTTGAATTAATCACGTGCGTGTAGTACAAAATCACGCGACCACTGATTTCTTTTATCGCTTACAAACTTGTTTTTTATCGTTTTATAAACGAGACTGTCTTTGATATATATATATATATATATATATATATATATATATATATATATATATATATATATATATATATATATATATATATACATATATATATATATATATATATATATATATATATATATATATATATATATATATATATATATATATATATATATATATATATATATATATATATATATATATATATATATATATATATATATATATATATATATATATATATATATATATATATCAGAAGCTTTTATTTGGGAATAAAGCGCGTCGAGTTATGCCACTATATACACAAAGTTGCGAATTCTAGTGGAATTCGGTTTTCACTATGCGATACATGTTCATACTAATAAATATACTATATACATAAATATACATATATACATATTTTACTGTAACGCCTATAAAGCTATTTGGATAAATGAATTGGCAATATATTCTCGTTCCAATTTCTATGAATGAAATGTTTGTGTATTTTAATCTTAAAAAAAAAGTACGTACACATTGAAAACATTTTTTTAGAGCACAGCCATAATTTACAATTGAATGAAATAAAATAAAACGTATGCGAGCGAATATTTGGATTTGAACGTGCGATTATTTTGGATAATCCGATAAACTAACTGAGCTATAGTCACAATTTAGGTTTACGCTTTATACTGGATATGAGGAACAACAGATCCTAGTGTCAAGATATTACTTTCTCCATTTTTACATAATACGATTCATCACTCTGGTGAATATTTATATTCCCTACTCTAGTTAGACAAGGGGCGGTGTTGAGTTCCACAACTCATGAAAAATATAGCTTTACGGCGTATTCATAGCAGTGTAGCCAGAGAGAATGAAGCGCTAAAAGCTACGGGTCCCTACATACCTCTTTAACCTCCTCCACTGTCATTTACCTCTTACACTCCCTCCGGGAGATCTTATTGTTATGTGACCTTCCACCAGAATCTTCGACAATATGTTCTCATAGGTGAAGATCTTGATCTTCCAAGGTCCTAAGGACTTTTTTACCGGTGATTCGAAGAACACAGTGTACTGACACAAGGCTATATCTATCTTTCAAAATATATATTAAAATAATAATCATAACTGACTTTTAAATTATTAGTACCAATGTTGACTCTAACTTTACGCTGAAGCATTCTATAACGAACACAAACGAAAGACCTACAGCAACTCCAAATAAGTACAATGGCAACCTTTAACGCCATATAATTCGAACAAAGAGTAATACTCTATCTTATAATATATTTAAAAGTCAAACAATAGCTGGTCCTTTATTTCTCTACCAGAAATGCTAATACAATAAAATTTCGAGATTTCTTAACAATAACTCAAAAGTTGAAAATAATATTTGAATTACTTCAATGTAAGGAAATCTTAAAAAGGATTAAGGAAAGTATTAATACTTACATATATATTATTTTAAATATTTTTTGTTGTTATTTTTTCATTTGCTGGCTAGTACTGAATAATGACCGCAAGATAATTAAAATAACCGAAAGAACCTAGTGTCAAGACACTTCGATCTCCGCTTACGGCATGAATTCCATAACTCAACGTCGCATTTTGTCGTAGAGCTGTTATTTGTCTTTTTGAATACGATTGTATCTGTTTCTATGCATATATTTTATTTAAAGTCAGTAAAGCGGAGAAAGACAACGGAGTCTCTACAGAGAGTTATATCTGCAATAAGCACAAAATAGCAGGAGACTACATATTACGTCTACGATTTTAAAAAAATACAAAAAAAAATTATTATGAATATTTTTACTATGAAAATTCATAACAATGCAAATATATATATATATATATATATATATATATATATATATATATATATATATATATATATATATATATATATATATATATATATATATATATATATTTTAATTGCAAAAATAACAACAGAAACTATGATATTGAGTTTTTTCTGCCCTATGCCTATGCGGTAAACAGCGTGAAGCTAAAAAAATCTTTCACTAATACCTTAACCCTAAAACAGCGGGTCATAAAATATTTTCTTTTATATGTGTAGTACATATAAGACCTAAGGAATAATGTTTCTCTACAGCATATTCCCATGCGTCGTCTATTATACGTTATTTGGTTGTTCATTTTTTACGTTGCCGTCGAAACGTCAGGCTTTCTTCTTTGCTATCATAAAAGTAATGAGCCTAATGCTGCGATATATCGATATTTGTCAGAAAATACGATTGTTTAAGAAAAACTTATATTATTTTGTGAAATTATTTTATTATATAGTTTAAATGTCATATTGAAGATAGCAATTATTTCATTTGATTTCATGAAAGTTATTTTTCTTAGTTATAATAATAATAATAATAATAATAATATTTGTACATAACACATTTTAATATACCTTTAAAATTCATAAAAAATATTTTTTTATAATTTTGTTTTGTTTGTTTCTAATAGGAACTTGAACTTAGAGCTTTTGGAGTTCGAAGGCAATTTTTATATGAAAATTAGTTAAAAGCTACATACATATCAAGAACTTCCATCGATATATGAGCATCTCTCAAGCCGCTCATATATACATTACTTTTCTGACATGACTTTATGGAAACGTGACGTAGGTACAACCTCAAAGTCGGCTTATTCGGAAAAGAGATCTCCATTGTGTATTACATAGGTAATTGGCGTTTTACAACGTGACAGTAATATATAGTTTCTCGTTTATTCTTAGTTATTTTCTGAATTTAAGAGTACAAAGCACTTTTAATCTACTTTCATAGCCACTGAGTGTAGCAGAATCCAATTCTTTTCTATCCAAATTAGAATTCAAAATTTAAATATAAATATTAAATTGCAGGTATCGAAACCACAACTGAAGACTGACTGACTGACTGGCGTTTTTTATTTGTTCGCATTTTTAGCTTCACGCTGTATCCTGTATATAGGCAGAGACAACGCAGGGTTAAGATACTAAGTTCTCTTCATTCCACCATTTCGTTTCAGACACAGCGTGCTAAGTAGCGGAACTTGACTTGTTTTACCATTGTGTGGCAAAGAGAATAATCAATCCCTCTTAGTGGAGATCAAGTCAGTCATTCTGTCATGAAAATTGACGCTATCAAATTATTTCTCTCCAGATAATGTTCATTTCCGATCCTGATAATACACAGCTACGATTCAAATTTGCATACGACCGATGAGTCTCATGGGTTTTTTATAATCTTTCCGCATCAGACATTTTTTGTATATTATATTTACACTCCTGATTTGTAAACAGTGTTGACATGTTTTATTCATTATTTTGATAGTATACGCCATTGTGACGTAGTTGAGTAGGGTTAGACTACATTTACAGACCGGGGTCCATTCTTACCCGGTAAAACGTAGACATTCATAATAATTTCGTTTCCTCGGTCATAATTTAAAAAGTTTCTCGTTTCTCTATAAGAAAAGTAAAGAAAATAGTGTCTTAACAATCATTTCATTTAGTGTATCCTAGTATATTTATTAACTTATTTATCAATTAAAACTTATATCGACATTATAAAAACCCAATGCGTTGGTAAAGTTGTCAGATCAAAATATCTAATATAATACAATTCCATCTCAAATTATAAAAATAGTCATAAATTAATAATAGTAATATATATATTGAATACACATTCAATAAAAAATCCCAAAAAAATTAACACTTAAAAGAATAATAATATATCGAATCAATCCAATAAAAGTTTCACAACACTATGTATGTAACGTAGAGTACAGATAGTAAACTCAGTATACAGTTAAAGTACTTGAACCTTGAAACTGCGTTTACATTTGCACTTTACTCGCAAGTAATATTCGACACAGCGAAGCGAAGCGCTTCCAGGATGATCGATGACGCAACGAAACACTGTCTCTAGTACAAGTTATAGAACGTAGCGATATCTCGATTTTTCTTAAGGAATTAGTATTGAGTGAACATCATAGTGGCGCATTTCTCCGTTCAATCTACCTATATATTCCACAAAGGCGGATATTTTTCCGACTAATCTACGCCTATCGTACTGATCTGACTAAATTTATCATATCTTATTTCTGCTTATAGTCTATTTACACGAGTGAATAAAAAATAAAGCCAATAAAATAATTCCAATGGATAAGCTGAAAGTGTGTATGATATATATCATTTATTTTACATATACAGTACAAACAAAAAAGTTTCTTTTTAATAAACCAAATCTATAATAAAACATTTAGTTAATCTATCATTATTAATGTACATACTTCAAGAAATCATTATTAAATAAACAATAAGCATTGCTGAGTTAATTTAAATTTGATTTACGTCTTCATAACTAAATCAAATATAAATAAAAAAATCAACAGAAATCTAAATAAAACTAGATTGTCTACTACCAGACCAGTTGATGAGAACGTATGGCTTAGTGTTCAGAATGTTTGGACGGTTAACATGAGGCGCGGGTTCAAATCCTATAACCTACATGCAAATTGTAATACGTTTTCTAAAAATATTTATTTATTTAGCTCCACGCTGTATCCCGCACTTAGCAGGGTAGGCAGAGGGAACGGCAGGTTGAAGGAACCTAGTGTTAAGACACTCCGTTCTCGACTTTCCACCATTCGAGGCATTGCGTGTTGAGTGGCGGAACTCAACGCCGCGAAAATATTTAAAAATATTTATTTTTCCTTAATAAGTGATAAGTCTTAAACATTTTGCAACTTAGACCGAATACTTAAGCGTGTCACGCGATGTTTACACCAAAATGTCGTGTTAGATATTGAATTTTGAGTTAGTTCACGTTAGGTACAGTACGTTGGTAAGTGTCCGTGTGTAGATCCCATTTGTAGATACGATATCACCAACTTGTTCTTTGGATATTACGATTATGACTTTGATGATTATTTTGGAATGACAAAAAATATATTTTATTCGCGATTCATGTAAGCTTTTGTATGGGGTTCCGTATTTCAAAAGGAAACCATGAAATTGGTTCGGAACTCTCAATGTGTGAGTCCGACTCGCACTAGACCGATATATATTTAATACACTACAATTATATGACCATTTGTTTCTATCTTATGAAAATTTTATCGATATCACTCATTCTTTAGTTATTGAAATTTACTTCGATGTAGTATTTTAAATGGCAAAAATGACTAAGTGGAGGGTTAACTTAAGAAATAAAGAATGTCAAAATTGTAGAAAATATATAAAGAAAAATACTTAGGAAAACATATAAAAATTTTAACGCAGCGGGATTTTTATGTTCTTTTATAAATTATTATTAAAAAAAAAAATATTGATGGTACTATTGTGGTGCTGGTGTGGTGTTCAAAAGTCAATAATTAAGGCAAAAATAGAAAATAAGCTGACTTGTCATAATCAGAAAGAGTATAAAATTTTAATATATACCTTTATCTATTAGATTTACTCATACTATATATGAATTTTTTTACGTATTACTTTACTCACTTAAATATAGAAATAACACAAACACTAATAAACAAAAACAAACATAGATTTAAATTTATTTAATTCCAATTCATCAGCATATAGAAGCAAATAGTATTAGACAATCAAATTGAAATTTATAAAATGAAGCTTCACAACAAAATAAAAATTAAAAAAAAAAAACAAACGCGAATAAAATAAATTTCCGATACGTTGAAACTATTCTGCAAAACGTTATTTATCAAACGCCCGTGTTATATAAATTAAATGTGAAAAAATACATATGGGAAAGTACAGTTTGCTATCTACAGAGCGTGTTTATCCATGTCAGTTGCCACCCTCCGCTCGGTAAATTACAGCCGGTGGGTTCTCTACATTTTCATACAAAACGCTAACCGGCGTGCAAACAAGACCGTTTTTATGGACTAATAATTACAATATGTACATATGTATGTGAGTCATTTTAAATTCCTGACTAGAAGATAAAATTTAAGGATCGTGTGATTTTTAAGGCTGTAGTAGCGCGGCCTTGTGACTGACTGTAAACGCGGCGGTTGTGAGTTCGATTCGCAGAAATAATTCGTTCCCAGATAATGAATTATTTTCATTTTTCTCGTCCTGGCACCAAGGCAAAAGGCGGGGTTGAGCCGAAAGAGCCTAGTTAAGCAGCGAACTAAATATATATTAAAGTATTATAAGTATTATTAGTAAGTATATATGATAAGTACAGATAAACAGAACCTAGTATTAATCCACTTCATTTACCACTTTCTGCCACATTTTCTAACATTACGTTTGAGTGGCAATACTGGGTTTGGTCACCCAAAACCAAGTTTCTTTCTAGATGAAGGAAATCAAAGGAATTTAAACATAAGTACTGAGGTTCCGCATCTCAACCATTGAAAGCACACGTATAAGTTAAAGATTCCATTAATGACCTCGCAATATTTCAAATAATACATTGAAAAAGTACAGAGAGAGAAAGAGAAAAATCTAAATATCTAATAACCCATTGAAATGTTACAGAATTTTCTAAGTAACGGTGTCTTCGTGCGCTTTATAGAAATATATGGAGGCGTATTTTTTTTCTACCAATAATATATCAGAGCTTTTGACGTGTCAAGGCGTGGAGCTTGCAGAATAATGATGGATGACAAATAAAAAGCAATATTGTATGTATTAGGAGTACAGTTAATGTTCCGAAATTTTTGGGGATCATTTTGCGTTGTTTATTTTTTTATTGATTTATCGCTTTACTTGTTTTATTTCTTATTTGTTTCATTCGTTTTATTCGTTTTATTAGTTTTCATATAATATTTATTTATGTTATGATTTGAGAATGTTTTTAGGCATCATTATCATGATCGTCACCTGTCTTTAAATCTACAATTATATTTTGATTCAGACAATTAAAAAAATATGTTCGTTAACGTTTATTTTTTTTTAAATATTACCATCGTGGATTATTACATACTACTATCGTAGATTGTTACAGCAAGGGAACAGTTTCTTTGACATTATATTTCACTGTACTTAGTCAAGTCATCTGCATTTTCATCGTATTTTCATATACATATCATTTTAACATTGCAATTTCAATGATGTAAAGAAAGAATTTATTCGTAACACAGTTATATATATATACATATATATATATATATATATATATATATATATATATATATATATATATATATATATATATATATATATATATATATATATATATATATATATATATATATATATATATATATATATATATATATATATATATATATATATATATGTATATATATATATGTATATATATATAAAGTGTACCACCCAAGACCAAAATTATATATGATACTGGGATATATATACTGATACTGATACTGGTACACTGATGGCTCCAAATCCGGCTCTGAGGTAGGATGTGGAATATTTGGAGAATCACCAAAAAATACAATAAGTCTGGGAAAGCACTCTTTGATATTCTAGGCAGAGGTATACGCCATACTAGAACGTGCAACAGCCAATCTGCAAAGCAACTACCTTAATCATACTATCTATATCAACTCAGTTAGTCAAGCTGCACTCTTGGCCCTAGCATCAGATTTGACTCAATCAAGGCTGGTCGAGAACTGCAAGCAGATCCTGAAGGCTCTGGGGAACAACAACAGAGAAGTTTCAAGATGGGTTCCAGGGCACGCTGGCATCGAGAGAAATGAACAGCACCCAATTTGGACCAGAACCATTCTGTGGCATCCCTTGTACCTTAACACAGCTAACCCTGAAGACATACTGCCTCTATGAGGCCATTCAACTATGGAGAAATACTACTGGTTTATACCAAGCTAAGGCGCTCATTAAGGCCTTCAAGAAGAAGGCTGCCACTGAGGCCTTATCTCTGTGGTCACTGTGGTCTGAATAGACACATGCACAATTTAGGCATCAGCAGCACAAGAATATGCAATGAGACTGAAGAAACACCTCTCCATATCCTCACTGAATGTCCTCCACTTATGCAACGGCGCTATACCATCCTGGGGAGACATCAAATGTACCCAGAAGAAGTGAAGACCTCACAGCAAAGATAATACTGCAATTCAAAGAAATCAATCTTGACTGTGAACTGTACTATGCGGAGATCACAATAGATCAGCAATGGTCGCAGTGATACTGGGCTGAACAGACCTGCAAAGCCGCAACTAGGAAGAATAGAAGAAGTTATAAATGTTGAAAATCTTAAATTTGCGTGCGAATGTCCTCATTTTGTATGGAATAAACTACATATATAAACAACATATAAAATACAAATGGTGTTTCCTATGATGTATTTTTTAAATTTCCAATTTCAAATTTCTTTATTTCTACTGTAAGTTCTCATTTCTCGCCATAATCATTATTCTACGTAAACGAGAATTAGTACCCTATATGTTTTTATTACGCGGCGATTTTTATACAAAATGCGGCAAAAATTAAGCATAAACGCTAAATTGTATTGGCTTACAACTTTGATTTTTCTGTTCTCCAAAAGACCGTAAACTTGGATATTATTATATTAATTTGAACATGATGTCTCTACGCGTTCTTGAGACAAATGTTCTACAGATGGACAGACAGACAGAAGGACAACAACGTGATTCTATAACAGTTCTATTTGTTTCTTTTGAGGGACGGAACCCAAAAAAAAGGCCTTGATGCCCTTGACTAACCTCTCATACCGTCACAAAATGAAAGGATATTTAGTTGAAGCCCTTTATAATTAAGTCATGTTTCGTTAAATAGATCCCAATATTACTTGATTATAACAATGTTGGAATTGTAAATCCAGTTTAGGACGATATTATACTTGTAAATTATAAGCAGTACGGTCTCCGGCTATTGGATTAGATGTTGGTGGAAATTTCAATATTTTGCCATTCATGTATATAATTGGGGAATTATTTTGATTGGTTCTTTCGATTTCCTTTATGCCTTGAAGGACGTGTTTCTTGAAGGACATCTTTGCTGAGAAGTTTGGGTTGAAATTTTGGGTAAGCTTTGTTTTAGAAAATCCAGTAAGAAGCTCTGGAATAGAAAGTTTTTCTTTATCCCCATAGGCAAAGAGCATAATGTCAAGAACCTTCAGTGTCCATTCTTGACCCAAATTTGAGACACTGTGTTGTTTGGTGGACAACAACACTGGCTCATTTTGTAAATATTCATACTAGTTAGGAGTTCAATCAACATTCCTATAGAAAATACCAACCAAATCTTTCAAGCGGACAGGACAGCAATAAATCTTTGAAGAGCATCAATAGAAACAAAGTTGATTCGCCTTTGCGGGTGTAATTTAATCAACAGAATTAGTGACCAATGCCGTCAGCTAGAATCGACCGCGTAAACCTTCTTTGCTGATTTTAATGAGTTCGAGAATATCCGCTTACCGACGGTACCGGGATTATTACTTTATAGAAAGCTATGTCTTTGTGGAAACCTGAAACCGATACACACATTTAAATTATTCATTAAGAGAACGAAGTTAGGTTTTTAGTACACTTTAAACCAATTTTATTTTTATATTTAAAAAAAAATATATAAAAATTCGAACGCAACGGGATTTGACGCCGCACCTCGTAGAAACCGTCCAGACGCTCTTACTACTAAGCCATGCGTCATCACTATGCGTAGAAGTTAATCATCTATGTAGGGAGATTTTACAAATTTCCGCTACATAAAGATTATTGCAATGAACAATCATTTGGCAAGAGAGAATGCTATTTTTATTAAATATTTTAATGATTTAAAACAGTTTGAGCACACTAAGCATAGAATTCTATCCTTAGTATGTGAAGAAGTGACTAAGCATAGAATTCTATCCTTAGTATGTGAAGAAGTGACTAAGCATAGAATTCTATCCTTAGTATGTGAAGAAGTGACTAAGCATAGAATTCTATCCTTAGTATGTGAAGAAGTGACTAAGCATAGAATTCTATCCTTAGTAGAATTCTATCCTGAGTGAATGAACTAAGGATGAACTTTAAAAATCATAAAACCAATTTTATTTTTCTTCACGCATCTTTGACTGAACTTATCAAAATATACATATAATATATCATTTCATATATATCATTCATAATAAAAAAAAACGTATCTTGGCATTTAAGCACAAACATTCTTATATTAAGAAATGATACAGAAGAATTGAATGCGATAAAAGCTTCAGGATCGGCTCGGGTTTATCCTGTAGCAGTAACGAAAAGAGCATAATGTAAAGATGCCAAGACAAGACAGTGTGTGTCGAATGACGGAGTTTAAAAACGCGTTTTGTCTTACAAAAAAAATTTACGCCAGAAATATTAAAACCGACTGTAAGCGTGTTTATAGTCACGCCGTACCAACCATAGCCTACTCTCTCTTAACTATTACAAATCTTCAAGACTTTTAGTCAACCCACAAGTTGAATTTGAAGTTGGAACTACTAGGATCATCTACACGTGCAATATGCACAGCGGAACTTAATATAACGTTTTTTTTTTTTTTACTTTAGCTTTGAATTCTGCATATATCAGAGTTATCCTAGTGTTAAGACATTCCGTTTCCCGCGACGTTGCGTGTTGAGTGGCGGAACACAACGCCGCGCTTTGTCTTTGTACCAGAGCGATTAAAATGAAAATAATTAATTCTCCTCAAACGGGAATCGAACTCATTACCGTCGCGTTTACAGTCAGACGCAGTGCCACTGCGCGACCATATGCTCGTTTTTAAAGATATAGATAAAATTATTAATTAAGTCATTAATAAAATTTCACTTCATCGTTTTGACGTCCTCAATCATAATCCCTCGTGTGGTTTATCGAAGTCAAGATTAGTGATAAGCCAATTAACAGTACTATTAATTAATTAATTTGTTATAGGTTATATTAGGTTTCGTGCTTATTCTCAGATTAATTATTTTCGTGAAGGACTTTTTAAAGGAAAGCCAGTATGAAATAAGCTTTATTCTTACAAACAATAACATATACTGTTACACAAGCTTATACTCTCGATGTTTTTGAAACGCCATATATTACATTACTTGTCTTTTATTTATATTAAATATGATATTTTGTTGTCAAGAATTTCCAATATCTGCTATCTTATGTGACAATTCTAAACAATACGTAATTTAACCCTGGTTTTAAGTTTACCAGAATGCAATGCTAAGGCAATAACCCGAATAAGTATCGAATTCAAAAAATTTTCGCCTACTGTCAGACGCCGTTTCCTACTGAGTTTCTGTGGCCTGGTACATATATTTTCTGTGAATCATCTATACAAATATCTTTACATATTAATACAATAAAAGTGTTTTTAACTGTTATTTACACTTTACTAAAACATAAAAAGTAGAAATTGTTGACTGTCTGTTTGTCTGGGCTGATCTCTCGAACAGCCCAGACAAACAGACAGTCAACAAAGGGCTTATGATATGAAATATAAATATATATGTCCCTACAGAGATGCTAACAATGTAATAAGTTGTATAAAGCATATAAGAGTTTCGACGCAGCGTGAGGAAGAACGCATGGCTTAGTGGTTAGATGGAATTTTTATATGCTCTCCTTAATTATTTTTTCTATCCTTAATGTCGAGTAACATTTTAAAAATCATTGAAATAAAAAACCATATTTTGTTCATATTGCGGCTAGCCTGTTACTAGCCTGTTAAGTGATTCAGTCTAGCCTGTTAAGTGATTCAGTCTACAAAATCGACGGCTGTAGACTCGAATTCAACGAAAGGTATAGGTAAGGTATATATATATATATATATATATATATATATATATATATATATATATATATATATATATATATATATATATATATATATATATATATATATTTATATATAATATGGCACTTAACATCGAATCTTTTGAAACCAATCTCGTATAAGTCGTATAGAGATCATAGAGACTGATAAGAGGAAATGTGCTTATCAACGTACATACATACAATTGACGTTAACATCTGAATTGGGTCCTGAAGATTTAATTATGCAAATTGCTAGTCGTAGCCTAACGCTTGTGAGATGTTTGGGCAAGTTTATAGGCGAATTATAAGCGATTTGGGCGAATGTTATCAGTAATTGAAGTACCTGGAACAAAAAGACAGTTTGTGAATGTGTGATGAAATCAAATTAACTTAGTACTCTATATTATATAATTTTAACTCATAGTGGGCATTGAGGTAGAGTTGTTGTATATTACTGCGATGATTGTGGGTTCGATTTCTTTTTAGGGGAAATTAATGAATTACTTTCATTTTTCCACAAAGTGCAGTGTTAAACTCTACTAATACGTAATGTCTCGAATAACCATGTTACTGAAGCGATCTAAAAATCTTAGCAAGCGATGTATGTAAATTCAAAAGCTTATTTTACTTTTTACTTACTTTATCGTTAAAATACAAATAAGCCCAACAAATTCTAATTAAGTATGCGTATACGTAATTAAGTCGGGAAAATTAAAAAAAAAAAAACAATATGAGATGTCGTTCATATAGGATCGAAGGTATCCTTCATCTAATTTTAATTATAATTACATACGATAATAATTATTAAATAGATAAATAAGAATAAATAACTTATTCTTATATATCTATTTATTTCATTTTGCTCTGTTAGACCAAATTCGGCGTTGAGTTCCGCCAACGCTATGTTTCTAAATGTGTGGCGTGTTTTACAAGGTCTACATATCCAATTATATATAAGCGAAGCGTGAAGCTAAAGTAAAATTAAAATTAAACAACGATTAGATTGAATTGTGGGTATTATATTTGGTATATACATATTTAATAAAATATACCTTACATTTAGATGTAGACGACACTCATGGCACAGCGGCACAGCGTCTGTCTGTAAACGCAACGGTTTGTGGGTTCGATTCCTATTCAGGGAGAATGAAGTATTTTCATATTCTTCGCTCTGGCAACAAGGCAAAGCGCGTCGTTGAGTTCCGCCACTCAACACACAATGCCTAGAAAGGCAGAAAGTGGGGAACGGAGTGTCTTAACACTAGGTTCCTTCAACCCACGGTTTCCTCTGCCTAGCATGGTGCTATGTGCGGGATACAGCGTGAAGCTGATAAAATAAATAATTTTCTTTCTGTATAATAATAATCACTTGACATTATAAACTGTGTTAAATAAGAAATGTAATTCTAAAACACAATAAATTATATACGAGTATCTATTATTATCAGAATAAAAAAACGCCCGTAACATTTCTCCAGACGGCCTTGACTGATAAATATTAAATTTAATTTAAATTGGTATATTCTTGAACATTCCTTGAACAATGCTATGCTGGGTGTTGCTAAATACTATAATTATTAATCCGTCCATCTGTATAACATTTTTGAATTTATTACGTGAAATAAATCTCTACGAGTATATAATTTTTTTTTTGTAAAATAAACACATTTTGTCATAGATTGATAATAGGATACTATTTAAACTATAATAAAAAAAAACTCTTTTTATAGTTTCAAGTTATATTCCGAATATAGGCTGAGGGAACCATAGATAGAAGGAACCTAGTGTTAAGACACTCCGTTCCCCACAAGCCGCCTTTCGAGGCTTTGCGTGTTGAGCGCCACGGTGGTCCTCACGGACGGACGGCCAGAGTGAATTTATTGTCAATATACTCTATACTATTCCATTTTCCATCCAATTTTCAAGAAATTGTGTGCTAAGTGACGGAACTCATCGCCAAGCTTTGTATTTTTACAAAAGCTTATAAATAAAAACAATGAATTGTCCTGCATAGGAAACGAATACACGACCGTCACATTTGCACTCACACGCTGTTCCGCTGTAGAAAGACCTCAAACAAGTATCGAATCTACACTAAATTATTCACAATTTTTGGGCTCATACTCTACATATATATTAGTATGTAACTTCAAATAATATGATACTCGTACTTACATATATGAATATTTATATGTTGTTTAATTAATTTACATTGGTTTCAACATTCTGCAGATTTCAGATCAGTGAAGCGCGTGATTGCTCTAAGAGGTTTGTCGTTTCAGCTGTTTTCGTATTATTATGCGCAAATTACATCCATTGTTTCGTATGTGCCACGTATATGTATCTACGCTTGAGACACGCGTATTGCGGATCTTCCGCATTGAGTAGAGTGAACCCAGTGTCAAGATTCTTAATATTCGCTATGTTAATTTTTTTTTTGATTTGTAATTAGCTTACTTTTATGACTATCGCATTTTATATCTAATGTCAAAGATACTTCATCTTTCACATTCTACATTGTATTGGCGGGACTTAACGCCGTGTTCTCTGACCAGAGAATATAAGCAACTATTGGAGAATCGAATTCGTAATCATCCTGTGTTTTATACTGCACCATTGAGCCGATGACGTCATCTAATATTTTACTTAGATAATTTTCTACTTTACCTAGAATAAAGTTATATAAAAAATCATTTAGTTTCATAAAAATTTTAAATGCTAGAGGAATAATTTCAGCAACTTTTATTTATATTACATACATATGTTTCTACATTAGAACCCAAAGAGCAGTAAAAGATATATTTTAATATGAATATGTATGATATGTAAATTTAAACCCCTTTTTGTGTATAATGTACGTAGAAGAGGTAGTGGTACATCAGTTAGGTCATATTTGGATACACCAGGGTTCTGGGTTCGAATATTTCGGGAATTATTTAGGTTTTTTTTCTTGATCTCGTCTGATAAAGAGCAGTCTTTTTTTATATATATATATATATATATATATATATATATATATATATATATATATATATATATATATATATATATATATATATATATATATATATATATATAAATTGAAGCGTATGTTTGTGATGTTAAAATAACTATTTTTTCAGGTGCATATAGCTACTAAATCACCAAATACTATTTCACTAATTAATTTTTGTCTCTCTGTCTGGTGACCATTTGTCCAGTCTTATCTCCGGAACAGCTGAACCGATTTTTGTTGAACTTTAACTGGAATTTATAATTACAGTACATGCATATTGTATTAGAGTAAATCCGAGAACGTAATGTAGTAGATTTTTTACGCATTTCTAAAGTCTTAGAGACAAGAAAAATTCATACTGGCATGTGATTTTTTCATCACAATTATAATACAATATTATCCAAGATAAAATATAAATAAACCTAAATTACTTCTTTCCATTTAAAACAGAGAAAACTTACTATTGAGTCACTCCGTATTCCACTTTATATTGATCAATGGTAAGTGACAGAGCTTAACGCCATGCTTTGTCTTACTAGAGCAGAGAAAAGTAAACCCAAAACTAACTTATTTACGATTTTCGCTTCATCACAATGGCCTCCAATCTTCTTAAGTTGATATATTTAAATTTATCGAAAAAAAAACCCATACAATATGACTGAATACGTAATTTACTTAGCCAATTTGAGTTATTTCGAGAAATATACAAGAAAATTTCACAATGTGACAGAACAATGTATTTACCAAGTAAGTGATAATAAAATCTGTTAAGAATTTCAGCTATTCCATCCTATCCTATGCTATCCCTTAGAAGCATGTATCCCTTCAAAGGCCTTTGCCAGGCTTCGGCCCTTCATTCCATAAATTCAGTACAAACCTATTGTTTTAATTGTACACACGAAACCCTCAAGATTTATCGCCCTTAGAAAACATTGATAATTATTCGTGAATTGATTCTTCAGATATCTCTATCTATCTGTCTATTGATATTCTCTCTATATTTTGTATTGTATTCAGTTGTAATGGAACATAAATGATTTATGTGAGACGTGGTTTAATTTTGGAGGCTTTTGATATTGGTGAAGTATTGTTTAATGTTTTTGGATGACTTAATAAATGGCAAATAGATTCAATTTGTATAAAATTTTAATTATAAAAACCTTTCTTGTACCCTATTGATTTATTTTATTAGTAAATTTTTTTCCGCATACATACATCAACATAGACAAAGGGAGTTTTCTTATATTTATATATTAAGCTCCGCACTTCCCACTCATTTAAGGTGACATTGCATGTTGAGTGGCGAAGCTGAACAGTATAATTTTTCTATCAGAACGGGTATATATATATATATATATATATATATATATATATATATATATATATATATATATATATATATATATATATATATATATATATATATATATATATATATATATATATATATATATATATATATATATAGATATATATATATATATATATATATATATATATATATATATATATATATATATATATATATATATATGGGTGGGTGGGTATATATATATATATATATATATATATATATATATATATATATATGGGTGAGCCAAAATAAATGTTTATTTTTTTTTCATTTCATACCATGAAGATATCTTCCAAAATGATGAAAAAAAAAATTCTGGTAAAGTTTGAGCTCTTAATATTAATATTAAGAGGTGGCGATTTGTAATTTTTGATTTCCCATTTAAATAACACAGAAATATTTTTTTATTTTCCTTGTATGAATGGATAACTGTCGAGTAAAAACAAAAACTTATTCTTGTAGAGAATTTGACGATCTATGAAGAAGGCTGACTCCTTTAATAGTTATTCGAAGTTTAATTCCAACTCATAATTGTAAAAAATCATATTTACAATTTTTTGAACTTTATTATTAAATAATGCCTCAAATGTATAGAATATCTTATTTTTTATTACTTTTGTATTTCTTATTTGATAAATTCATTTATTTTGCCGACCCTAATATATATATATATATATATATATATATATATATATATATATATATATATATATATATATATATATATATATATATATATATATATATATATATATATATATATATATATATATATATATATATATATATATATATATATATATATATATATATATATATATATATATATATATATGTTAAGAAGAAGAAGATATGCCATCGTGACCTTATGTGATGGCGATTGTTGATTTTCCTTGCTCTAACAAGATAAAGCGTAGTATGCAATCTCTCAAATTCAGGAGGATATTGGAGAATGGAGAGTCACACTAGGTCTACACAGCAAATACTGCCTAGACTTTACTACTGCAAATACTGATTCCCACTCGGGGGTATGAATTATTTTCTTTTACATAAGTAAAGTACCAGAACGAACGAACTTGATACTAATCCAGTTCGTTCTGGTACTAAGACTAAGGGCGGTGTTGAGATCCGCCATCCAACACACAATGTCTTTAAGCACTAGATTATCTATTATATACTATATAATATTTACTATTATTTAATTCAAAATAATTAGTACATTGTGCCAAAAAATAAAAATCTCGTAAATTACGTTAATATATAACTCGAAGAACTTAGTGTTTTAACTCTACGTTTTTTACCCATAGAGCCTAATACTTGATATAGTTACGCACCACTCTAAAACAATTTCACTATATCTCCCAAATACTTCATATAAATTTAAAGAAGAATGCGTCAAACAAGATTCACATACAAAATAATTAAGCATGTCTTATTTGACTGTAATGAAACCTAACAGGATATCCTATTCAAGTCCCAACAGAGCGTAAGTACCAATGTGTGCACACCCGTCTTGTGTACGCTTGAAATGCAAAGATAGTGTAGGAGCTGGCGTCACAATTCTATATTCTAGAATATTTTTTAGTTATTCTTTATATTAATGTTACTACTATTTCTCGATTACTAATCACGCTCTAAAAAGAAAGCCGGTGCTGACTTCCATCACTCAATATGTAATATCCAGTCAAGGGCGGAAATTTCTACCATATTTCATGATTTTATTATATAAAAGAGAATAAAATTAATACACGACGACAAATTTTAAACCTACTTTGTGACAAACATTTTTATATTTTATAAAATAATAGGCTATTATTTGAATAAGAAGGTAATTTTCTAGTTGACCTGGATTCTTTATACTGGACGTTACGTGAATGTTATTACTGAAATATATAATTCATATGAAAAAAGAAATCATAATCAACAGGAAGTACAACTAATAAAAGTGGACAAAGTTCATGTGGGTGTAGGCAGGTAGTTTTGTATGACAACTACAAATATATATGACCCTGAAGTTCATATTTCTTTTCAAATTTCATAATTCTAATAGATTTTGAATACAATACAATACTACTTTTATACTATAAACGACATACTTTGCCATGGTATAATGAGATAAACTAGAGTCTCCTCCTCCTAGAGTCTCTCCTACACACTCTGGTAATGATATATATATATATATATATATATATATATATATATATATATATATATATATATATATATATATATATATATATATATATCTTATCAAGACGTCAGCTCATAGACTACCGAAAGCTCATTGCAATCAAGGAAATGCAATCTGGGCGCGGATTACACCAAGATTGCCTGATAACGGCACTAACAGCCGCTTTATACATTATTTCATCATACTACTAGATGCATTGTCGGTTAAAACGTCTTTATTAAGATATATCGTGTTAATAACGTTATACGTCTGTAACTTGCAATAGAGGTGAGAGATTAGTTATAGAGATATATGTCAGTAGCTTAGCTGGAGCTTATACACGTTGATAGACTAATAAATTGAAGTTGAACACGTGTAATTTTGTAATTTTGAAAATGTATAAAAAAAATTTTATATTAGTTGGTCTCCATCGTATCGTAAAAAATAGTTAATTTAACTTTACCGAGATATATACATGGGTGTTTTATTTGAAAAGTATACAACTTTCTCGTATAAAAACACTGAAAACTACAGAAATTAACCAAAGTTTGCACTTCAATTTATTGATGTCATTAAAATCGAATTGGTCGTAAATCGAGCAGAGATTCGTAAACATCGGTTAATTAAGTGTCCACGTAACTGCGTATAAAAATAAAATTTTTAATTACTGTCTGTGTTTTTCAATTAGTAAGTAAGTCAAGATTTTCCCTTATCTTTATTACAACTTATAATGTTAATTATTTTGGTTAATTATGTTCCATAAATATATCAGATACCATTTTTAAAGAAAATAAATATATAAAAGATAAATATATAATTTTGGTACCAGGCTCTCCAGTTACCTTACCAGTTCTTGAAATAACATCATCAGGAGATTCTCTCCGCCTTGCCTCCTGCGGGAAATGCTTTTTCCCGAAGGTGGGAAAACGAAAACGGAAACGAAAAGGGAAAAAAAACTAAAGGTAAACGTTCTACCTCGTCACAGTATATTTCAATATACATACATGCATACATAAGATATTTTTGCCTCGCGCTGACCGAAATGTCTACCAGAGCTTTCAGTTCAAACGAACGATTTCAAGTTTCATTGATCAGTGACACGCGCGTTCTATTCGACAATTTTACCATTTTAATTTCGAAATACCAGTTCAATTTAAGCTGTGTATTTTTAGATTTCACAGCTTTATTAGAAGAATTCTATAAAAGAGCTTGTAGGCTTGTCAATTAATTGCATTAGTGGTACGAGTAGAATAAAGTTTTATTGTAGAAATAAAATTTGTAAAATATTTATATAACAAATTAGTACGTTATATCAATTTATAAGGTACTAATTTTTTATATTAATAGTTGTAGCCAGCTTTTTTGTAAATAATTATACATAATTACTTTGATGCATCAATTTGCTTACACGAAAGCTTCCAAATATGCACAAATTATATTATTTATTAAATTACAGTTTTTTTATTACTTATTCATTCAAAATTCAAGAGACAGAGAAAATAAAGTTATATAAATTCCTTTTATTTAAGATCAATGAATAAATTTAGACTTTTATTACCATATTTCTCTAGAAATTTAAATTGAATATTAACTAAATTGGTATAGTAAAACCGAAATTTATAATAATAATTATATTGAAATGAATTGAATGAGTATATAAAAGATTGTAGATTTGATTCCTAAATCAGAAAATTATAGAACAATATATGTAATAACGAGGACCGGCACCGAGCAGAGGTAAATTGGCTCACAGGCAGTCTGCCTGTAAACGAGACCGTTTGTAGGTTCGATTTCCACTCGGGGAGAATGAATTATTTTAATTTTTTTCGCTCTGGGAATAACACAAAGCGCAGCAAGCGCAGCGTTGAGTTCCGCTACACCACACGCAATATATCAAAAGGTAGAAAGCAGGGAACGCGGTATCCGTCTGCCTACCGTATATGCAGGATACAGCGAGGAGCTACAAAATATATGTGTCACAAGTTTTATGCCACAAAAATAAAAAAAAACAATCTTCAAATTATGCATACAAGTTATTCAAAGATATTTTAGCAGTTAGGCCAAAGCTTAATATAATAGTTAGCAGAATTGTTGCCATAAATTTAGACCAAAGTAACTTTTAGATTTGTTTGCATGAAACAATCAGAACTATCGAACTAGTTACGTAGGAACAAGGTGGTAAAATGATTTTAAGGTACATGAGAATATTATGATACTAAATAAAAATTTAATCTCATTATAAATAGACAGTATATTGATATCTGTGATTTGAAAATGAAGACTTAGTATCATATCTTTTCACACCGATTAACACAATTTATTATTTTTTAAAGCAAATTTTTAATTTGCTTATTAACAGAAACTTTTTTGTAGGTATGTATAATTTTGTAATATTTGCTACAGAAACATATTAAAATAAATATAATATTATCATTTTAATAATTTTCTGGTAAGGTATCGTTAACTTTAATTTAGATTAACATAGCCATAAGCTCCTTTCAAAATATCTTAAAACAACCAATGAAGGCATTAGGTACTAAGGGAATCATGATATATTTTATAATAAGAACAATAGGTAAATAGCTAAATTAGCCTCCAAAGGAGCAACAGCCATTCTGATAAACTAAGCTACAATCAAATGTAGAGACATATATGGAAATAAAATTAAATCGCATTCACATTTTAAAGTAGAGTTCGTATAATAAATTATGATGTGTGTAGAGATAGTATGAAAACTTGGGCGGCGAGCCAGGAACTTTGTAGATATATAGCATTTCCAGGAAAGAAATTGCATACGAGTAAAATGTTATAATTAAGTTGGGATGGCCAAGTGGCAAACTACTTTAGCATTTGGACCGTTAATTTTCAAGGAACAGTTAATATATAGTTTTTTATAAATTGTATGGGAATAATCAAGAAATATCAATTCATATTGTAGATAGTGATGTCATATTTTGAAAAAGTAGAGCTTTTAGTCTATTTGGAGAAACTGATTGCTTTTTGCGAAACTAAATGCTTAGTAATTAATAAAAATTCGCCCGATTTAAATAAACAAATATCATGTCCAAGCGGCACAATAACAATCACTCGTGAATATTTCAAAGCTCTCAAAGTAGTCATGCTATTTTAACTTTAATAGTTTATATTATGGCGGAAATACTAAATTTTCCTTGTTTTTAACTAAACTGGAGTTAATGTTACAGCATTCTTCATGGTTGCAAACTTATAAAGAACTTTTCTAATTTATTCATAACACGAAGCCCACTTGTAAAGTCGCTATGACTGAACAATAGGAAGAAAAAATGTAAAGTTCTCAGTTGTGTCTGCATTGAGTTCAATACGAGTATATTTATGAAAATAAATGAGCTCAATTGAAACTGCTCTTATGTAAAAGCTTTTGTTTTTTTAAGCTTTTCTAATCACATGATATATTTAAATGTTATTTACGTACTCATTACAGCCGTATTTGCTAACTAATAGCCAATTTGTTAACATTATTTTTTTGACGTTTATACGTATTCTCTCTACGCAGTTCAAAACCCTTGTGTGATTCTCTTTCATAATTTATTTCTAATTTATTTTTCAAAATACGGTCAGCAAGTGAACAAATATTTGCGAAATAAAAAATAAAATAAAATATTACGATATTTTTTCACTGTGCCGGAAAGAATTTTGATTATTACTTTTTGGAAGCAAACGTGGCGTAGCGGCGACTGACGCGGTGGTTATGGGTTTTGTTCCCACTCTCAGAAAATATTTTATTTCATTGTCAACACGCAATGTTTCAACTGACGGAAAGCGGAGAGCGTTGTGTGTTAACACTAGGTTCCTCTGCCTATCCTGCTATCTTTAACAAAAATATTGCTGTATTTCTTATAAAAAATCGCAGGGCATTCAGAGGAACCCAGTGTTAAGGCCTAATGAGCTAAAAAAATCTTTGCTGTAACATTATATAGGAATGATTTATCAATAAGACGAAGTGAATATACTTACATAGTAAAAATAAATAAATATAAACTAAATCGGAGCTCGTTTAAGCATCTGCATAATACATACGCTTTTAATTTTCCAGGTCAACGGTGAGCTTGTTCTCAATATATTGAGTCACCTTATATCAATAACGTTTAATTCTTAAGGGACTCTATTGATATTTCTATTTGAAATTTTCTTTCTTTATAAATCTCTAGCTGGAAAATTGATTGGTTATATACTATTTTGAATAAAACGAGGAAATCAATGAGTTACTTATCATATATATATATATATATATATGTTTGTAATCTTTTTAAATATAGTATTATAAGAAAAACTCTGAAGTTATTCACAAGGTACTCGTAATTGACAGAAGGATTGAGTGTAGAAGGCTGAATTTTGGGATGCCTTGAAGTGTGTAGAGGAACACTAATTTCCTAAAATGCCTACTGAAACTGGAAAATTCACAATTTTACTTTTTACATTTGAAAGTAGAGAAAATAGAAATGTAAATAATATAGTCCAAATAATAATTACAAATCAATACTAGATTTTTGACTCGCCTATTAGTTTAGTGTTTAATATAGCTTTTAACATTTTATTAAATCATTTTATCACTTATAAAATTTCGCTTATTTTAGTTTTATCAACTTTGATATTGGTTTTATTTCTTATTATTTATTATTATTATTATTATTTATTCTTCAAATTTTTTCTATTTTACCATTTATTATAAAACAATTTAGGAAGATTTATAAAATAATTAATTGATCAACATTGTTTTAATATACACCAAATGTTGCAACAGTTGTGCTGTAGTCTCTCCTTTGTGTACACTTCTAGTTTATGTCATGTCTATTATTAGGTTAGGGAAAAAGTAATCCATTATTTTTGCGTGAAATTTACGACTTAGTTCAGCATATTTCGGATTGTCAGATTTAAAACATAATTGACATAATTGACTACAGGCCTGAATGTATTGGATGCATCTTTAGCATCTTCAAAATTCAAACGGACCAATAATACAGCATTGCACAGCATTATTGTTTGAAATGTAACCTTTTTTTGCTTGATAACGAGCATAGATTTGAATTCGTTTGATCGGCACTGTACGAGATATCGAGCACTGCAACCATTTACCGAAAAAATAATGGATTACTTTTTCCCCAACTTAATATATTCTAGCCATTCTTCGAAAATTTTCTCACATTTTGGAAGACGGTAACAGCAACAGGCTACAGGTATCTGTCTATAAATGGTTTTTTACTATTCTATCCATCAAAAACACAACGATCTTTAGTATCGTTACAAAGCTGAAGAGTTTGTTTGATTGTACGCGCTTATCTCCAGAACTGCTGGAATTGAAAAAGAAATTATAATGGATATGAGTTCAGAGTTACCTTGATCTTATTATAAAGAAATATAGATTCCACTCATGTTGTTCCATATGCTGATGTTTTTATATTGATATTCTTATTAATACGCAATTTTAAACAAAACAACGTGAAATCCAGTTTTTGCTGGTGAATTTAATTACACCAACTAATGCCATGGTTGTAATTTCGTTCAGCGATCACTTAATATTCAAAAACTCCTTAATTATAGTAATTAAGTGAACCTAGCCTGTAAGCTGTACTTGAAATTTAAATTTAAAGCAAATTATTTTTACTAGCTATTTTGTGTGTATCTGTACTGATATTTTAAAAATAATTTTTGCTATAGGAATGTAATCAAGCATATCTCCATCTATTTGTATCTATCAACGTGATTTGGCCATCAAAGTTATACTTTTCTTTTTTTTGTTACAATTTATTAATATAACTTACTTACTTATAAAAAAGCTCACTTGAGAAAGCTCGAAAACTATTTAGTGCATTTACATAAATTTCAGTATGAAAGTGGTGTCTAGATAATAACTTGTTACGACATGTTAGCTGATTCGAATTAAATCCGAAAATTGTATTACAAGCGGGAAAAGGTAATGTATAAAAGATATTTTGAGAAGGAAATAAAAAGAAGATATGAAAGATTATTGACATTGATTTTATTATAATGTTGCAGATATCTTTTTCAATACACTTATCAAAATTTGAAATCTCAATTTAATTTTCATTAAAATATTTTATATTTCATTATTTTTGTTTTCTGTGACTACTAAGGATAAAGCGTGAAGCATATATGTATGAATATGTATGTATGTATTATGATTATTATTATTATTCTAACATGACCAAGAAATTTATATTGAATGCTATACATTTATTATATAGATGCGGTGGTATTTGTTTAATATTTGTACTACTTATATAAAATAGAATATTCTTTTTTTTCATAATAGAATTTTCTCAATATCATTTAACACAATGTTTCTAGAAAAATTACAAGTTTCAATTTTTATGTTCGATTTATTTTAAAATATATTAAATAATGAAGTCGCCACGGTACAGCGGCACATCTGACTATAAGCAAAGATTATTCTCATATCCTCGTTCTTGTAAAATAGTGAGATATGTTTCGCCATTCGACACGCAATATCTTGGTTTTCTCTGTATCCTACAATATGCGGGATACGGCGTGAAGCTAAAAAATAATTTAAAAACTTGCTTATATCTACAGTTATGAGCAAATTTTTTATTAATATACTTTAATAATGCTTATTTGCTCAATGCCTTTGAATGTTTGAATATAAAACGCTGTAGCGATAGGATTTTACATACTATATAAAAAAAAACCCCTAAAATATTCTCTCTTTCTCCCATAAACATCTTCTTACAAATATTCTGAAGAATCTTCGATATGCGTAAATACATGGAAAGGCTCATCCAAATCATAAAAGAAATTTCTCACCCAACCCACTTACCAGATTGCTTGAATCTAAAATATGGATAATGCCATACATTACGCGTAATATTTTTATGAAAGCCTTACAAAGTTAATTCGCTCGTGTAGTCCGGGACAATTTTACAGAGAAGCGCGATATAATGGTGAAATTTGTTCGTTCTCGCTCCGAGTTCATGTTAAAGCGCAAATTGAGGGTTGACGCTCAAAGCTTACAAATTAAGCTTTGAGCGTTTATTATATTAAATTTTGCGGCTTAAACAAAAAAGTATATATATATATATATATATATATATATATATATATATATATATATATATATATATATATATATATATATATATATATATATATATATATATATATATATATATATATATATATATATATATATATATATATATATATATATATATATATATATATATATATATATAAATATAAAATTTTATATTATAAATAACTTAAACTATAGCTTTAACTAATGTACAACGAGTAATACACTTATTATTAGAATAGTAGCATATAATAGTACAGCTATAGTAAGCCCAGAACTAATGTAATAACATGGTCCATATCCACTCTGAATACTTAATTTAATTTTTTTTCCCCATTCTGATCAACAAAACGCATTGAGTTCCACCATACTAACCGAAAATTTTCTAAAATAATCGAGAAATGGAGAAGAAAGTACTTTAACACTAGGTCTTTCTAATATCGAGACATGAGTTCATCATATAAACGTAATATAATTTTATCAATCTAACTCTTAACACTTACACCATCCATACAAAGCGTACAACTTGTGTAATTTATTCATAGTCGGATAATGACACTCGATTACTTCAACGTTAACCCTTTATAAAGGACGCGTTTAAAAAAAGTTGTTTTTATAAAGCAAGGAAATTGGTCCTGCGGTATTCAGCGTCGCCTCAAATGGGTCATTTGCGTTAGACAAAAACCGCTTTGATAAGAAAATTATTCATTGGAAACAAAATAGGATGTATCGCTTTTGAGATTTTGAGATGGAGGAGATGCAATTAAGATGCTGGGACGACTTAGGGTTTTATCGCGCTTAATTGACTTAGCGAGCGGTGTTCTTTTTACACTTGGACTTTTTTGCTCGAGGCAAAAATATATAAAATAACCATTTTTTTATACTGTTAAGAATATTTTTTTTAAATACTTATTATATTATATAGCTCCAATTATATTGAATTAATAATATATTTTAGTATATATTCAATTATCATTATATATGAATATATATATTATATATCAAGGTGCTTATTAATGTATAAGAAGAAGACTATTAATCAAATAGTTTAATTTAGTTTAATATAAAATTTGATTTTCTTTTTCTTGACTGTAATTAAGAAAAAAGTAAAGAACTTTTCTAATTTTAATATAATAAAAAAGTTTTCTAATTATAGTTTAAAAAATACATAGGGTAGGGTAGGCAACAGGGTAGGCATAGAGTTGCTAATGTTAAGACACTGTTCATATATATATATATATATATATATATATATATATATATATATATATATATATATATATATATATATATATATATATATATATATATATATATATATATATATATATATATATATATATATATATATATATATTTGTATATAATAAATTGTATATAATATATATATATATACATATATTTGTATATAATAAAAAAAACAAATACACTAAGTGTTAATTCATATCAGTAACATGATAAAAATTGTAAAACAAGTAGAAACTATGTATGTAAATGTGTAAAATGTGTACTAATTACTTAATGTCGTGTCAACATGTAGGTAAAAATGAATCCACTTTGTACAATTTATTTTCATAATTTATTTCATTACTATGAACTTCACTATAGTAGGATAGGCGGAGAGAATTTAGTGTTAGAACACTCCGTACCCTGCACATTCTATCCAATCTTTATTTATGATTTT
The DNA here is from genome assembly GCA_037127375.1 of Dione juno. Classification (NCBI taxonomy): domain Eukaryota; kingdom Metazoa; phylum Arthropoda; class Insecta; order Lepidoptera; family Nymphalidae; genus Dione; species Dione juno. The sequence continues at coordinate 839,987 of JAXRJS010000067.1, forward strand.
TATTCGGAAGCCAACGTTCCATACTAAGTCATAATTGGTGTATATTGTACAGGAGATATATAAAAAATATTGTTATATAGTATGTCACAATTATAGGCTAATTTAAAATGTAAATGAAAATGCTTAGAACCTTAACTAAAACGTCCTTACACTAAAATTAAGTATATAAAGAACACTACTATAAAAGTAAAATAAATCCTAATAAAACATAATAAAAAAAGAAGAGTTTTTTTTGTACAAAATAAAATGTACAAGACAAAAAACAAAAAAAATGTAAATATAATAATATATGATATCTTTCATTCATTAAGCTTTGCATTTTTTATTATTTTTTTTTTTACTTTTTTAAAATATTATTTTAATTTAGTTTAATTTTATACAAATACAAGAAATTATTAAATATATCAATATAAGATGTTACATGTTGAATGGTGGAATTCAACGCTGTGCCTTGTCACTACGGAAATCGATCCCACAACCGTCGCTTGTACAGCCAGAGAAATGTACTTGTCAAAATAATTCTTAAACTTCTTATATAAATATATACTAACGTTATAAAACGTAAAGTAATATATAAAATAGAAATGAAAACCTTGTGGGTCTTTTTTTATTCTAGGTTTTTTTAATCAATTTTTTCCACTCGCGGAAATCGAACCGACACTTCGTTTTAAGAATACCATTGTTACATAATTCATTAGTATTCAGTAATTAATGGAATTATATAAGAAACAAGATTTTATAACTTTCCTAAGTCTAAATCTAAACTTATAAGCTTATCAACCTTTCAATCACAGTTTCCATTAAACTTTATGAAATTTTTTCCTTCGAGTTAAAAATAAATTACCATACGTCGGCAACAGTCGTTCGAAATGAAGGACATCCAATTATAAAACCTAAACGAGCAAAAAGTATAAATAGAAAGTTTAATTTTATATAGATTTTGGCACCATAAGTCGGCAACAGACAATCACGGCGTTAAGTTCCGCCACTAGATACGCAACGTCTTGAATACGTCTGAAATCGGAGAACAAAGTTTTACACTTGATGGACTAAAAAATTAAACATAAAATTAAAAGAAAAATTGATTAAACTATTAATCTTAGGACTAATAAGCCAAGTAAACCTAGTGATCGGTCACTACGTAGTGACTCAGTTGGAATTTGCGTTAGTTATACAATTTATCACTTTTACTGCACCGCCCTTGGTATTAGATTAGATAGTTTATCTTTGACAAGTTCTTTGAAGCCTTTCCCCACTTCAGCCTTGTTTCCTTACACGTCTCTATTGAATTTCAAATGAAGTTCCTTCCGACGGCTGTACGATTTGTGAAGTCGTTAGCATACTAGGTCTTATCCAATATAGGTACTTGCAAGTTTTAAATAGCTTTTTATTAGCTTTTCGTATACAGCAGGGTACATAAAGGGAACCCAGTGTTAAAGCACTTAGTTGCCCGCTATAAGCTCAGTTTTCGAGATATTGCGTGTTGAGAGGTGGGATTCAACACCGCATTTCGTCTTGTTATCAGAATTCCTTCCAGCGGCAATCAAACCCACGACTGTCGCCTTTACAATCAGGGGCAGTGCCGTTGAGCTATGACAGCCCATCTGATATAAATGTACTATTTAACTAATTTTAAGCTAATTAACTTTAACTTAATTTGTTTTGATATAAACATAATAAAAAAAAAACTTTAGGCGATTCTGTCGATCGTGAGTTTAATTCCATTTCACTGGCTTGGTAAGACAAAGTGCAGCGTTGTGTTACGCTGCTCCATACGATGACTAAACTCAAATCAACCAGTGTAAAAAAAAAAATATATAATTAACATACAATTTTTGTATTATATTAATTTTATATGTGAGAGACTTTGAACTTAACCTTAGCATATTATGAAGATTTTCATTGACGTAATTCCTATATTTTTAAGATAAAAATATAAAATAATCATAAATACCTCTTTATTCTATTCTCTTATAAAAACATATTATTTCAACAATTAAATTAAGCCATAATACCAAATATTAAATACTTGCATTATTTATTACTAAAATCTATGCCATACATAATATTAATACTCGAAATATGCTTAAACTTACCGCGCCTGTAACTCGCTTGCATCGATTCCGCAATTCTTTCATGGGACAGTGTGTGCGCTTTTATAATAGGATCCCAGAAAACGTCCGAGAATGTTGCTATATCACAATTTAAAAGGATTGTGAAAAGACGTTTGTGTGTTAAAAGTTATTACTTAATAAATGATTTTGTAAATGGCAACACGCCTTGGGTATTAATTTCTCACCCAGTTTCCAGTCAAGGTATCGTCGTCACTAAACAATAGTAATTTGGAAATGAAAGTTTAAAAAAAAAACTCATGCAGAAAAAAACCCGTAGAGTTTGCTTGCGCCGCCTCTTCTAAGCTTTGAAGCCTTAATTTTATTGAACGTATTTTTATTTTACGTTCAAAAATGAAGCTTGTATCTTCATATTGTAAGTACGAGTTTGATTATCACTTAAAATACGTGACGTATGTAATTCTGCCCCCAATATGCAATATCTCCAATTCAGTTAAAAAACGGAGACCGGAGTGTTTCGGCACTAAGTTCTCTTTAACTAAGCTCGTATCACCATGAAGCCAAATTATTAACCACATTATACTTAAAGCTTATACTAATAATGCTATCGTAAGTATCATTTAGACCTAAAGTATGGAAAATTGTGACCTCCAATCACTACCATGAATAAAACATAACGTCTGCTTTACATATATAAATATTAATTATATTTTTAATTATATTATTATGGAAAATACTACCGCTTGATTATTAAGTAGGCTGTTACGTTCTATAAGAATATATCGTGATGCGAGACTTGCTGGCGATATAGACTCGTTTCTAGTAAAAATGTTCTTTTCTTAGCTCAAATCTCCAGTTTTTTCATAATTATTTAATCTCGAGTGGGAATTGAACCCACAACCGACGCGTTTACAGTCATACATTGTGCCACTGCGCCATGATGACTCCAAAAAACATGCCCTGTAGTAAGTATAACTGTTTGTACCAGGATAAACAAAGAGAGCTTAATGCTAAAATTGCTCTATTTTATCTAGATTTTTCTCGGCTGACCATTTTGAAAAGGTAAAAGCTTTTTTTATTTAAATCTTTGAAAACATTTGTAAATTATTTCCACAGTCTAGCTAGATGTCAAAGTAATAGTTACAAATCATTTGATTTACAATTGTTATAGTGACATTTAGCTATCACAAGGTAATTTAGTAGTTTTTGATAGAATGTCATCTATTGGTAGGTAACTTCAAATAATTATAAATAAATAAAATAAATATAGTGTGTTTAAATATCTGTAAACAGATGTCGTTATTCATTGAAATAAAATTTCCCTACTATCTTGTAATCTCGTCAATAATAATATACAATATAGGAACATATTTATACATATTTATTTTATAAGTCGTAATAAAAATAACACAAGTTTACGTAGAAATATGGCACACAATAGGAATGGACCACCGCAGGCATCGAAATACCGATGTGAGGTTGATATTCAGTCAACAATATTGCCTTACAAGTTCCCTTGTTATATAAGACTTGGAAGTCTTAGTCTTTGAAATGTTAATCGATAGCTCTATCTGCAGTTCTATGACCTATATCAAGTGTTTGGTCAAATATTATATAGGTTTTTCTTTTATTTTTATGTGATTTTAGTATATTGAAAATTAGCATCATGATCATCATCATATCAGCCGGGAGATATCCACTGCTGGATAGAGGCCTGCTCAGAGAGCGCCATAAGTACCGGTTCTGGGCTGCTCTCATCCATCGGATTCCAGCGACCTTCACAAGGTCATCGTCGTTTTAAAATAATTTGCTTATATTCAATTATTAAAGGAACTAGAATAAAGATGTTATGTAAAGGATAAAGTGTTATGTATCTAACATCGTCAAAATCAAGCAATTTTATTCAAACTAAGAAGGTACAAGCTTCATTTTTTGAACATCAAATACATTACCACCGGTTCACAAAAATTAATGCCTCAGACCTAAAAGAACCGGAACAAGAAACTCAGCGGGACTTTCTTTTCTATTTATTTTTTTTCTAAATTGGTAATTTACAATTTTCAATTAGTCATTAGTGACAATTATACCTTTGAAACAGTATGGAGTGAGAATTTCATTCCCAATGCGTGTTTTGAACCTACTGTCTCTATGTAAAAAAGAAAGCGCGATCTTGGTGTAATATATCCACTACGTCACATAACGCATAATATTACACTTAAGAAGTTGTTTTGTAACGTAATTTCGTGAGGCTCCCTTGGACTAAAATTTCACAAATTTAGAAAATATCAAGGTTTATATTAATCGTGTCTCTTCCTTTATTGCTGCATTAATAATAATATGATGCCATATTGTCGCAATGGGATAGAATCTGATCATGAAAGAGATGATTATTGGTTGCTACTTGGGAAACAGTTTTCACGTTCCTGCTTAGATAAACAAAGCGCGGCGTTAAGAACCAGCACTCAACAAACAAAATCTAAAGAACTAGATGAAAAATAGAAAACGGTGTTTTAACGATACTCTCCGTCTACCCTAACCTGGTATATGTGGGAAAAATGAGAGCAAATATATATATATATATATAACATATTAAGTCAAATACATTTTCGTATACATTTCATACATTTATAATCTACTGTACTTATTATATAAGCACCCTTCTAATTAATATTTCTCAACTAAAATTAACTTGATTTAATTTAATCTCAAACCTAAATTCCTATGTAGGGTTATATATTATGTATTTCAGTTCGACAACTATACAACATAACATGACAAAATCATGACAAAAAGTAGTATATGTATTATTATTATAATTTATTTATTACTTAGCTTCACGTTGTATCCCGCACATAGCAGGATAGGCAGAGGGAACCGGAGGCTGAAGGAACCTAGTCTTAACAAACTCCATTCCCCGCTTTCCGCCTTTCGAGGCATTGCGTGTTGAGTGGCGGAACTCAACGCCGCGCTTTACCTTGATGCCAGAGCGAGGTAAATGAAAATAATTCATTCTCCCCGAGTGGGAATCAAACCGTCGCGTTTACAGGCAGACGCTGTCGCCTCTGTGCCACGACGGTCCTCAAATAATCTAGTATGTACATTTAAATAATATAGTAATTTAAATCACAGCATTCACGTCATTCAAGGATCATAATAAAATGAAAATATTTAAATTGTATACTCAAAATGAATAGTATGAAACGTTGAAATGCCGCGTATTACGTAAGTTGGCATTTATTGTGGAATTCTCAAAAGCACTTCAATTGAGTATACTATTAATGCAATTTTTTTTAATTGTCTGCTTTTAAACAACTTGGTAGATTTTTTTTTAAATTTATAGATTGATATATGTATTATTATTATTATTATTTATATATTTTGTTTCCATTCCGTGCTTAATCGCGTACATAGGGTAATAGGGTAAATGGAAAGAACTTAGTTCTACGGTAAGGTATCTTCGACCCGAATTTGCAATATTTTTAAATATGTTGAATGGCAGATCTCATGGTTACACTTTTTTATACTACATTTCTATAGAGAGATATTCTAGATTTCTCTTGTTTTCTGTTTCTGTTTCTGTCTGTCTGTCTTTTTGTTTGTCTGGACTATCTGGATACTGGATCTGCGGAGCCGCAAAGCTAATTTGTATGGGGCTTTGACTGACAAATAGAAGAAGATAAGGAGCAAAAGATAGGCAAATTTTATATAGGGATTTATGCCTAGATAAAATATACCACATAAAATGATAATTTTGATTTCGAAAAAATAAAAGAACTTATATGTAAAATACTTGCATACTATATAGGGTAAGCGGTAAACGGGTGTTATATGTATATTACATTCCAATATATATATATACATATATATATATGTATATATATATATATATATATATATATATATATATATATATATATATATATATATATATATATATATATATATATATATATATTATATATATATATATATATATATATATATATATATATATATATATATATATATATATATATATATATATATATATATATATATATATATATATATATATATATATATATATATATATATATATATATATATATATGTATATATATATATATATACATATATATATATATATATATATATATATATATATATATATATATATATATATATATATATATATATATATATATATATATATATATATATAACAAATAGACTCGAATTTATTTCATGATTAAAACAGGATACACATATGGAACCACTTCCTGCCAAGATTTTAAACACTCCCCAGAATCGGGGTCGAACCCACAAACAACTATCACCAGTCACATTGAGCTGACTGACTGATTGACTGACTGACTGGCTTCAATAGAAACATTAATATAGAAAAGACATGACAATTAAACTCACAATCTCTGTGTTTGTCTTACTTTAGCATCTTCCTACATTTTAGTACTAGGAGCTGGAGCTGGCCATAGTTCAATTAAAAAAGTAACGCCCAAATGATTTGAAACTCGTAAATGAGGGTTTAAAATCTATTGGACCTCCAATATGACATTTAATGGAAAACGATACTATTAAAAGTTAGAGTTAATGATTTTGAAGCTATCATAGAAAGAGTGGTAAATGATAATCAATTTTGTGCTAACAGTATAGAGTCCAATTCTCGTTGGCAAATAGTTTAAAAACAATTTGTCGAGTTGCCATGGCACGACATAAATTAACCCGGAATAAGGTAAATATAACATTTTAAAATAGATTAGTTATTTCATTTGAAATTCAACTTGAATTAAGTTGATGAAATGAATCTTGATGTTAATATTAAATGAAGTTGAGTGTCCGTCTATGTGACTATTGACTAAGTTTTAGTTGAAGAATATGTTATTTTTTTGGGCAGCCATAGACAGAAATACCTAGTGGCAAGATTTTGTGTTGTATGGTGGAGAAATTTCTCGCAGAACTTTTCCTTTCCTTATGAATATTAATGTAATAATCCGTAATTGGAGATTGTGTAATTATTGATTGTGTAATTTAATAATTATAAGATTTCATTTTGTTAGCTTCACGCAGTATAACTCACATAGCTGGCAGAGGAAATCGTAGGTAGAAGGAACCTAGTGTCAAGACACTCCGTATCTGACTTTTCGAATAACAATTTGGTCTTAGCTTGATGAGAACGTATGACTCAGTGGTCCAAGCGCTTGGGTGGTTTCCAACAGCGTATCTTGGCGCAGTTTGAATTTCGCTAAGTACAAAGTTTTATATGTTTCCTAAAAAATAAGCACTGTATATAATATGAAGAAAGCTCCAAGTAAATTTTAATAATTAATAAATAAAAGCTATATAACTATTATCAATACACCGTTAGGAGCTTAAATGAAAACAAACAATACTGCGTGTCTTGTTCTATAACAACTTTTTTCTATTTCCACTGATAGCTTTGAGAAGACGAAGTCACGTCCGTTTCCTTGCATTTTAAAGCTTTTCAAGTTTCAATAGCATTGAAATTATGAATAACACTCAAAAGGCATCTCCAGTTAATGAGGTGTTATAAATAGTTGGAGGAAATAATTATTTATATTTTTTATCATAAATGGCATTTTGTATTGATAGTAAAATTTTTTATTACCGTTTTTTTTTCGCTTCACGCTTTTTCCCGCTTAGAGGCGAGACAGAAGGAACTTTTATCGTACCAGAGCGTTTAAATGACAAGAGCTTTAATAACCATTCCCTCGACTGTGAATCGAACTCAAAAAATATATTTACAGTCAGATGCTGTCAACACCCACTGCATTGCTTTTATATAGGAATATAATAAAGCTATATAATATTTCCCATAGCTTTAAATACAAATACCATAGCACTCAAACCGCAATGCGTCATAAGCTGAGGGTGACCATGTATCTGATAGAATAAGGACGGTCTCGTAACTTGCGACGGCACAGGTAAAGTTTGTTAGGTAATTTTATTCTCTACAAGTTTCACTTTACGTCCAAAATGAAACTCAAATTTTAATAAATTCAAAGTTATGACGAAGACAAACTTTTGGTTAGGAGCCATTCGTTTTGGAGATGAAAATTTGATACTCAGTTTAATATTAATAAGGTATCTCGATCTAATGCAGTTTAGATACTTTTAGCAAAATGAATAGAGTGTAGTGGTGTGGTAGTGTTGAACAAATATATTGGTATTGACATACAACGCATGTAAAGTTATACTTTTTTCACGGAGCTTACTCTTCGTTTTAATTAAGTAATTTAAATTAACATAGAAATATCTGCATATATTATACTATATATTTAGCCTTTAAGTGTGGTCACACTAAAACCAAGTGGACGGTGCGTACAATTTAAGTAAGTTTCTAAATTATATAACAGGCTCGGAAATGGTCCAAGTAACACTAACGATTAGTTAATTGCCCTACAAATTCGCCAGTTCAGGTGACTTACTTGTTAAATAAACATTGGAAAGATTGTTAGCACGCTGTATCCCGCATATAGGCACTGCGTGTTGAGTGGTGGAGCTCAACGCCGCACTTTGCCTTGTTACCAGAGCAAAGAAAGTACAAATAATTAATTCTCCCCAAGTGGACATCGAACCCCCAAACCGCCGTGTTTACAGGCAGACGCTGTGCCTCTGCGCCACGACGGTCAACAATACATATCCAATATATATGCAAGTTCAGCCTCTATTCTTCATATTCAGGGTTAAGACACTCCACTTTCCGTCTAATTTTAGACAAATTGCGTGTTGAGTGGCGGAACCCAACGCTGCGTTTTATCTTTTATCCAGAGTAAGTAAATGAAAATATTTTTTTCCCACGAGTGGGAATCGAACCCGCGACCATCACGTTTACAGTTAGAATATATACACATATTTGTTGTTAGAAGAGAAAATAGTAATATATTAGTTTTTTTTTACAGTTTCCGGTAATATCAGAGAGATTTTGTGCTACGTGTACGTCGATGCCCTATTAAACCAAAAACATCCATTTTAAGAATGTAAACAGTCAAAACTAAACGCAGTGTTTCAAATTTAGAAAGAGAACGTAGGACGGAGTGTCTTAACTCTAGGTTATTTACACTCATTTACATCCGATGAATTTTTGCTGACAATTTTTTTTTATTTTCCATACACTTCCTCGGTACCATTTGCTAAGCAATGCATTTATTTTGGTATTTATGAAATATTTAAACTTTTCACTTTCACGTTACTTACTTAATCTCTATACTTTACAGTTCTATTATTTATTTGAGCTGCCAACTCGACGATCCAATATTATTCTTAAATACTAATATGTACGTGTAAAAATTTATATGTAAATAGAATACATAAATTTAAACACATCGATAATTATTAATGATTTTAATCATTAACCTAGACAATGATTAAAAAAATATAATTATATAGATAGCATTAGCAATATAATGCCGTTGACCCGGATTCGAATCATTTAACTGTCAAGGCGAATCAAAATGAGCAATTACTACTGTAATATTATATAAATTCATTGTTTTTTAAATAATAAGGCTAATGTCATAATTTTTTAGTGGTTTTTACATTGTATTATTGTGTACAGTAGTTGTAGATACGATTCCCGCTTGGTGGAATAAATATATTTGATCTGTTACTTTTAGCCTGCAGCTTCATATAATATATGCCACATTTTAAATATAATATAGAAATCGTCGATAAATGAACTGTCTAACATATGAAAAAATATTTCAATTCAATCCAGTAGTTTCTGAGGTAAGCTCGTTCAAGCAGACAATCTCTTCAGTTTTATATTATTAGTAAATTACTTTCACTTTCTTAGTTGAAAAAGAGCAACTGTTGTGTTTCTTGCCGGCTCTTCTAAGCAGAGCTGCCTTCCAGTAAGGTGGTAGAGACATGTTCATTCGACAGTTCAAAAGTGCTTATAAAATCCTTTCGAAATAATAATAATATTTTGAATTTGAATTAAGTATTTAATTTTGCCACTCAGCACGCATTATCTATGACATGGGCGGAAAGCGGAGAAGAGAGTGTCCGAACACTACGTCCTCTGGCAACCCTAGTTTGCAAAGCAAATAAAAATCAAAATCAATAGACACCGATACCTTCCTAGTTACTTCTTTTAATTTTTTAAAAAAATATTCATGTGTCAAAAAGTATGTTTATTTAAATACATCCTACAACGAAAACGTCATTTGATATTACATAAATACAAACCTACATACATACATACATACAAGCTCATATTGGAGGAGATCATCGTGTGTGATCTCGCTATCAGTTTTATAACTTTTATCTTAATATATTACTTGTTACTTGTACTGATATAAATATATTTGAAATTGTGGGCTTTACGTGCGCCTCCTTGTAATTTATTGTACGAGCTTTTGATTTGTTCACCAAAATTTATGAAAAAAGCTAAGTTAAATAAACGGTATACCTAAAAGTATAGAGAAAGTAGACGTGAATTTATTGTTCGTCTAAAATAAATAGCATTATAAAAAATTATAAAAACTGCCAATATGTAGATATATTAATAATATTAGTAATTTAGTCTAGCTAACTTTTAGTCTGGTTATGTCTTATGTATAGTATGTATAGTATAACCAAATAGAGAGCCTGACTCAAATAAATTTCTTCTTTTCTTTCTTTTGCCTAAAATACCTAAATTTTTACTTTTTCAATTTCACTGTGACATCCTCGCTTATAAATAATGTTCAAAACATATATAAATTTGCTAGAAGTTGATTTCAACTAGACAATCTTACAGAGCTGCCTCAAAGTCTTAATACGCTTGTAACATATTATCACGCTTCTAAATATTTCTCCATTCACAGTACAGTATGAATGTATACAGTAAAGTAAAAAATATTAAAAGCAAACAAAGTCAAAGGTAAAACCTAGTATAAAAATAACAATAAAATACTCCAAAATATGAAGATATATGCAAATGAGGGCCGAATAGTTTACGAGGCGACCGTCATTTTTACCACATGATATATTACGGGCCCTTTGAGCCACGCAAATTTGCAATGTGTATGACCGCAGAAAAGCTATATATCGTGGATCTGATATATTAATATTAATCCTAACTGAATATTTATGGTGGGATGTAAACAGCTATTTTTATGTAGTAGAAGCTTAAGTGATTTGGCACTTTTTTCTTGAAAGTGAAAAAAGCTACTTTTTGGCGAGCTTTTTTGATATTTTTTTATAAAGCTCGCTGAGACTGAGTTACCTCACTGCTCCTATATACAGGATACAGCTTGAATGCCAAATTAAACACTGTAGGAATATATAAAAAAACTGTTAAACAAACAAAAATAACTAACAAAATTCCTATGTTCTCGCATCAAAAAGGTGAATTTTCGAAGGAAGGACCGGACCAGTTCAATCTTGTCGGTATCCCAAATATTTTCTTCACCGCTATAAAATGCTAAGATAAGCGGCGGTGTGTTTTATCTATGAAGATTTTTGCTTAACAATGCTTTATAACAGGATGTTGTATGACAAATTTAATTTAATTTATTGTTATATATATATATTTATATTTTAATATACAACTTTATTAAAGTACGTTATAAAATATCTAAAAGAGGCCGACTAATATATATTATTTCAACATATTCGTAATATATTATATAGCATTATTAGATCTCTGGCGTAATAGAATAAAGAAATTTAAGAAGCAGTGACATAGTGGCAAAATGTTGCTCATATTTTTTTTTTTAATTTAAATTGTTTCGACGATTTGCTAAGACAAAGCGCGCCGTTAAGTTCCAACACTCAATATACATAGTAGTATATTTTGTACACACATTATCTCTACATTATATGTAACTATTTTGGCGATTTTTTATATTATACCGCCGTATTTTAAGTTATCTGTGGCATATGACATATATGAGTTACCTCCGCACTAAGATAGTACGGAGGTAACTCTAATCATATGTACGGTGGGCTACATCGAAATGATTAAGGTGATGTAATAGCCTATAGCCTTCCTCGATAAATTGACTATAAAAACAAATATTTTTTAAGTCCAATCTAATTTTAGAGATAAACAAATTCTTCAACTTTATAATGTTAAGAAAATACATTATATATATATATACATATATATATATATATATATATATATATATATATATATATATATATATATATACAAATACAAATACAAATATACCTTATTGCACAACATAAATATATATACATTACATAAGAGCTAAAAAAGGACAGAAGTACAATAAGGCGGCCTTATCCCTAAAAGCGATCTCTTCCAAGCAAAATATATATATATATATATATATATATATATATATATATATATATATATATATATACATATATATATATATATATATATATATATATATATATATATATATATATATATATATAAAATACTTCTGAAATACGCTTTATATATACATGCAGGTATGTATAAAGCGCTTATCTCCTAAAATTAAAAGAACAGCTTACACACATGAAAGAGGTTAAGTCTTGACATGTGTATCATTTTACTTTTTGGGTCATCTTGAGTTGAAACGCCTAAAGTTGTGAAATATTTTTGAGTAAAATTTCATGTTATAATGTCTGTTGAGTTTTCTTCCTTTGTCGTTGCTTAATATTATTAATATTATTAATTTTGTTTGAGATCCTCGTGGTGCAGTGGCATAGCTTCTGATAGTAAACATACAATGGTTGTGGGTTTGATTCCCACTAGGGGAGAATGAATTATTTTTGTTGTTCTCGTCCTAGTAACTCACTCTGTTTCCTCTGCAGGATACAGTGTAAACAGCAGGGCAGGCAGAGGCTTAAGGAACCTACTGTTAGGACTTTCTGGCTATCTAGGCATTGCGTGTTGAGTGGTGAAACTCAGCGCCGCGCTTTCGCCTTGTTGCCAGAGCGAAGAAATTGAAAATATGTAATTATCGTTAGTGGTAACACTTTCTTTTTTTTTTTGAAATAATATCTGTCTATTCATGTAAATTGTTAATACATTAAGCATATGTATATTATATTTATTTTACATTTTAACTTCGACCCATTCCAAAATATCTCTTAGTAATTTTTTCAACTTATTGAGAAAAATTATACAAAATCTTTACAAAATTTATAGCGTTTATTCTAATGTATTAGCTTTATTACTGTAACGTTTGTTCTTAATGCGTTCAGTAGTTTTTGCGTGAATGAGGAACAAACATTCATTTATTTTACCCCTCTTTTATAATATCAAGACTCAAGAGGAAGAAAGACGAACTGAGAATGCTAGTGATAAAAGCGAGAAAGAGAATAATAATGGCATATAATATCAATCTCTGTATGGCAATGGACCAATAATGGTATAGAGGTAACCAATTAATAATATATATATATATATATATATATATATATATATATATATATATATATATATATATATATATGTATATATATATATATATATATATATATATATATATATATATATATATATATATATATATATATATGCTTTTTTATAGTAGTAGTATATTATATATTATCAATATACAACAAATACCCAGTGTCCGTAGTGAATTTGGAAGGAAAACGGAGAATGGAGTGCCTTAACACTAAGTTCAGGGCAGGGCCCTGCTATATGAAAATAAAGACTAAAGCTCCTTACCTTTATTCTTTATTTTCATTATATATTTTTAAATATGCATACAAATTTCCATTGCCTATCCCGCAGATGGATAAAATCGTTCGCCACGTTATTGCGGTGTAGAACTAATTTGAGCCAGTCGTGCCATGCATTTACGTCGACGCGGGGTTACTTTTCAACCCTAATTGACAGCCTCGCGCCTTCGTTTAATTCCAGTCTAATTAAAAGGATATTTGTAATGGTAGAGTTCTGTAGCTGTTTCGCTTTTTCTATATGGTAATAGTATATTATGTACTAGATACAACCGCTTGATCGATGTTCTCGAAATTACTCTTATATAATGGATATTTTTATTTATTGTCTTTGTGTGTATATATATATATATATATATATATATATATATATATATATATATATATATATATATATATATATATATATATATATATATATATATATATATTATATATATATATATATATATATATATATATATATATATATATATATATATATATATATATATATTTAGAGATATTTGTATAGATGTTTCGCAGAAAGTATATGTACCAGCTAAGATCCGGCGTTAAATTACGCATTGTTTGGAATACTCACATAAGATAGCAGATATTGGAAATTCTTGACAACAAAATATCATATTTAATATAAATAAAAGACAAGTAAAGTTATATATGGCGTTTCAAAAACATCGAGAGTATAAGCTTGTGTAAGAGTATATGTTATTGTTTGTAAGAATAAAGCTTATTTCATACTGGCGATTATTATTTATTGTTTTTAATAATAATAATTTGTTGTCATCAAAATATATTATTATATGTTATTAATAAAATGTCTTTTTTTTAATTTTTATCTAATTTAATTTACTATCTAATCCATAAATATATGTAATCTACAAAATCTGATAAAAGAGAAGTTTGTCACTAAATTCTTCATACAATACTGACACAATAGTACACTAAGCCCAAGTCAATACCAATATACCATACAATACCAGCCTAAAGCATATAAATATAAACCTTAGTCCGTCGCTCATTAGCCATAATAAAAACGATATGACGTTCTTTGATAAAACATATACTCGTATAAGCGGATTTTGTAATAAAAATACAGATATCGTATTTCTCTCTTATCCTCAATAATACAAATATAGTAAATATTTATAGCATTTGTTATTGGTTATGTATCTAACATTCTTTGGTAAGTTTGCCTATTATCAAGGATAATGGTGAGATAAGTGTAGATTCAATTCCGTGTATATATATATATATATATATATATATATATATATATATATATATATATATATATATATATATATATATATATATATATATATATATATATATATATATATATATATATATATATATATATATATATATATATATATATATATATATATATATATATTGTATGATTTTGTACGGAATTTAAATAAATGTCAAAAATTTAAGGCCGTCATAGCGCAGCAGCGTTTGACTGAACTAGGTTCGATTTCCGCTTGATGAGAATGAATTATTATGTCCTCGCTCTGGTAACAAGACAAAACGTTCCATTAAGTTGAGTGCCAAACACGCAGTGTCTCAAAATTGGACGAAAAGTGGGGAACAGAGTGTCTTAACACTAGGTTCCTTCTGCCTATCCTATTGTTTTTTATTAATAAATTGTAACGCAACCGTAAACACGATTATTGTGGTTTTATCGTATTATATTTTAAAAGTGGAAACAAAGACAGGTTTTAGAAAAAAGTAAGCTATAAGATATATTGGAAGCATTCAGTGTTGACACCTATACACCATTTTTAGTATCCGGCTTCCGAAATGTAAAATGTATGTAATATAAAAAAAAATGTATTTTTTTTTAATTTACCCAACTCAGCCTATATTTGCACATTCAATTCATTCTTCCACGTGAAACGAGAATCATTGATGATTAAGGCATAGATATATTTCAACATATACATATATAGGCAGAGATTACGTAGTCCGCCCAATTCTCGAAACAGTACGTGTTGTCGTGTTATTACCAGAGCGAGGATATGGAAATACTTTCTTCTCCTGGAGTGGGAATCGAATCAGTAACCGTTGGGCTTACAGTCAATCACTGTGCGGATACGCTACGATTACGGGATTTGCGGGATACAGCTTCACGCTGTATCCCGCAAATAACGGGGTAGGCAGAGGGAACTGTAGGCAAAATGTACCTAGTATCGAGATATGCCGTTTCCCGCTTTCCGCCATTCGAGGAATTGGGTGTTGAGTGGCGGAAATCAACGCTGCACCTTACTTTGTTGTCAGAGCGAAGAATATGAAAATTAATCGATATTGTATACAGTAAGGTTATTATATTCATACATATATGTAGAACTTATAGCAAAAAAATTGGTACATATATATTTTGCTGATGCGTGACAAATCGCAATAATGTTGCATGACAATACCATGTATACGAATCTAATAAGGCATATAAAATATATTACTAACATCTTCTTGTAACATGTGACAGTTTGTGGGTTTGTTTGTCCATGAATGTTTTTATTATTTTTATTTTGGGTAATAGAACAAGACGAAGCGCGGCGTTGAGTTACGCCACTCAACACTTGAACAAAATCGAGAACCGGGATCTGATCAAATTTGACTTGCAAAATATTTGGGACAACCCACACTGGTTTGAATTTAATATACAATATACAATATCACACGTTTAAATTTTGTGAGATATACAAAGTGTATATTACTTTCACTTTAAAAATTAAAAGTGAAAGTAGTGAACCCTTTATCTAATCAATATACTTATTATAATATTTCATTTTACAAAATCGCCTTCCAACGATGGGTGTGTTAGTAATAAATGGATTTAAATACGGTTTTCACCAATAAACCAAATAATTTGAGAACCATATCTATGTATTATATAATATATGGGTATTATTATTATTGTTTAACTATCATTTATTGCATACATTTATAAAAACAGATGTGCAATAGGCCCGCCTTTTTAATGTTAAAAAGCATTCTCTCTCAGCCAACCTTGTCATGGAGAATAGGTACATATGTAGGTGTGCAAACATTTAACATATACATACATATATACATACAAACATACATACATGTACATCCAATAAACACATAATAATACATATAAAATAAAATAATAATAATAGCAATATTATATTCCTAAATTAAATGATAATAAATTAAAATATAACATTATTGTTGTCTAAGCGAGCGAAACCGCGAGCTGAACATTCTACTGACTTAAACATAATTTTATAAGTGAACTTTGTGAAACAACGGACAAGTGTTTTTTAAAGTGGTTAAACGCTTTAAACCACTTATGGTATAACTAGCCTTACCAAAGCGTTATGTGAGAGAAAATCTATTACAGGAAAATTGAATTTACTTGATCTTATACAAAAAGAGGATGATAAAGCAGCAATGTAAATTTCATAATTTCCTTTTATATCTTTGAATATTATTAGCCACATATTAAAATTTTTTTACTAAAACTAGGCCTAGAACTAAGATATAATTATCTCTAGATACATTATTCCGAAGAGAGTCAAATATATATATATATATATATATATATATATATATATATATATATATATATATATATATATATATATATTTATATATATATATATATATATATATATATATATATATATATATATATATATATATATATATATATATATATATACATATATATTACGTAGGTATAAAGTATGTATTAATAACATAATTTATGTTGGCTTCATGTTACAAAAACTTAAACACGATAAATAAAAATTTAAGTGGTTCAAAGTGGAGACCAATATATATGTATAAATAAGTAAGATAAGATAAGGTCTATAGATAGCTAAAATGAGCAAAATCTTATTAAAAAAGGTAATTTTTTTTCGTGTTTTACAACATTGTGTGTTTTGTGGCGGAGTTCAACGTCACACTTTATCATACCAGGCAAGGGAGATGACAACAATTCATTTCCCCTATCTATATCTAGCTGGATAGCTATGGGATCATTGAACTATATAGAATAGCCACTCTAAACATAATAAACATAATATGTTTCCAATCGCCAATAGATTTATTTAGAACCAATTATATCTGTTCATATAAACAATACTGAAATGTTTGATTATGTTTTGAAGATACACGTTACTAGAACACAAATATAATTTATAATATTTTGTCTGTCTGTCTGTCTATTTGTTCGGGCTAATCTCCGGAACGGTTTAATCGATTCTTAGGAACTTTTCACTGGAAGATAGAAGTGGTAGAAAGTAACATATATAAATGACATTTCAAAGAAGCAATTTTTGGGTATCTCGCCGTCTCTTTCAGCAGAACCTGCATTCCGAACCGGTGGTTTCTGAAGGACTGACAGTACTGACATTCCAATGTAAATTGACAATTTAAAAGTGCTTGATTCAATTAGGCTAATGGCCTAATAAAGAAGTTTTTGTATTTAATTTTGACTACTTCTTATCTAGGAATTCCCGTGTCACCGGAAAAAGTAGCAAATATCACGCACGACAACCTTACGCTCAATAAAAATATTGCAGAATACAAAATAAATCTAAAGGAAAAAAAGAAAAGCTCAAAATACGACACATGTTTGACATATTAGAGTAAATCCGAGAACAGCGATCTAGCGGGCAAAGCCGCGAACGGGTCGCTAGTTTATACAATATATACAATCACGTCACAATATTGTCAACATAAAGATAACTTAGAAACTCTTTCAAACGAACGTTCTGAACAAACGCTAAAAGCTACATATAATTGTTGTTATACATTTACAAAACGACATGCGACTTCATGTATCGGTTATTGAGCTTTGCCATGACAATGTTATATATTTTTATGTGTGTTCTGACATGATCTTATATGGTTAACGTAAAATGGGAAAATAAAATAATGATATATATATATATATATATATATATATATATATATATATATATATATATATATATATATATATATATATATATATATATATATATATATATATATATATATATATATATATATATATATATATATATATATATATATATATATATATATATATATATATATATATATATATATATATATATATATATATGAATGAGCAGTATATATATTTTTTATAAAGAAAGTTTTAAATAAGTAAATGATGTATAGGAATATGTATATATAAAGAAGTATTAGTATGGACCGATTTAGAAAAAAGCTGGGTATGGCTAGGGCGTCGCCGTTAAACGACGCGCAGGTACATCGCCCTACACCTGCGATAAGTGGGCAAGGGCTACCGTGTCAAGTACGGGCACGGCTAACGACGTCAGTACCCAGACGGAAACTCCGCTTTGCAACATGGAATATTGGCTCTCTAACCGGACGATGCAGAGAACTCGCAGATGTACTCATGAGACGTCGGGTCCAGTGTGCTTTCATTCAGGAAACTCGCTGGAAAGGCAATAAGTCTCGTAACATCGGGCAGGGTTACCGCCTTATATACACTGGGTCACCTACGGGCAAAAACGGTGTAGCGGTAGCGCTTTCTGAAGAGCTTCAGAATGGGCTTCTTGAAGTTGACCGTCGCTGCGACCGCTTGATGCGGATAAAGGTACTGATCGAGGGCGTTATCACAAACTTAATCAGTGCTTATACTCCCCAGGCAGGTTGTAGCGCGACTGAAAAGGAGACCTTCTGGGAGCAGTATGAAGAGGTACTACTCGCTATACCGTCTACCGAATCAATCTTAGTTGGGGGGGACTTGAACGGCCACGTGGGTAGGGTCGCTGAGGTGTATGAACGTGTTCACGGGGGTTTTGGATATGGTCTTCGCAATGCAGAGGGAGAAAATATTCTAAGAACCTGCATTGCATCTGATCTGGCTATCGTGAACACTTTCTTCCAGAAGAAACCTCAGCACCTTATAACGTATAAGAACGGGTCCCACTTAACTCAAATTGATTATTTGCTGACTAGACGGTGTCATATAGGCAGGGTGACCAACTGTAAGGTCATTCCCGGCGAAAGCCTGACGGCCCAATATCGTCTCCTTGTCATGGACTATAATGTTACTCCGAAAAAGAAACCAACTTCTTGGCGGAGGTGGAGAGTCAAAATCTACTGACTAACACCGAGACCGCTCAGACTGCATGGGATCGAGCTCATTCAGCAATCATTGCGGCGGGCAAGCGAGTTCTTGGTATTACTTAGGGTGGGCGTGTCATCGACAGGGAGACATGGTGGTGGAATGACCAGGTGCAGGGGGTGATTCGGGAAAAGAAGGCTGCGTTTAAAGAGTGGCAGCATTCCAACTCTCCTGAAGACAGACTGGAGTACATTGCAGCGAAACGGGCCAGCAAAAGAGCTGTAGCCAGAGCCCGCAGAGAAAGTTTGTTGCCATTGTACGATAAACTTGAAACTGTGGAGGGGCAGAAGCTCATATACAAACTGGCTCGTGCTCGAGATAAAGCGACGCAGGATATTACAAAATGTCTTTGCGTCAGAGATTCTCGGGGCACGTTGCTTTGTAGTCATGCCTCTGTGAAGGAGAGATGGAGAAGCTACTTTAAGGAGCTGCTGAACACTCAGCAGTCTTGTAGTCTTCCTCCTGAATTATCTCCTAACCTCGGACTTGTTGCTCCAATAACCCGTGACGAAACTCGTAATTGTCTTCGACGCATGAAGAACGGAAAAGCGGTAGGACCTGACGACATCCCAATCGAGGCGTGGAAATCGTTGGGCTCTCTTGGTGTGCTTATACTTACTGACCTATTTAACCGTATCTTGAATACTGGAAAGATGCCACATCAGTGGCGGCAAAGCTTTATTATCCCTATTTACAAAGGAAGGGGCAGTGTTCAAGATTGCGGTAGTTATAAGGGCATTAAGATTATGAGCCACACCATGAAGCTCTTCGAGCGCATGATCGGCCTCAGGCTCCGCCAAGAATGTACTGTCTCTGAGTCTCAGTATGGGTTTCAACCAGGATCAGGCACTATGGACGCCATTTTTGCCCTCAGAACTTTGATGGAGGCTTACAGGGAAAAAAGGAGAGCTCTGCATGTGGCCTTTTTGGACTTGCAGAAGGACTTTGACTGTGTGCCACGTCAGTGTATCTGGTGGGCATTGCGATCCAAGGGGATCCCTGAAGCCTATATTGAGGTTATCAGAGATATGTACAACGACTCCGCTTCAGTGGTTAGGACCGCTGTTGGCGACACCAAGCCCTTCCCGATTACAGTAGGGGTTCACCAGGGCTCAGCTCTTAGTCCGTTCTTATTCAATGTAGTGCTGGATACTGTCTCGGCTAATATCCAATGCCAGCCTCCGTGGCTGATGATGTATGCCGATGACATAGTACTCATCGATGAGAACCGACTGATGCTAGAGCGTAAAGTGAACGCCTGGAAGGGTGCGCTTGAGAACGGTGGTCTCAAACTGAATGTGTCGAAGACCGAGTACATGGCTTGCGGGAACCCGGACTCGAGCACCATCCATATCGGGCCTGAGCCAGCCGTTAAGTCGGAGAAGTTCAGGTACCTTGGAGCCGTTATGCATGAGTCTGGAGGCATCGACCACGACATCCATGCCCGTATAAACGCTGCCTGGGCCAAATGGCGGGAGGTCACTGGTGTGGTCTGCGATAGCAGAATACCGCCCAAGCTCAAGGGACTGATATACAAGAGCATTATCCGACCTGTTCTTATATACGGCAGCGAATGTTGGCCAACATTATCTCGGTACACTCAGGAGCTTCACGTCACGGAGATGAAGATGCTGAGATAAGCTCCAAGAGCGTCGCCTGAGATGGTATGGCCATGTTTTGCGCCGATCTGAGAACTATGTCGGAAGGAAGTGCCTTGACATGTCTGTCCCTGGAGTTAGACCACCCGGACGCCCAAGGAAGCGATGGCTGGATGTCGTGACACAAGACATGAGAGCCAATAAATTATCCACTGAGGATGTTAAAGACCGTGCAAAGTGGAGTAGGCTCAGTCAGAAGGCAGACCCTGGCAAAAGCCGGGACTAATGTCAAGAAGAAGATAAATGTTAATCCACTGAATGGCGGAACTCAACGGCGCGCTTTTCCCTAACTTAGGTTTTTAATACTTATATTATGTACTTCTATACTATACATTAGTATACATTTCGAATACAGTTCTAATAGACATTTATTTACAGTATGTCTTGTGTCATGACGTCACAACACTTAGCTACTTCCATTAGACCACGGTAGTAAAGCAGCACTTATAAGCTAGTTACATGTAAATTTGATAAACTTGGCTGCTAAAAATATAGACAGCTTCAGTTTTATTCCTGAAAGTCAATATACATAAATATAATTATAAAAAGCTTCCAAAGTAACTTTTACTACGTTACTTTTTCTGGTGGCATTCGTAAAGCTTAACGTTGCATTAGGCTCATTATTTATAACCAAAGTCCTAGCTGTCCAGTTGTGTTTTTTACTTTGGAAAGAAAATATTAAAAAATAACTATCATTTTATATATGGTACTATCCTATACTGATATCGTAATTTCATATACAAAGTTTGGGTTTAAATAAATGTACAAGCAAAAACAACCTTTTATCAATATTTAAAGTCTTAAAATAAAGAATATATATATTACAGAGAATTTAGACACTATTTTATTATAGCTGGACACTACGACAAAAATATAGGAATCTCTTGAGCAGCACCGAAGTCGGATTTTGTCTAATATAAAAAAAAAAAAAACAACCTTACTTTATAAACATAACGTTTTTTTTTTCCCCAACCCATTTAATTATAGAATGATTTATACGGAACAGGGATTAGAAATTTATGAGTTGATTTGAATAAAAGGATTTTGGAATATAGCAAAAAATGCTTTAATATTAAGAATGGGGGTTAAGTAAATATTGTTTTTGTTCAAATATAATGGACTAGATGCCGCCCGCGATTTCGTTTGCGTGGACCTTTAGGTACCTGTAGGTTCCTATAGGTACCTCCAGATTACTGTATTTGTAATAAATATGTCAGAAAATATTTTCATGGTAAACAGAATTTCTGATTTAAAATTTTCACTAAAGAGAAATTTCCAGAAATTACTTGTTGACGTCGCGTCAATTGATGGAGTTCAACGCCGCCCTTGGTCTTACTAGCAGCAAGGAAATGAAAATCATTTAAATATAATCATACCCTTCGAGTGACATCGAACCTACGACCATCGGTTAAATTTAGAATTTGTCTCATTTTCTTTTATTTAGCATCACACTGTATCCTATATATGTAAGCAGAAGAAAGCTGGTCAGATGACCTACTCAATTTTTGCGTGTTGAGTAGCACGTCTCAACGAAATCCCCCCCCGCTTCCCCCCATCGCTTTTACAATCTGACTATATATATATATATATATATATATATATATATATATATATATATATATATATATATATATATATATATATATATATATATATATATATATATATATATATACTATTAAATTAAAATATAATTATATATAATAAACTAAAGCAATCCACAAGTATTGACAGTGGCATAATTAAAATAACTTTTGAAAGTGACATCAACTTAGATATTCCAACAAGGAGTACAAAGGTATTGAAGATCGGATTTGTATAGCTAGTTCAATAATAAATTGGGTCTCGTTTTGTTAAAAGAGCAAACAACTTTGTAGAAATGGTCGAGATATTTTCGTTTTGAATTGTTTGCTTAATTTAAAAAAAAATACAGGTGAAGTACTGATAATATCATGTTTTTTATTCGTTTAGCAGGGTGGGCTGAGAGATATTAGTATAGTGTTCTATTCTACACTTATCACGAAAATTGTGGGCATAGAGTGTTGGGTGGCGGAACTTTTCCATATTTTAAAGCGGTTTTATTGTACACATTTCTCAGCTTAAATCCCATTTGTTTACTTGAAAGACATATTTTACTTGGTTAAGTAATTAATTGGAGCCGTCCCACAGTAAACGCGACGGCTGTGAGTTCGATGCCCACTCGTGGAGAATAAATTACATAGATTTTCTTTCCTCTGGTAACAAATTAAAGAGGGACGTTGAATTCTGGCATTCAACACGTAATAATAATACATGTTAACACTTGCCCTCTGCAAAACGCGAGATACAGGGTGAAGCTAAAAAAAATTCTCATGAAGATATTAATATAGTAAAATTTGGCGCAAGTCTCCCGAAATCCATCCAAAGCTATCCCAATAAGCTATTCCCTCTTATAGAGCTGCGTCAAAATGGCTCTATCTGAGCCATTTTTTTTACGAATTTGTTACTTGTATACCTAAATATATACCGCTGTCCAAATTTGCCATCGGACCGGCATATAGAAAGATCTACGTTCCAGACATAGCTTGACATATAAATCAAGAATTTCAATTCAATGCGACCTCTGTGACATACTATATTAGCCGTATATGTGTATGTCGTATGCAATACTGTATATATATATGTTAGCTTTAGTTTTAGACTAATATAAGAAGCCAAAAAATTTACAGAATTTATATCAATATATTATGTTATTTGCGTAAATGGAATGATTTTATAGATTTTTACTATTATTTTTAAATTTAGCGATGATCGATAACATTATGATCGACTTAAATAAATATATTTATTGTAAAAAATGAAGAAAGGAATTAATTATTGTCATATATCCTCTCTAGCAAGTTGAAGCGGGACGTAGATTTCACCATTTAAAAGTGTTTTGAAATCAAACAGAATGCTAAATTAAATATATAATACTAATATGGTAGTATAATAAAAGTTATAATATATCCACGACGTTAGTTCCTTAGAAATTGCATTCGAAGTACAGTCGCAACCAGACATACATATGTTACTTATATCACAATAGCTTCAAAAGTAAAATCTCTGAAATAGATAAATTCTTGACCCAACGTAATATTAAAGGCTATTATTAATAATGGTAATGCTTGGATAGTAATGATTTTGACGTTCAAAAAATGGAAAATGTATTCTTTTTTTAAATGAAATTATTTGAATTTGAATTCACTTTAGCTATGATTCACCTAACCCTGCCACTGAACTCAGAGCGCTACAAAAAGTAGGACAAAAGTTATATTTAGAATTTAGTATCTAAATAGCTTATACCATTACTTATGCATATATTGCTACTTGCCACCGATTCCGGTTTATTGACTTTCAAATGAATTATAAATGCAAAAAACTGCTGGATCCCACATAAAGTCACCTTTGCCTAAATTTCATTGGGCAACCGTTTGCGGCAAATTGGACTTTATTTTCTAATTTTTCACGCGAATATGAGCTTTATGCGTAAGTGAACATTTTATTTGTAATTACGATTAATAAAGTTATTGTGGCTTATCATAATCAAAGTGGTTATGACAGTTCAATGATTATTATAGTTAATATATATTTACTTGCATGATTAGAGTGGTCTGAATTCCAATTTTATATATGCGCAAATTTTTCACCGGTTAAAGGAAAGAGTAAGGTGTTCCCAAAGGTACACTCTTAGTACCCAAGTGAATACCTTTGCCCAAATTTTTATCATCCTGACAGCAAGTACAGTGAGTTATATTGAAACATAAAGAGCCAATTTCACCGTTTACGGATAGATTCAGATAATAAACTGGTAGTTAATGCTGTCTACCAGATAAAGGCTGATAATTTAAACAGGGCTTTATCTACTAGATATTTCTATCTGAAACCTATGAAACCCAAATGTGTTCTTTATTTTTCAGACAAGGACCATGTTTCTTATGTGGGACTTTATCAGCAATTGGTGAAACCACCCCATAACGTAATTATATAGCCTAAAATAGACTATCCGATAAAAAAACTAATGTTTACTTTGAACTAGTATTTCCTGAGATAAGCGCGATCAACCAACCTTCCAGCTTAAAATTTTTTATCTCTATATTTATATTAGTATAGATAAATAGCTTTACATAATCTTTATAAATAAATGACTTGTAACTTAAGATTATAACAAAAAATATCAAAATATTCTTTATTCAAATAGACTTTTTCAAGGACTATTACCGATTTAGAAGGCAGCTCTGCTGAGGAGAGCCGGGAAGAAACTATATACTAACTATAAAATAAAATATATATATTTTTTTTAATGTTTAATAATAACATAATAGTAGCTATGCCTGCATGAAATTCAAATAATTATTTTCATACATTTATGTCGTTTCAACATTCTGGAACAGAGTACTAAGCTTGACTAACTAACATTAAATTGTTTTGATATTTACTTTAAATTTCGGAAGTGGCTATTTAAAATATATTATATTACCACCTAAGCGATGACTATTCCAAAATTTAAATTTTACTTAAAGAAATACACATAGCTACGAGCATGTAATAATATGGCAAAGTCTAGTTAAGCATAGCCGAATTGTGTTGTACCATCTAACACGCAATATCTGCATTAGTATGGGGTGAAGGTGAAATTATTTTTACCAAATTTGTGCTTCAATAGTATTATGTAAAAAAATATTTTCATATATATTATTTTACCTAGTTCTCTTTTGACTATGTGTCATTTTGTGTATTATTTTATTGTCATCATTCAAGTTGTGTTATAATGATCTAATTGTAGATCAAATTTTATCGATAGATCGCAATCCCTCTCTCTCTCTCTCTCTCTCTCTCTCTATATATATATATATATATATATATATATATATATATATATATATATATATATATATATATATATATATATATATATATATATATATATATACATATATATATATATAAATATATATATATATATATATATATATATATATATATATATATATATATATATATATATATATATATATATATATATATGTGCTTATTCATACAATAGCAATTAGGTAAAGTGATAAAATTGCCACTCTCGTGTCAATATTAATTATTTAAAAATCTAATACTAAACTGACCTGGCTTATCCAAATCGCTAAGGAAATCTTCTGTATCTGTATAGGCCATAGTGTGGCTTAGAAGCACAAGCACGGCCCAAGTAGGCCCCAACATGGTTTCCTCACGATAACATCACTACACTTATTACACTACACTTGATGGTTCAGTCCGATTTAAATCAGGATGATTGTACCTGAAAATAAATAAACAATATTATAAATCACCCTCAGACTGACAGTTATAGCAGGTTCGAAACCCATTGGGAACTTGTAGTGTCTAGTTAGTATAATTGGCGGGAAATGGAGAACTTGGTAACTTAGGTATTCTGGTACAAGAGATTTGTGAATGAAAGCAAGGATAGACCACGTAAAATCTAGTGTCGCTACATATTCATAAGGTAAATTATTAAAAAAAATTCATAGACAAATACACAATAAATTGGCAGCAGTTTCACAAATGTTTGCAACATAAGTCTACATTCTATGGTCAAATGTCACCACGAATGTTACATTAGGTTTGAAATACCAACTCGAAAGTTTATTCTGAACATGGACAGCCATGTTGCATTCATTTACACGTACATACTTTACAGAATAGAATAATTGAATAGCAAAAAAAAAAAAACAACTACGACGCGAAAAAGTCATACAACTTTACCGCTTTCTGATGGTTCCATTGTTCCAAAGTTTCCGTCGACTCGACTCGGACATCTTGTTTTTATTCTAAAAAGAGCTTTTAGCTCAACTCTATTCATGAGGTTATTTAAATCTATTATTTTTGCCTTTGTAATAACTTTTCCTATAAGCTGGAGTACTTTGTGTTTTTTTAAATGTCCTACAAATGCTAGTGTAGCGTAAACAATTATTAGTTCCGTTAACATTGAGCGGTACTTGCAGATTTTGTATTTTGCCGTTTATAATTATTTCTAGGACTGTCGTGGTGCAGAAATGATAATTATATAACGTAGTACAAATATATATATATATATATATATATATATATATATATATATATATATATATATATATATATATATATATATATATATATATATATATTTATATATATATATAGCCATCAAGTAGATAAAGACTGTAATATCCATATTGCTATTCGCAGGATGGATATTACAATCTTTATCTACTTGATGGATATAAAAATGGAATAAATATAAAACGTACCAGTTTCCTACGTTGAATGCATCGATTACCACAGAACAAACGCCCTATTCATTGTTTTATACAAACAATCGAAAATATACTATTGTTGTTAGCATTTTGCGCTAAAATAGCTTAATTAAAATCAATTGATTTCTGATTTATGTATATTAACAGTAGCATAAATGAGTGCAGTACATCTGGATTCATTCTAAAATCACAGTGCTATTCCCATCGCTGCTTGGCATTACGGTCTTTGGGAATTAATCTATTTCAGGGCTACCTATTCGCTAGGGCAGTCACGTTTGGGCCCGATGAGGTTGAACCCTCGTCATTGGCCGTCTGTCTGTCACAGCCGAGGTCACTATTTTTTAAGGATACTGCAAAAATATATCCTTTGATAAAAAATACTACAAGATAATAGATTTATGGACTAGACGACGAGATGGACTGGAAAATCTTGGGGCGTAAATTTCATGCCGCTATTTCATATATTTTACATCGGAATTTTATCATTTTCGGCATACTCGTACGTTACGTTGCTAGGGTAATATGAACACTGATTGTTTTTCGTATAGTAGGTGTGTATGTCGTACATATATAGCTTTGAAGCTTTATTAAAAAATATATAATTACTTCACTGTTTTTTAATTAAATATAGGAATGTGAGGTTTATAGGTTCAAATCTAATGCCTCAATCACAAATTTAGTCCCCAAATATTAGAACTAATACGTATACTGAGCATACATGAGAGTACTTAACGTTTCCATATTTCTAATTAGTGTGAAAATAAAAAAAAAAGTAACGCAAACACTTTTGACATACTCCCTTTGCCGATATTCATCAGCTCATCAATCAAAATAAATTAACTTTCACTGCTTAAGAAAAGTATGTTCGAGAGTAAAGTCAAATTGCTCATCTGGTTCTAATTGAGTGGAAAATTAAATCAAATGTAAATAAAGGCGAGACCAGTCTAAATGCCTCTCGCAATGCAAATGAACTTCTCAGTCAATATATATTTGATGTGTTTGTAAACTTTGATATCTTTAGTATTGATAAAACTAGTTGAAAATGTTAGATTTTGTGTGTTATAGGGTATCTGTTGTAATATTATTATAATATTCCCACTATATATTTCAATTTAGGTAAATTATGACATTTTGAATTGACGTTTTGAATTGACATTGACGTTTGAAGTAGTATAGAGAACCGACTATTAAGAGGCTCCGTTCTCAACTTTTCAGCATTTGAGACATTGTGCGTTGAGTGGCGGAACTCAACGCCGCTTTATCTAGTTACCAGAGCGAGGAAATTGAAAATAGCCCGTTCTCCCCAAGTAGGAATCAAACTCACGACCGTCGCGTTTACAGTCACACACTGTGCCATATGGCCGCTACTTACTAACCATGCTATCAAAAACAAGGTGTAACAAACAAGAAGTATTTTACAATTAGGTTACGAGTATGTATATATATATATATATATATATATATATATATATATATATATATATATATATATATATATATATATATATATATATATATATATATATATATATATATATATATATATATATATATATATATATATATATATATATATATATATATATATAATATTATTTAGATCCACCTATTGTAATAGATAGTTATGTAAGCTTGAAATGCACTTCGATGACATAAATCTCACCTGCTGCCAGTAAATATTAAACAAAGCTGTTACCTCCGCCTTCATATATTATTACATATATAATCTGTAATACTGGTTAAATAACGCATATAAAATATTTCCTTTAGCTAGTTTTGTTGGATAGTGATTAGTTTGAATACGGGCGGAAATCGGAATATTGTTTGATGCTCGCAGTTCAGATTTTTAATTGTTCAAATTATATTTACTCGGTTCTTTTTTCTTATTTAGTTTCATCACTTTTCACTAAATTTCAACCAAAGATATCCCGTTCCAAATTTTGACGAATTTGCGTATAGAGTAGCGTAATTTAACGCCATACTTTCTCTAATTGGGCGGGGAACTTTTATAAAATACACATTTATATATAAAATTAAGTTATTTTAGTACAAATAAAGACTATATCAATTGACAATAAATTATCAGTTTTTAAGCAGACGCCATGCTGGCTGTAACGGCATAATGCGATTTCATCAACTTCATTTGTATTCTAGTGTTGAATCTCGAAATGCTCACGCCTCTACGAAATAAGGCCGAATTTGGGAAAAGCCAAATAGGTGATATCTCACTTCTTTTTAGTGATAAAGATTTTCACATTATTTCTTTTTACTTTTAAAAAGAGAACAAATTTCGCTGCTAAAATTGATTTAATATAGGGTTATATATATGTAATTCAGAGCCGAAATAAGCAATGAACTCAAAAGATTTGAATGTTATTTATTTATAAAATATTCTCTCATAAAAGCTTAGCGCAACATAATATAGATATTTTAAGTTTTGTCATAGTTTTAAATTTTAAACATATTTATTTATCTTCTTTTACAATAATAAATAGTATAAGTATTACCAGAATATAAAACTCAAGGTTGGTTCCACCACCCATCATTAAATCTTGGATCTCTAAAACCCAGCTATATTTGGAAGGAGAATAAAGCTATAAAAATATTTCATATATCCAGAATTCCATATTTACCCTACCTTACGTATCTAGATATCAAGTAACTTTGTAGTCAAAGATAACGCAACTTATAAAAGTATAGATTAAGTATTCATAAGTTTGTTAGCATCGCCAAGTTTCTAAAGTAGTTTCTAATGTTTTTTGCTCAAACACAAGCTCGTCTCATCTAACTTGATTCTGTTAAAAGCTTGACATTTATAATTTTGTTTCAGGTCCTATTTTGTTAGCACTAGTCATTTTCATTACATAATATTAGATCAGAATACTTTTTAGATGCTAACAATGAAAATTCCATTTAATTTGATGATTTTTGGAAAAATACATTGTTTTTAATAAATGGCGTAACGCTTTTTGGTGTTTATTTAATTTAGTAAAGTAGACAGGAGGGGTGAGCCTAGTGTTAAGACACTGTTCTCCACTAGTAAAATCTTGCCGGAAAATTATTATTATTATTATTGGCTTGAAATAAAATATTTAGTTGGTTATTTTAGACACTATTGCAACGTATCTGATACGAGGTCGAATTTCACGAAATAAAATATTTTAAAATATTTTAGTATACATTATAATATTGTATATATGTTTTGCTTACTCTGTTCAGAGATAACTTGTTTCGACTGCCATATAGCAATATAATGATTATTGCCATATAGCAATATAGTAAATATAATTATTCAATTTCATACTTAACATGGAAATGATCATGAAATTTATAGAACAGATCAATTTGCCCAAAAGATTGACTTCCCATGTTTACCTCTTGAAATGGGAAAACACGTACCTCAGTGGACACTATGTTGTCAAAATCAAAATATATGCAGAATTACTATCGATTCAATTTCACTTGTTATATTTGACGCTAATCTATTTATTATATTGAAATCAATAATGTGTTAATAATAATAATAATAATAATAATAATAATAATAATAATAATACTTTATTGCACACAAAAAATATATATATATATAACATTTCACAAACATAATTATGTGTATATATTAATATTGGTACCAAAACAACGATCCATTACCTCCTTAAACAATTATTTTAAACATTTGATTATTGACTGTATTGTTACTGTTTTCAATTAAAATTCTATGTTAGTTCTAATTATAATATTATGTTAGTTGAAGGAGTAGGTTTTCATTTGGCATTTTTTGACGTTAGCAGCATATAAATTTCAGCTTTCAAAACGGATGCAGTTAAAAAATATATGAATAAGTATATATATCTTCATTAAAATAATTAATGTTTAAAAATTATATTGTTTTTCAATGAGCATGTGCCGATTTTAAAATTTTATATATTTTCATATCTAAAACTATTGGCACAATTCATGACAATGTTTACGAATACGATTAGATAAAATAAAATAAAGTAATATATTCCACTACCTAATACGAAAATCTAAAATTGATGGGAAAGCACAGTCTTTTATACCTAGATTCATTGTATGCTCAAAACATAATTACATTTCTCGCATCTCATAAAATAATGCATATATACATTTCTTATATTTATATTAAGCTTCACGCTGTATCTCGCACATAGCAGGGAGTAGGCAGAGGGAACCGTAGGTTGAAGGAACCTAGTGCTAAGACACTCCGTTCCCCACTTTCCACCAGTCACGGCATTGCGTGTTGAGTGAAATTTCTTCACTTTGTAAATTAAAGCCAATGTATTCTTGACATATTCTAAAGACAAAAAATGAAACATGTTTTTTCGATAAAAGCTTCCGCGTCACTAATATCGCTACACGACCCATCAGGGCCCATCCCTCCCGATGTCTAATCCCCAACACTATCTTAGCTTTCGAGCCCATTAAAACTTCCAAAGTTTCATTTTCTAACAATCTTATGAAGCTATAATTTATAGAAGATGTTTATCACTTGCACCAATTTACTGGCCCGGAGCAAGATAAATAGTGTAATCTTTTTGTCGCGTAAAAGTAACGACAACAAAAGAAAAAGAATTTAAAAGGCAGTAATTCACTCCAGCAAAAACCCTTTGGAGGGAAGGGTGTAAACGTTGACTTATAAATCATGCTGTTTCAATTATCTCACCTATTTTGTAGAGCTGTGTATACTAACTAAGCTTTCAAGTTTCAGTTTTTTTTTTTTTAATTTAATTAAATTAATTTATTTTTATATAACTTAAGTGTTTATATAAGAATTTAAGTGTTAAAAAATGTGAAATATCGTTTACACTATTGCATAGCACCTTGTTAATGGAGTAACATACATTTACTGAATGTAATCAATTACTATATGAGAGTACTGCTTCTTGGTACGTTATGTTTCTAAATGCGAGGAGATTACATGTAATTACTAAATCAGCCCTTTAATTAATACCATAATTTACTAAACTTTTAGTTGAAAAAACCCTCCTTGTACCCCACAAAGAGGGTCCTTTCGACCCCAAAATTGAATAGGATGAAAGAAATGCTCAAAAGTCTAGACATAGTATAAACATATATGTATCTGTTAAGTTTACTTTTAACAATATTTCTTTTATGAAAGCTGGAACTTTATCCATATTTTTTTATTATTAAAATTAACCAGTGTGGAATCAAATGTTATAATTATGATCAATTTCGATACTTTCATATTTGAAGTTTTCGTGTAAATCATTCTTAATGACGTCATTATATATATACGTATAAATGGCGTTTGGAAGATTTTGTTTGAAATAAGATAAGTTAAATTCACATACTTGGTATTAGTATATAATAGCTGTATACATATAAGCTATATGCTGCACGCTTTTTCCCGCATGTAGCAGAGTAAGCAAAAGGAAGCTAGTGTTAAAACACTTCATTCCCCACTTTTCGAGACATCGCATGTAGAATGGTGGAACTCAACACCGCACTTTGTCTTTTCATCAGAGCAAGGAATGAAACAATTAATTGCCCGAGTGGGAATTGAACCCACACTTATTGCATTTACACTCAGTTTCAGTGCCGCTGTGACACAATATTCAACTTTCAAAATATTACAAAAATTCTAGCAATTCAGTAATTTATTTTCAGTAATATATTCTTTATAGCCAAATTGATACTCAAAAGAACAAAGGACGTACGATGAATACCAACCGTAATGTACTCGTACATACATACATACATACATATATACATATATAAGCATATTATAAAGCTGTGAACCTTTTAAAATAAAAAAAAATATACATATAGCCTGTATGCCTCAAAGTGCTAACTCAGAAAAAAATTGACATATATACATCAAAGGACTTATTTACAGTTGTAAAATATTTTACGCTACGCTACGCTACATTTATTTATTATTACCTAACTTTGTTAGAAAGAGGATGATGTGTTTCTAGCGTATGTGTATGTCCATTTCCTTGTTACGCCTTACACCAATGGCTGGACGGTTTTTGATACTCGTGTCGTTCCACTTAGGCTCATCAATCATCATCAGGTTGAAGTAACTTAGTGTTAAGATATTCTGTTTCACTACTTTTTATTTCGAAACTTAACACCGCGTTTAGTTTTGTGCCAGAGCGAGGAAATAACAAAATTTTATTCCATATGAGAGTCGAACTCGCCACTGTCGCGTTTACAGCTTGTAATATATATATATATATATATATATATATATATATATATATATATATATATATATATATATATATATATATATATATACATATATATACATATATATATATATATATATATATATATATATATATATATATATATATATATATATATATATATATATATATATATATATATATATATATATATATATATATATATATATGGATGTTAATATTATATGTAAAGTACACAGAGGCACATCGTCTGTCTGTAAACGCGACAGTTAATGGGGTCGATTCCCACCTGGGGGGAATGAATTATGTCTTCGCTCTGATAACAAGGTAAAAGCGCGGCGTTGAGTTCCGCTACTAAACATGCGACGCCTCGATATGATAAGAAAGCGGGGAACGGAATGTCTTAACACTCTGCCTACATAGCTGCTTGCATGACAGCTAAGTATCGGAATACAGCGTGAAACAAATATATATAAATAATATATAGTATTTTTATTTACATATTCATATTTATGTGATTTATGTATTTATTTGTAAATTTTAAAAGATAAAATAGGCAAAACTTTTGTCGCTGTTTTTTAAGAAAATAACAATTTTAAAACATTTCTTCTACGTTTCTTTACACCTAATGCTATTGTATAATATACCACACACTCAACGAACCTTCTGGCGGTGCGCCAATGAGGCTTCCGAACCCCATTTACCCACAACCACTTATACCTCTTATACTTAGATTTAAATTTCCTACTTTAATTTGAAACTTCATACAAGTTTCAATATTTTTATAAATAATAAAAAATAAAATAAGTTAAAAATTCTTATATATTTAAGTTAAAAATAAACTCAAAAATAATCATAGTGACTCTATTCTTTCTCATTCTCATTTGTGGGAGATAATATTTGAATTTATAACGTTTAATATCACCACTCAACGCTAAATGCGTACAATCCGGGCCAAAAGTGAAAACCGTAGTGTCTTGACACTAGGTTTTCTCTCCCTACTTATCTTTGTGGCATAAAATGAGAATTTGAAGAGAAACATTATGTTCAAAATATTCATTTAAATTACCCAACGAATAGAATTTCATATACGAAAGTAATCTTTTAGTACCGTTCTCTCTATGAAGGTACTTATGTCATAACGTTCCGGAAATATTATTGTCAGTAGGCCGTTCTACAACCAATTTTGACCAAAAACCAAAACCGAAAGTATATTTTCAACCCTGTCCTCAACTTTGGCTTAACCCGAAGCTTATGTTTCAGAACTGAACTACAGAACAAAACTTCCGATTTATTGAAATATAGAGGAATTTTTAACGCATATATTTAAAATATTGATTTATTTATTTTAAATAAACGAATGTTATGAAGAAGAAACATTTATATTATTAAATATATGTTTGTAATGTTTTCACACAAAAACTACAGAACCGATTTCAAAAATTCTTTCACTATAAGAAAGCTGTATTTTCTCTGAGTTAATATTTATTGGATCATTTAATGGGAGCTTAAAGTTTTACAGGGATCCCCAATAAAAGGTGAATAGATACGTTTTTGTTTGCTCTATATTATTTTTATAAATAAAAAGTAATTAATTGTACATATGTGCTAAATCTTTACATTCTTGAGCTAAGTTGATTATAAATTAACTTTATAACACACTTTCAACAAATAATAACCAATATAAAAATGGAAACACCAGTGAACCTACTTCTAAAGGGTATGGAAGAACTGTCATCTATGTTTACCTCAAAAATGGGCGAGTTTGAGAAGAACCTCTCACAATCTGGATCTACGCCAACTGTTAAAACCCTAACAGCAGAATTTTATACTTTTAACTCTCTTGTGTGGAAAACTCTAGGTCTACTAAAGTCACAGGTTGAACTTGTTGTGCTTGGCATGGACCGCCTGGAGACACTGTCTAGAAGAAAGGTTCTTCTAATTCATGGAGTTGAAGAGAACAAGGACGAGATAGTGCTTCAAAAGGTAACCGGCATATTAACCAGCCAGATGAAGTTGTCACGTCAGTTGCCCACATCAATAGAATCTTGTTATAGATTGGGTGCTAAGAAGAACTCTTCCAGACCTATCCTCATCAGATTTTCTTCCGTGCAACTCTGTTCCAATGTTTGGAAGGCCAAATCAACGTTAAAGGGCACTAAAATAACTATTTCTGAATTTTTGACTAGATCGCGTCAAGAGGTTTTCATAGCGGCACGTAAACATTTTGGTATAAAAAATTGCTGGACAGTTGATGGCGTAATTATTATATTACTTCAGAATAAACCTAAAATATCATCCATGCCAGAACTTAAACAATTAATACAGAAATGTTCTGTTATGAAATCTGTTGACCACTAAATTTATATTGTTTATACCATCTTAACTTGGTCGGTTAGCATATTATAAGATGATAGTTGCATCTTTAACTGTTTATGTTTTAACTTCTGAATAGTACATTTACATTTCTTTTTTTGTATGTTTTGGTTTTTCCTTTGCAATGTTTAAATTTGTACATAATTTATATATATATATATATATATATATATATATATATATATATATATAT
Organism: Dione juno; assembly: GCA_037127375.1. Taxonomy (NCBI): domain Eukaryota; kingdom Metazoa; phylum Arthropoda; class Insecta; order Lepidoptera; family Nymphalidae; genus Dione; species Dione juno. The sequence continues at coordinate 876,585 of JAXRJS010000067.1, forward strand.
ATATATATATATATATATATATATATATATATATATATATATATATATATATATATATATATATATATATATATATATATATATATATATATATATATATATATTAAGCATGACACAGTATGTTGACAATAATGTGCTTACGATTGTCATTTATCGTGCAGATTATAAAATTGTTAGTTTTTGTCTTTGGTTGTTGTACGTTACGTTTTGCGTTTGTATTTTTTTAACAGTACATGTTAAAAATTGTAAATAAATTTTATTAGTGTAATTTATCTTGTAATCAACGAGCATGGGAAACTTATTTAATTTTTTTTAATTAATACTTTTTATATATTATAAAGTTTATTTAAATTTTATATTCATTATATAATTTATGTTATTAATTTTTTACATTATATTATTTTTATTTTAGTAGTTTACATATTATTTATTTGTGTATTATTTATATATTGCTCTATATATTATGTATTTAAATGATGAATACTTTTCCTGCTCTTCCAGCGATTATAACAGTGCTACCAGTAATGATTCATCACTTTACAGATTCAGAACCTCTTGAAGATAAAGTGTCAAAAATATTTATCAATCCGTCTAAATCTCTTTCCTTACTGCATATCAATGCTCAGAGTGTGCCAGCTCATTTTACTGATCTTCTCGCAACTTTTGGCTCCGGCGTTGTTGATTGTATACTCATATCCGCGACTTGGTTTAAGCCATATCTTCCATCTGTTAGCTACTCTATTCCAGGATACCAGCTATTTCGCAACTTTGGTGGAGGTGTTTGTATATACCTTCGCAACAATATACCTGCCGGCATCATTAAATGCGCTCCTAATGATTCTCTAGGAACGCTTGAATATCTTTTTTTAGAATTAACGTTACATCGTAAAAAATTCTTTTGGGGGTTTTGTTTTCCCCGAATGACAAAATAAATTATTTTTCTACTTTGGAAAGTGTCCTGGAATATCTATCACTACATTATGAGCATGTCATCTGTATGGGCGATTTAAATACATGTCTGTTAAAGGATGTTGCTAGATCGGATTTGTTAAAAGCATTGTATGAGTCTTACAACTTGCATTTGCTTCCAATGACTTATCCCACCCAACATTTTCCTAACTGCAGGCCTTCTCTCATTGATCTCATAGCTGTCTCTAATCCTAATCTTGTACTTTCTCATGGACAAATGACTGCGCCATTTTCTTTTCACGATTTAATATATCTTTCATATAAACTTCGCCGTCCTAAGGTTAGAGGCTAAAACATTTCTTCAGCGCAACTTTAAGCATATGGACTTGGAACGCTTGAGGGAGGATGTGAGTAACATCGACTGGTCATCCACATCGTCATCTAATAATATTGACAGTATGGTGGACTCTTTAACTACTAAAACTGATTTGCATTTATGACAAACACGCTCCTATAAGACCAGTTCGAATGAAGCATGCACCCGCTCCCTGGTTAACACCTCTTATTAGACGAACTATGTGTAAACGTGACAGAGCCAAAGCTAAAAACAAAAATATCCTTGCCAAGATAACTTCGCTGCCTACAAAAAACTGCGTAACATTTGCAACAGAATATGTAGGGATGCAAAACGTCGTTACATTCATAGCACTATCCAGAGTCTCCGTCAAGCACAAGTTTGGAGATTCTTTGAGTCATTAGGGTAGGTAATTTCAATGATAATCATTCCGTAAATATAAATATCCATGAATTAAATTATTTTTTACAATTCCACCTCTAAATATAAGCCCCAAAATTAAATCTGAAACTTAAGATTTTGTCACAAACTGTCCTACCAGACTCAACTCCCTTTTCTTTCAAAACTGTTTCTGAAGATGATGTCAGGAAGTGTATCAAATCGATTTCCTCTAAAGCCATTGGAAGTGATTATCTCAGTCTCGACATGATTCTACCCGTTTTGGAAAGCATTACACCAGTGGTCACCCCATAATAAATTTTTCACTGACAAGTAATATTTTTCCGGCTCAGTGGAAGAATGCGTATATCGTTCCCTTACCTAAAACTTCCAACCCCACTACCGTTGCTGAATATCGTCCTATATCTGTTCTTCCTCTCCTATCCAAGTTCCTTGAATCCTTCGTAAACAATCAACTTCATGGTTTTCTCTCCTCTAACCATCTCTTATGTCCTTATCAATCTGGCTTCCGTCCCTACCACAGTACAGTTACTGTGTTGCTGAATATCACTGAGGACATACGTTGTGCTATGGATAACACCAAGCTCACCGTGATGGTACTACTTGATTTCAGCGGTGCTTTTAATTCTGTTGATTTTGATATACTTTGGGCACTCTTCGCGCAGCTAACATCTCTTCTTCAGTTATCAACTGGTTCCCTTCATATCTCTTCGGCCCTCGGCAGTATGTAAAAGCTAACGGTGTCACATCATCATGGTTGGAACTCACTGCTGGCGTACCTCAAGGCGGCGTTCTCTCTCTACTTCTTTTTTCTATTTTTATTTATAACATATCAATTCTTCTCCCTACCATTTGTATGCAGATGACATGCAATTATATAAGCATTGTAATTTGAGTGAATTACCTAAGGCTATCGAAACTCTAAACAAGGATCTTACTGTTATTCTTATTAGTTAACCCTAAAAAATCGCAAACTCTTATTATTGGTACTAACAAGCTTAGAGGTAGAATCAGTTGAAACTCATTGTATTCGAAGGTGAAATTAAATACTGTAAAAAAATTTTAGGCCTTATTTGTGACAGTAGTATGTCTTAGACATCACACATTAACGATATTAGCAAACGCATGCATTTCTCTTGAGAGAATGGATTCTCTCATGTGTCTCCATTATTTCCTCCCTCACAAAACCAAAATTATGCATGCGCAATCTCTTTTCCTGCCAATTCTTGACTACGCCGACGTTTGCTATTTGGATGTGACCGAGGAGCTATTAAACAAGCTAGAGCGTCTTCAAAATCTCGCCATACGATTTATCTTTGGTTTGCGTAAGTTTGACCACGTTTCTCAATTTCGCGCTCAGCTTAATTGGCTTCCTATCCGCCTTCGCCGAGATATGCACATCCTTACACTCCTTTTTAAAATTCTTAATTATGAAAATGTTCCTCCTTATCTCCGCTCTCGTTGTAACATACTTCCCACTCCCACACGCTCTAGGCGGTCGTGTGTCTTACCGACACTAGACATACCTAAGAGTACAAGAGTACATACTAAATACCTTCAGAAATCCTTCTCAGTGTATGCGGCAACCCTGTGGAATCAACTCCCTAAATCTATCCAAAAAAGTCCAACCATCATTTCCTTCAAATGTCAATTAAAAAAGCACTTACTCGCAGGTTTAAACGAGTCAATTGATTTTCAGACAGTCATCAATGTGATAACCTTATCTTCAGCTCACTTATGTAAATATATGTGTATGTGTATATTTATATATGTATATGTATGTATGTTTGTATGGTGTATGTTAATATTTATGTATCTGTTATAAGTAAGTATTTAGTATATATTATAGTTCCATATTTGTATATATCAAATTTTATTTATGTGTGACATATAATTAATTATATATTTATTTCTGATTTATTTTATAATTAATTGTACTATATTCTTACCCGCTGCTTAAAAACTCATCCATAGGTTGGCTGGAAGAGATCTCTTGTAGGGATAAGTCCACCTTTGTGTACTACTTTTTTAATGTTGTTATCCAATGTTGTTGTTTTAGTACAATAAAGAATATTATTAATATAACCCAAGGTGTCAAAAAAATTTAAAAAAAATCTGTCAGTGCGTGTGTTGTGAAAATGATGCTAGAACTATTGATGATAGAACAAAAATATTCTATAGTATTATAGAAAGTATCAATATCTATATTATTCACCTTGCTAAGTAAATTTTCGTGTAAGAAAGCAAGTGATTCGCTATAGGTCGCTAGTATTAAATAATTTGGGATATTTACATAATTTCAAGAATACAATTGAAATCAGGTTGTTCTTAATCTTATAAGTAAACTTTATTGGAAATCAACGTATTTTAAAGTAAATACTTTTGTTGAATACTTTAATTAGTGTTAATTAATTTACTGTTTATTGAGGTTTTTGACGGTATCATGGGATATGTTACTCGAAGTCCATGAGTAAAAAAGTAACCTGAAATCACACAGCCAACGCTTGTCAAAACAGAAGTTTATAATAATTTCCAGTTTTCAGATTTATATATAATAATCTAGCTCAGTAATCCCGGCGTTGAGTTTCAACCGTCTCTAAAATAGATGGAGAGCAGAGAAACAAAGTCTCTACATATTACATTCTCTCTGCCTGCCTGAAAATCAGTAAATAAATATATTTTCCTTATATTATATATATATATATATATATATATATATATATATATATATATATATATTGATTGCGTTGACATATTATCAGATTTATTTAGCGCTTCAAGGGATCAAAGACTTCAAAGACTTTGACAGCTAATGTCAGCTTGATACGTCCACGAAATTGTAAGAAAAATCGTCTTAAAAGTCACACAGACAGACAGACGGAAATCAAGGTGATTCTTTAAAAGTTCCATTACTTTCATTTTGAGTTGCCGAATCATTAAAATAACATATATTTGTAAATAATTTTAATCTCATTAGTATATTAAATATATTTTATTGCTATATAGGTATATCATACTACATGCATGATATATGATAATAATAAATTATAATAATAATGAATTTCATTATACATATTCCATTTTTAAATTCTTATATATTTTTCATGAATACTAGCAGAAAATTCATGAAACATACGTATTTAATTGCTTTGATATAAAATATAATATTTAATTTCGACTCCACTACTTCCATTTCTCCGGAACTATTCTCACGATTCTTATATTATAAAATTTGTGTTTTATAGAAGCTCCCCTTTCGGTATCCTTTCATATGTAAAAGCTTCTTATTTAGTAGAACATACGAAGTAAGATACACCGAGGAAAACGAGAATTCTCAAAGTTCTGAATATAATTTCATATTAAACCTCTTGGAAAGACAGTTTTACGTAATTTTGTGGAATAGAGAGCTAGACGTTTCTTCATAGAAACCTTCATGCACAGTCAGCCATGTCATTACTGTAATGGCGTATATTTTTTTTAGTAATATCATATATTTATATTATGATTATATTTCGTTCAATTGGAGCCTAATTTTGGTTATTATTATTTTTTTTAATGTTCATCCCCACCAAGGATATAAAGGAATGTGTCCATAAGGCGCAGGTTCAAATCCTGCTTTATATTTTTTCTTTAAGAATCTGATATCGGTTGTTCATTCTAAAAAAATATTTAATGTTAATTTAAACACACACACAGACGGACAGTAATATGATAATAAAACAAAATATTTTTATAGGCAGAAGATTAAATACAGGGATAAATATCACATTGTATGAAAGATAAATATTTAAAGATCAAAAGTACATACATACATATATATATATATATATATATATATATATATATATATATATATATATATATATATATATATATATATATATATATATATATACAAATCGTCTGTTATATTCTAAAGTCTGACCTTTTATTTGCGCTCCAAAAATCTCGTTAACAAGTTAATGTGTACTATTGGAGACACAAAATTGAATCTCTTAATTGCCTTTCCGACACCGAGGATACTTCGGTGAACTTTTTGACTTTCGGCCATCGGACGGTGGTTTTACCGAAATTTCATTAATATTTTTTTCCTTACTTCGTCTCGCCACAAGACCCTGGGGAAAGTTTTTTAATCTCAATACTGAGTTGTTAGGGCAAGACTACATTTTACGTCTATAATAAATATTTCAAGGAAAATAAATGTGTCTCCATTTATTTATTGATTTTCAGGCAGGCAGAGAGAATGAAATATGTAGAGACTTTGTTTCTCTGCTCTCCATCTATTTTAAAGACACTTGAAACTCTAGACAAGACTAGATTTTCGAAACGAAAATACTGTACATTTCAACATTGACCGATTGACGATGTAAGTGTATATATTCGGAATATTTGTTTTTTGTAACTAAACTATACATAGAGTGATATTCAATTCCACCAATCAACATGAATTTTTTTCTAGAAAAAAAAAACGTCTAGAACACTATTCCTAACGCCCCCAAAGTTTACATTATATTTATATATATATATATATATATATATATATATATATATATATATATATATATATATATATATATATATATATATATAAATATATATATATATATATATATATATATATATATATATATATATATATATATATATATATATATATATATATATATATATATATATATATATATATATATATATATATGTATATATATATATATATATATATATATATACATAAATAAATATTTTATCGGTCCTCAAATAAATCAGACATAGGCGATATATGTCAGCGTATTACAGTATTATGTAACGAGATATAACATTTTATTGGCAAATAATATAATATGTTACAAACTTTTCTGTCTACCTCATGTTATTTACAATCGTAGATCTATAAGATCCAATTTCAGCTTAATAATAATAAATTGATGTATTTTTATAGAGTCACTTATAGATTACTTTGAAATATACTGGGTATTTTGGAAATAATCTATAAACCATATATGTCCACAACCAACTACTTAGATCTAGTTTACAATAGAATATATTAATAATATTCTACAATAATACTGAAGAAATTAAGGACTTTATATAATATACTTTATTGTATTAAAAAATAACATAGTACACAAAGGTGGTTATCCCTACAAGAGATCTCTTCCAGCCAACCTATTGTAGTGGATGAGTTATACGCAGCGGTTAAAAATATACTATTATTAATATATAAAATAAATAAAAAATAAATATATAATTAATTATAATACACACATTTTAAGAGATAATATCCAAAAAAGGAAAAAAAAACATACGAAAACAACTATTAACTTTGATCCCTTATTTCTCAAATTAAAGGTCCTCTGAAGATATAACTCAATATCATCGACTTCAAAAAGGCCAACATTCGGGCGTGTAGTCAAACTGAAAGGATTTTCGCAAATCCGTTTATTACCACGGACACTTGGTCGAAACGATTCACCCATTTCATTGAAATTCGAGTGGCAGATAAAATGGTGGTAAATTTCTGATACTAATGTTAGGGCTATGGGTGAACTTGACGGGCTTAGTTTGCTTTTACGAGGTCATTCCGCGTTTTGGACTGAGAATCTGTTGCAAGGTCAATGAAATTTTATAGCGTACATTGATGTAGTGGACTAAGTTTCTAACGGAGTTTTTACTCAAGAAATACACGTCTCACAACTTATGTAGAATTTAGTAGGTTGATATTTGTACTGTAATAACTTATTTAGTCATGTACAAGGATAGCATCAATTTTTATTACTATTTTGAATTGAAACAGGATTGGCCTGAAACACAGCGAAATTTGACCTCACGCCTTTTGGAAACTGTCCACGTGAAGTGTTCTAACCACTAAGCCATACATTTTCATCAAGCTACGTCAAAATTATTATAATATGCTTGTTACAACTTATTACAATAAGATGAAATATTTACACATTTAGTAACAAAAAATATTTTTAATCATAATTTATATAATTCTAAATAATAAATCATACATTTAATTTAAACAATAAATACTAAATGAAAATTAACTCAAACAAAATAGTCGTAATGGCAGACAAAAATATAGACAGACAGATAAGGAAAAAAATCTGTAGGGCTGTCGTTTTTTTACGCACAAAATCCTTAAAATGCGTTTACATAAAAATAAAAGGGGTCTTCTCTATTGAATACACATTCAATGGTGCAGATGATACATAATACTATTTTTGCATTTTCGCCCCATTGGCTTTGTGAAACTATTTGTGTGCTACACGTATGTATGTTTGTCACTATATATATATATATATATATATATATATATATATATATATATATATATATATATATATATATATATATATATATATATATATACAGCATGTAATTGTAAGCACGACAGGTGCGGGTTCCATTCCCATGAGGAGGAATGAATTAGTTTTATTTCGATATAGTAAAAAGACAAAAGCACACCGTTGAGTTCCGTTTCTCTAAACCGGACTGTATGCGGGAACGCCAATCCTGCGTGAAGCTATCCCAAAAAACACATACACATACCAATGTTGTGGGATTTTTACGAACGCAGTATACTAATTTTCTATGATACAAGCTACGTTTTATGATATTATTTGGTACGTGCGCTTACTTTATGTTTGTTATTATCCCTTCAAACCTATGTGATTGACCTAATTCTTTTATATAAATTCTAATTAAATTTAATTTATATAAATTCTAATTAATCTGTTACATTTATCTAGAATATTATAAGGAAATAATGTATATTTCTAACGTTTTTGAAAAAAAAAAAACAAATAATCATCTACACGAGTGACAATAGAAACTAGAACCAATATTAGCACCTCGGCTTCAATTAGGGAATATTAAATATATTTAAATTAGACTCACTAACTAGGTCAATTAGTAGATCTAACTAAAACACTAAACAAAGGGCAAGTCAATAAAGTCAGTCAGTCAAGTGTAGTCATCCAGTGCGGTAATGCCAAACCTGATTAACGATCGATTCATCAGTTGATTGCGTTAAGCCGTCACGTAGTCCGATTATGGTAATACAATATAACCATATAATAATATTTTAGATTAATTTAAAATTATATATATATATATATATATATATATATATATATATATATATATATATATATATATATATATATATATATATATATATATATATATATATAAATATATATATATATATATATATATATATATATATATATATATATATATATATATATATATATAATATATATATATATATATATATATATATATATATAAATATATATAAATATATATAAATATATATATATATATATATATATATATATATATATATATATATATATATATATATATACATATATATATATATATATATATATATATATATATATATATATATATATATATATATATATATATATATATATATATATATATATATATATAGATTGTTGACATACTATATACAATGCTAACAACATAAATAACTTGTAAAAAGCGTATAAGAATTTTGACGTACATTGATAATAACGTATGGCTTAGTGGTCAGAGTGCTTGGACGGTGACCAGAGGCGCGGGTTTATATCCCGTTACGTTAAATTTTTTATACGTTTTCTGAAATATACAAATGTATTAAGTTTTATATGTATGTATGTTTATTTTACGCTTACCAACAAACTCAATTCGACACTTTTTGTTAAATTTTCACAATTTTGTTGTACGTTGTACTTTGTGATAAGCGAATGGTAAAATTGTCTTAGTTATATATTAATATAATCATTCCCCCGAGTGAGAATCGAACCCTGTCATCTCATTTGTATTCAGATATTGTCCAAATAAGCTGTATTAATATAATTTTAATTAAAGTATGAAAAAGCTTTTTTTCAATATCTCAATATTTAAGAGATAATATGAATAAATTATGTTAGTACGTTAGTAATATATATATATATATATATATATATATATATATATATATATATATATATATATATATATATATATATATATATATATATATATATACATATATATATATATATATATATATATATATATATATATATATATATATATATATATATATATATATATATATATATATATATATACATATATATATATATATATATATATATATATATATATATATATATATATATATATATATATATACATATATATATATATATATATATATATATATATATATATATATATATATATATATATATATATATATATAATATATATATATATATATATATATATATATATATATATATTAAAATATATATATATATATATATTAAAATATATATATATATATATATATATATATATATATATATATATATATATATATATATATATATATATATTAAAATATTGGTTATGCATTGCTGCAGTAACTTTTATCATATTGCGCAGTCTTCACTGAATTATGTTCATAACATTCGAACTTTGTTTATTCTCTACAAGTTACAAACAGATTGAATTTACGTTTAAAATTTTAACATGCAGGATTTAGTTTCATTTTTTATTAGTTTTACCTTACTTTAATGCATAGATAGGCCAAGAGATACCCGGTTAAGAAACTATTCCCCATTTCTCATTTATTTTGTGACTTGTAACCCATTACCATAACCCCACTTTAATCCTTGTAAAAATCGATTAGAAAGAATTATTCAATAAATAATATATTAAACATAATATCACCGCAATTAATAATGTTTTGGTTTCAAACACCAAAGAAATCTCCCAAAATATTAGATGTTTGATAAGAATTAAATATCGAGTTGCAAAGTTGATGTAATAGACAGCCGAGTGTCGGGTGTCATCATTATTTCCCTTGTAAATAATACTAACAAAAAAAAATTAAAAAATATATAAGTTAAGTTATAGTCAAGACACTCCATTTTTTTCTTATTAACAGCCATCTAGTCTACAGTTTCAGTTTTTCAGGTACGGAACGAGTGTGACTCGCACTTGACCGATATTCTTAAATATTTTGACGTACAATATTTAGTGTATTTTTAATGGGCTTTGTATTTTTATCTTGTATCAGCAATTACTACAAAGCATTATGAGATATCCCGCGTATAGCAGGATATACAGAGGTATAACCTACTGTTAAGACAGTCCGTCTGTCCGTCGTTCCATCCCGAATTTCTCTCCAATTTTGAAATATTGCATGCTGAGTAGTGGAACTTAACGCCGCGCTTTGTATTGGTACCAGAGCCAGGAAAAGAAATAATTCTTTCTCCCCATGTGGGAATCGAACCTACAACCGTTGCGTTTACAGTCAGACACTGTCTTACTGCGTCATGTCTGCATCTTACTAATTAACTACTTACTAACAACTACATATTTATATATATATATATATATATATATATATATATATATATATATATATATATATATATATATATATATATATATATATATATTTACGAGTATTTGTAAGTATACGCAAAGTGATACACTAAAAGGTTAGGCAACAACAAAAAGTAACGTAAAGAGCTTCCCTTTGTAATAGTGGCCGGCTTTTGTCTCTAAATCTTTTGTTCGACAGTCTCGGTTCGAATACTTTCAATAGGATTGATTTTTATATTCCAATGGCGATTGAAATTTTGTTAAAGATGAATTACAATAAATAAGAATGACACTACAGTGGTACAGTGGTTAAACGTCAGATACCGTTACCGACACCATGCTATGCGGGTTCGAGCGTAAAACCGTTACCGAACCGATAAAAAATTATGCATATATAGCATATTGTTAAAACACTCCGTTCCTCGTGTGTAACGTAACAATTTACGTTTAGTCTTCTTACCTGAACGAGGAAATGAAGTAATTCATTCCTCCCTAATGGGAATTGAACTCACCACCGTCGCTTTTACAGTTTACTCTGCTGCTGCACCACGACGGTTTAAACTACTCTAATACATTTAATATAAAAATAATTACAATAATTTAAAACAAATGGACAAAAGAAAAATTATGTCACATTTTCTATTTTCTATTTTCTAAGGACGAGAATCATATTCTTAAAGCAAGCTGATATTTTATTATAGTAAAAAAAAACATGGACGAAGCGTTGAAGTAAAACAAAATAATCGCAATCTCCAAGCGTTTTGATTGAAATGCTACAATTTAACTTTAAATTGGTAAACTTCTTTCACTTTTTATTTCGTCCCCAATTGACATTTTCAATACTTTTAATGAGTAATGTTTAATTTGTGTAAAGGCATTAGTTTCATAAGCTTTTTATTTAAATTTCCTTGAAAATTATATTTCCTTTTTATAAAAATTATAAATTCCACTCCAATTTGCGGTAGACGAAAAAAATATATAATAAGTCACTCTTCTCTTTACTTTATGCTTAGTCAAAGATTGTGATAAGTGACTTTAATTAAAATTTTAAAACAATTCCTACGCTTCCTTCACATAGTATCCAGGATACATCAGAGTAGACAGAGGGAATTATTTCTCCTTTCTCCACTCTCCACCTGGATTTGATATAAGAGAATCTGGTAGCAAGACATTCCTTTTTCATATTATAAATCATACATGGGAAACAATATAATAAGAAGGTAGAAAAAAGTGTATTTCTAGTATTCCAGGTCTTGATGAGAGAGCTCTCGTTTTTGAATTGTTGGTATCTTGAGGGCTTGCCATAATGAAAATTTAAAATAAATGATATTTACCACGTATTCGTTTATAACTTATAATTACACTCTTAATAATGCCGGCAGTATTAATGACACGGAAAAAACTGACAAAACAATTGCTTTCTAAGATGGCGTATATAGAAAAGTATCAAATCTAATCAATTTTTTTAAAGAATAGAATAAAGAATAGAATAAAGAATAGAATAAAGAATAGAATACTTATTGAGTTGATTAGAACACCGCTACTCAACGCAAAACATCTCGGATTTAGCGCAACAACTGAACAACATACTGTCTTGACAACATATTCTCTTTCCATACGTACATACTCTACATGGAAGGTATAGAGTAAAACTAAAAAAAAGAAAAAAATAATAACTTTTTTTTTAAAAAGTAATGAACAGCAAAATTTGTACATAGTACTTACTTAACGTAAGAGCAAATTTAAATTGTTATATAATTCACAATCTATGAACTCTCCTATTCGCAACCGTAGCAAAGAGCCAATTTAATATTAATAAACGCTTTGTTTGCTCCAAACAATTTCAGGTGAAGTAAACAGCGGTATATTTCATCTAAGTTTCATCTCGAGATTTGCGTACCAGAAGTAAAGCCACGATCTTCATAAAGAGGATGTCAAAGAATTTATATGACTGACGCTGTCCTGTCATTTTGGCTGTCAATATTTGTCTATGTACTTTGGTGGTTTTTTATTTCTTTTGCAAATCGCTTTATTTTTTACTTGGATTATGCCACGTCACCTAATACCTGCTGATAATACTGAAATTGAAAAATACCATGTCTTAGATGTTCTGAAGTGTTCTAGCCTAATTCAAAGAAACTCTCTTATCGGGTCATGTTAATATGATTTTTAAAACCTGTTGTTTATATGGACCGAGACAGTCCGTAATTTAATTTACACGGCCTGTAGCTTTCCGTAAAATTCAGTTTTTCTCGTTCCAGTAGGATTGTCAGAAAATCCTCTTTTAGTGAGTACATGCCAAATTATATCTGTGCGCTGTCTATCAGACACATATACATTAACAGAAGTTATATATATATATATATATATATATATATATATATATATATATATATATATATATATATATATATATATATATATATATATATATATATATATATATATATACATCTATATATGTATATATATATATATACGATTTATATACATACAGATTTAGTTATGTTGTGTATCAATAATGCACTCCCAGGTCCCAGTATTTTTGCTCATTATACATCCACAGCATGCTTGTAGTAGTGTAAGAGTCTCGCTTTTTGTAAGCCAAATATAACACTCTCAAGCCATGTAAATATGAAGCAGATACACGATAGCGTCAATGACAAGAGTGACCTCCTTATACAGTATTTTTTAGAAGTCACCAAACAGTAATTAACTTTAAAAAAGCAAAAGAGAAGTACAGTACAAAAACAATATTTCTCTAAAAGTCGCTTCAAACTAGAGAAAGTACAAGATGTAGAGCTATCCTTTACTTGGAACATGAAAATTTAATCAAAACAACAGCTAGAGTTCGCGGGCCTCCTTTTATTACTTTGATCGATGGAGCGCGACGGAAGCTGGCTTCTTTTGAACGTAAAGTCAACTATTTCAATACCTACATATAAACGTTGGTTAGCAAGTGTTTATTTTATTTAATGCTTGTTAATAAATTTTAATTACATATACATATAGTCTTTATATGTGGCCAGTTCGTCGTGGCTCAGTGGCACAGAGTCTGGTTGTAAATGCTACAGTTGTGGGTTCCCTTTTGGGGATTGAATTATTCTATTTTAACTCTGGTAGGAAAACAGCGCTGTTTTAGTTCTGCCATTCAGCATGGAATATCTTGAAAATTTAATAAAGGACTGTTTTAACTCTAAATATTTTCTGCCTAAAAAACTACACAAAAAAAGATTTTCTAGGAGAGGCATTAATATTTTCTTCATTTTATTCATACTATATATCAACGGGATTTTTTTTTGTCAGTGAACGTTTTTGAGATTAGCGTGCATAAGCGCACAGACAAATTGAAAAAAAAATCATTGGTAAATGGGTAAATAGGTTTTTTATCATATATCTTTAGTGTATAGACAACGATCAGTTACATTTTAACAATATGTATAGAATAGATTTGTATTTAAACTCTCTGGTAAGACAAAGCCAGCGTTTAGTACCTCCACTTAATATATAGTTTCTCAAATTGTGCAGGGCGGAGTGTCTCAACACTATGTTCTCCCTGTTTATATACAAAGAAGCGTAAAACTTTGTCATTATCATAAAATATTTGCACTTGAATTACTCCAGATTGTTATAACACGATAACTTTTTACTTATCTTAGCCATATCTGATAACACTTTTAATTGTCCAAGGCCGATCTACTTCAAATCTAGGTTAAAATGAAGCCTTGACAAGCTTTGGAGTAACGATTTAATAGAACGAGGGAAAGTGAAACAATGCTAAATAACACTTTTAGTTATTTCAATATTAATAAACACTTTATGAATAGTGAATTGGAAAAATTATATTTAATTTAAGTATATTGAAATAACGCTTATACTCGTCGCTTAAACTTCTCTCTTGGGTAACCAAGGGTCTCACCTGGCTGTCATGCTCCTCTCTGTATGTTTCCTCATCACCTGTCTCCTCATTGGGTCACCTTCACAGGATCTAAACATGGTCAACTCCAAGGACGCGCCCATGTTCATGGGCGGAGGAAAGCTTAATGGTCAAAGTGGTTGGCCCTGGCACCGTCTCCCCGTGTCGGGAGAGTCGCAGGAAGCAAATTTTGACGTTTATAAGATATTGTTACTAACAAAATGTAAATTTTGAATAGCTGGATAGGCTTAGTGGCTTCATACTTTTTTCAGTTTGTGTCAAGGCATTTTACAATCAGATGCCATAATATATTTGATATTTTGCCATATTGGATTCTATTGAATAATTATTAATATTCTAACTACTATTAATAATATCCCTGGTGAATTTGGATAAAGCGTATATTTTTCACTAGTCTGTTTAATTACCATAAAAATAAAAGAAGATTACGTATCATCGATATAAAACACTTGCGTGGGAGGCTGATATATCACATGTGAGGAACGTTGAGATTAGCCAAGAGACGATGAAACACTAACAATACAAAGCGCGGCGTTGAGTTTCAACACTCAATACACAATGTCACAAAATTAGGTGGAAAATAGGAAATGGAGTGTCCTAACACTAGGTTCCCTCCGTCTATTCTGCTATTAGAGGGAAATAGCTACTATTTTACACTGAAGTTTTTTCAAAATTGCTACGGGCACTGAATAAAAAGAGACTGCACGTTTCAGAATGTACACAAAAAGATGCCAGCTACAACTTGTTAAGAACTAAAACAATTTTTATAAAGAAGAATACATTAAATTCCTTTCATTTATTAACACCAATCTCATCAAAGCACATCTCAAGGCAAGCTGGAATGAAACCTCTCTATTATTTATAAGGAAACATGAAATTTTAACAAGAAAAACAGCGCTCCCAACCTTTGTTTATACGAGATTCTATATAAATATTAATTTGCTACTTTGCGTAGTTAATTTGTTTAAATAGTGCTCCTTTAGACTTATTTTGTTAGCTTTAAGCTCTTAATATTTATAAATTGAACGTTTTCTTTCGTTAAATTTGGAAGCTTGTCAAAAATATATATTAGTCTGTTTTTTTTAAGATCCTATAAAATTTACTTTTAATTTTAAAATACTATAAATGTAGAGTTTCTAAATATAATAAATGAATAAGCTATACATTAAATATATATTTTTAGCTTTACTTGCAATTCATAGGATTTAATATTGCTCTATACTCAACTTTTCAATTATTATTGAAATTGCAGTTGGAATGTCAGATCAAAGAAGTATCTATTTTATAAATATAGATAAAATCAGGAATGGCAAGTGAATCCAGTCATCTTATACAGTAATAAACCCATGAATGGCACATAAATACAGTCATCGTATTCAGTAAGTTTAGTTTATATTTATTAATACGAAATTACTAGAGCGGCCAAGATAAACTATATACTTGCCGATACCACCATTCATTTTCCATATTCATTTTAATCTAACTTCCAGTCTAATATGAAATTTGCGTTATAAAAATATTTTATCACAAATATTGTTTTTCTATTCTCTACAAAGATTTCCTTTTAACGTTGAGAAGAGACAAGCAAGATTTGAACAGACGACCTTCTCCTTGAAAAGAAGAAGTCTGCTAAATAATCAACATTTCGCACAGTAACATTATGGTGTTCAATCAAGATCATTAGGAACATGTAATAAATATTCTATAGACCATTAAACTACGGCGAAATACCACTCGTATAGAAATCAGACCAGTGTAAATTGAATTACCAATGTCATCACGGTATAGTTAGAAATACATAAATTTATACAAAATCGTAGATTCGTATATATATATATATATATATATATATATATATATATATATATATATATATATATATATATATATATATATATATATATATATATATATATATATATATATATATATATATATATATATATATATATATATATATGACGTATCTGTGGTACTTTCACTCTCTATTTCTCTTTCTAGTCCTACAATATGAGATTTTTTTTATAAATCCACATAATAATATCTCGCATTCAAGTGGAAGATGGATCGATAAAAATTAAATTACAGATTATCGAGATCAGCCAATTAGCTGACAGTAATTCCGAATGTAAATGAACAATTTGGGCAAACGCGACGATTTGCAAACTGAACGGTGTTGTTGATAATTTATTCCCTGTTCAATATTCATTGCGGCGGAAATCGTAAGTTATTAGGAAAAATGGAAAATTTCCATTGGCTGCGTAATTTAACAATATTAGTTAGTTAAGTTACTTTGCTTTGGATTTGTAAAAATTACGCCAGAGTAGAAACTTCTTTTCGCATTTGCGTGAACCTTAATTATTGCTTTAACGAGATTAGAGTCGATGATCTGTAAAATACATTTTTACTTTAAATTCGATTTTATATAATAATATTGCTCAGTGAGCATAAAATAAATTTGACTCATACATAATTATTGGATAGAATAATATTTCGATAGAATAATATTGTATAGGATAGTACAAGATGGTTCTAATGGATGGTCTACCTTCAAGTGAATTGTGAATTTGAATTAACGATTTTGATATTTTTCTTATATAAGAAAACAAGAAGCACAGTAACTTAGCTGGCATAAAGTGATGAAATAAATCATGAGATGGCAGGAGATGGAGATGCAAATAATACAATCATGATAAAATATGACATTTGGTCATAACAATAGTTTCCACAATTGACCAGGCCAATTTGGCCAGTACCAAAAGCAATTTACGACATTCTATTAAACGTCACCACAGTAAAAAACTGAATGGGGCGGATAGTAACTTTCTCTAATTAAGTCCGTTAGTAGTTCACCAAACATAAGTAATTTCGACTTTTTGCGGCGTCCGCAAAGGACGTCCTCTGGCTCTCTAATTGTTCCGTTAGGATTTCAAGGATGCTCATAATAATTTGGGGACGAGAACCTGCTTTTATGTGTGATTTATTACTTCATATGAGCTTTTTGGGAGTTCATTATTGGAAATTTAATCGACTACTCGATTATACAGTTTCTTAATTTAATATTTTTTACATACTTTTAGTTCAATAGTAGTAGTCAATTTTATTTAACGTTTTGGTAGGTTTTTGTAGATATTGATACAATTCAGTGGCCTATGTGTTTATTTAAATGTGAATTATATTTTAGATAAAATACTAGTTTTTTTAGCCAAACAGTTTTTTAATCCCCAAAATAAAATGTACAAAATGGATAGACAGATCAGTATGGTCCATATATATATATATATATATATATATATATATATATATATATATATATATATATATATATATATATAATATATATATATATATATATATATATATATAATATATATATATATATATATATATATATATATATATATATATATATATATATATATATATATATATATATATATATATATATATATATATATATATATATATATATATATATATATATATATATATATATATATATATATATATATATATCTTCTTCTTCTTCCACTTTGCATTATCCCGGCCTATTGCCAGGGTCTACTTTCCTACTTAGTCTACTCCACTTTGCACGGTCTTGAGCATCCTCAGTGGTTAGTCCATTGGCTCTCATGTCGTGCGTCACGACGTCCAGCCATCGCTTCCTTGGGCGTCCGGGGGGTCTTACTCCAGGGACAGACATATCAAGGCATTTTCTTCCGACGTAGTTCTTAGGCCGGCGCAAAACGTAGCCATACCATCTCAGACGACGCTCTTGGAGCTTATCCGCTACGTCACGGACCCCAAGACTACCTCGAATGAATGTGTTTCGTATGCGGTCAGCCCGAGTAACGCCACACATCCACCTCAGCATCTACATCTCCGTTACGTGAAGCTCCTGAGTGTGCCGAGATAATGCTGGCCAACATTCGCTGCCGTATAGAAGAACTGGTCGGATCATGCTCTTGTATATCAGCCCCTTGAGTTTGGGCGGTATTCTGCGATCGCAGACCACACCAGTGACCTCCCGCCATTTGGCCCAAGCAGCACTAACCCGGGCGTGGACATCGTAGTCGATGCCTCCGGACTCGTGCATAATGGATCCAAGGTACCTGAACTTCTCCGACTTAACGGCTGGCTCAGGCCCGATGTGGATGGTGCTTGAGTCTGGGTTCCCGCAAGCTATGTACTCGGTCTTCGACACATTCAGTTTGAAACCACCGTTCTCAAGCGCACCTTTCCAGGCATTCACTTTACGCTCCAGCATCAGTCGGTTCTCGTCAATGAGTACTATGTCATCGGCATACATCATCAGCCATGGAGGCTGGTCCTGGATGTGAGCCGTGACAGTATCTAGCACTACATTAAACAAAAGTGGACTAAGAGCTGAGCCTTGGTGAACCCCTACTGTAATTGGGAAGGGTTTGGTATCGCCAACAGTGTTCCTAACTGTAGAAACAGAGTCATTGTACATGTATATATATATATATATATATATATATATATATATATATATATATATATATATATATATATATATATATATATATATATATATATATATATATATATATATATATATATATATATGTATATATATATATATATATATATATATATATATATATATATATATATATATATATATATATATATATATATATATATGTATATATATATATATATATATATATATATATATATATATATATATATATATATATATATATATATATATATATATATATATATACATATATATATATATATATATATATATATATATATATATATATATATATATATATATATATATATATATATATATATATATATATATATAAGCTACAATTTGGCTAGAATTTATTTAAATAACACACATAGCTTAATTGCAAGTATATATCCTCTATGCGGGAAAAAGCGTGAAAATGAAACAAATAAGTATCTAAGTACACATAAAAAAAATATTTTTATCTCTTCGGACCTCTTTTAAGACCAGCAACGGGACCAACCAGCATTCTTCTCAACTAGATTGCTCCTCAAGCTAACTTTAATAGAAATAGTTCTGACGCTTTCATGCTAAACTACTTAACTTAAACAAAACAAAAATACTTTTTAATATTAAATATTGTATAATGAACATATATGGCATAAGAACGTGTGAACGCAATGGTTGTAGGTTCAATTTTTAATTTGAGGAATTAAATATTTTCACTAGAGAGAGGATCTAGTAACAAGATAGCAATGCGTTGAGTGTTGAGGGCGAGAGGTTAACTCTGCCTGCTAAACGGGATAGAGTGTGAGGTTTACTTTTTAAAAAGTAAAAAAAGAACAATAAAAATTCTCATATCAATAAAGAAAAACAGTAAAAGCAAATTATAATTTGAATATTAAACTTATATAACTATAACCTAAGCATTACACTAAAATATTTGAAGCTAGAACTATTGACATGATGATATTAGCCAAAGATAGAGATAGCTTAGTGTCATAACACTCTATTCTCCGCTTTCCACCGAATTTGGGCTCAATGCCAAAATTTTATATGACATTCATATTATATTATGTCCATATATTATAAAAGTCATCATACGTTACAGCTTGAGTAATAAACAACTTACTACTTTATGGCCGCTAGATATTTCGGTATTTCATGTACATACATATAAAAGAGTAATAGAGTTGTAAAATAAACCGGTTTCCTATGTATTTTAAACCAGTTTTATCTCTAAAGTGGTTTTAAAATTTTTGTCATATTATATATAAAAATATAGAAGTACATTTGTTTTGGTTTTGCACAAAATATTTTAAAAATATTTGTTACGGTCATCGAGGCGCATTTGTAAGACAAATTGCGATGTAGAGTCAAACATGCGCAAGAGAGAACGGAGTGTAGTGACACTAGCTTCCATCTTCCGACGCTGTTATCCTGCTATGCTATAGCCTGCTATGCTAGATAAAGCGTTATATTCATCATTTTTTTAATCACTTACTTAAATTTATTATTTAACTATCGCCGTATAAAGTCTCACGTATCGAATGATCCAACAACACCTCGTAACGGTAGAGATACAAAATATGTATTTACATTTAAAACTATATGAATATTCTTTTTTTAAAGTATTTTGACTTATTAAATATTAATTAGTTAGTGTATTCTCTCTGCTTCTCTATATAAGTTCAATATTTAGAGAAGCAGAGAGAATACACTTATTCTCCAATTTCTATACTTACATATCTACATGAGGTTGTTGTCTCTACCTGTGACTAACAGAAATATTTTATATAGTACAGTAGTAGTACAGTAGTAATTAACACTCTTTTGCCTGGTCAGTTTTGAACTCAACACTATGCTTTTTAATTTAGCCTATTTCTAACGGAGAGATAAGTAAAAATGGAATTGAATCACCATACCGTATCACGATAGTATTGTAGCTATACTATTAATTTACAATATTAATTTTAAATAAGCACTTGTAATACTTACACATACAATTTGTACTAAATAAAAATAGACAGTCCATCGCTAGGACGAATCATTGAAATTTCTATTGAATGCAAATCTGATATACGAATCAAAGGCGATTAAAAATCGATATTTTGAGAATCGCACGAATGTTCCGATTTTACGTACATATTCAAATACAATGTGTATTGTTCCAAAAATTGAAGCCACCTATATATTGTTATTAGAGAGCATATTATTGTACAATATACCAATCTTTGTATGTGGTTAAATATTTTAAGAGTAAATGAATACTATGCATTTTGTATGAAAATTTCACATTGTTTATACATTTATAATAATCTTATTTTTAAAATGCTTAGAGTGTATGCGCAAGTATTATTTAAATATTTTGGTATTTATATGTAAATTTTGATAAAGGTGGCAACCGCTGGGTTGGAAATACTAGTACTATCTGTAGATGTTTTTTTTTATTATTATCTCTCCTCTTTCGTTTATATAGCGAGGAAAGCAAAGATACTAATGTCAAAACACTCCGTTCTTCACTTATATAAGTTTTTTTTCGTATACGTTTTTAAAATCAGTTTTGTGTCTATATTAACTCCAGCGAGAATCAAACCCAGGCCCATCGAGAAACAAGATCAACACGAAGCTAACATAAAACAGTAGTAGAAGTTATGAAGATATTATTTGCTTAAGTCGTTGTGAGCTCATGAATAGAAATATAATTCTGAAAGTTAAATTGTTTTTTTTCCAATTTTCTTTTTGATTGTTTGCTTAAGCCTGTTTTTAAGGATCTGTTATCTTTTTAGCTATCTTTTTAAGTGCATAGACTATTTACACGATACTAAAACAGATTTTTTTATTTTTTTCCTGTATATTGTTACAGATACAATCTAACCAATATTATATGACTTTCGCTGGACGACGGAGAGGTTGTGGGGGTACATAAAAGTTACTTTTATCTCAGAATTCCCACGGGATCGGACTATGTGCGGGAAATCCCACGGTTACCGCCCAGGTAGCTACGAAATTATCTAACATTTTTCTATGAAATACATAATAATAATAATAATAATGTCAAAAGTATGATATATTCAGTACAGCAATATAGATAACTATATTCAAATTCAAAAATATCCCCTAATACAGTATAACATTCAGGCGGGCGACGCCGCGGGCGGGCTCTTATATACAAAAAAAGGCATATGACACTCAGCTTCTTCGAGGCTAATCTGGATTTGCTTTTTACATGGTCGTGATGCTGGAATTCACTCGAAACGCTCAATATGCTGATAATTAATGGGCGCGACTTTACGAGAAGTGTTCTCATAAGCTGGCGACACGACAAATGAAGTGTTTAACATGCAAACTTGGGTGTACTCGAGATTGAATTGAACCAGATTCCTTTTACCCAATAAAAAGACATTTCGGAGGGATGACCCGACAGAAGACATAATTTTCTTTCGTCGATATTTCCCAAGAAAGACATACACGGCTTGAGTATACGGCAGCCGGTGGCTGCTGTTGTTCTCAGCATAGCAATGAATATTAGAGTCCTTCAACAAATCGTTAACAAATGATATTCCGAAGAAAGTGTGTAGGAGACAGCACACCTCAGGGACGCCAGCATTTATCATATTATCGGAGTGGCATGGAAGCTCTCCAAGGAGTGCCTTCTCCTACTTTCGATTGAAGGCTATCGCCATATCCAGAATAACTGCCAGGTCCAGAAGAATGCAGGTTGAGCGACCAACGACGGCCATACTCATTTCTTTAGCCATTAGATAATTAATAAACAGGGGAGACTGAAAACCCAGTGTTGAAGATACTGGATACTGAGTTAGAAAGAAGCAGACATGCTCTTGGAGGGCATGTATGAAGATGTTGATGCCAGTGGACGAGGCGAAAGAAGTATGCAGAAACCGTAGCGTTTGGCGCTCCATTCTCACTGACTAATAAGTGAGATTCTGACTTAGCTCCACACTTCTTCCCACAATGCAATATAGACGATAAGAACTAAATACCCCACTCTCCGAATTTCATTTGTATTTAGTTATTCATCATGTTTCTATATCAATTAATAAATAAGAACTTAATTTATTATATCATTTGCAGAAAAATAATATGTAATGTATAATAAATGTAATTATATATCATAAAGAAATAATTTACAACATTTTTTAAAAGAAAGTAAGTCTATTTAATAATAAAAAAATTCTTCACAATTTTAGGCAATATACCGAAAAATATAAATTCGTAATGTTCTTCTAGGGAGCGTTTTGCACGTACAAAGTGAGTATTTAATATTATTCATTTTTTAAACATTTTAATTAAATCTTAGATTACGTGAAAGAATTATCTTTATTAATATAACAGCTTTAGGCTTTATCCTGATGAAAAGGAAAAGTAAAAAACATGTAAAATTAAAGCACTCCGTTTTCACCTGATATTTTTTGCCGCCACGCCTGCCGAGCTCGAGGGGTGTTGAGTGGCGGAATTGAACGCCGAGCTATGTCTTTTCAAAGTATTTAAATGAAAATACCAGCGAGGATACTACAGTGAGAATGAAGAAGAACGTGCTCAAGTGTGTTGGACACGTCGAGAGGCTGAGTGATGAAAGAATAATAAAAAAGATATATGAAGCAAAAGTGAGTGGTAAGAGAGGAAGACCTCGTTTGACCTTCGAAAACAATGTCGAAGATACTGGAGGAAGATCACGTAAAAAGCATGAGGACCAGTAGGAGAGCAGGTATGGCGAGGTTAATGACAGTGGACGAGGCGAAAGAGGTATGCAGGGACCGCAGCGTTTGGCGCTCCGTTCCCTTGAACTACCACGCTAGGGATAAAGCGTGAAGATATGCTGGTATCGAGCCAACAGTCATCAAATAATAATTATTTGTATAATACATGTGCATCATATTGGTGTAGTTACTATATTTTTAATGAGTTTCTTCGTAGATACGATTATTTAGTGTTTTTAGGCACAATTCAATAAAAATCGTGGCCCAGTGTTTCACTGTAAACGTAACAGTAGTAGATTCGATTCCCACTCGGGGGATTCAATTATTGTCACTTCTTCACTCTAACAACTAGACGAAGCATGGCGTTGATTTCCGCCACACAATATCCCGAAAACTGGGCTGAAAACTGAGATTGAAGTGTAGTAGTGTAAAAAACAGTCTATAACATATGATACTATATATAAATCATATGTAAAAAATAGGTGCAAATCAAGAACATATATATAGACATATATAGTGCTACTTACATAGTAATAAAACTAACGATGTTATAAAACAATATAAAAAAGCATATGATTCTATCAATTTCCCGTGAAACGTTCTACATAACAAGCGTAACGCCCATAAATAAATGACCGTCGATATTTCTCAGTAAGCAAGCAATAAGTTTCGCCCCTCTCCTCAATAAAGAACTGTTTTCTGATAAACAGAAATGTAATATCTATAATTTTATATATTAATATATACTAATAAATCAAATAAGTACTTGTTTGTTACATAAATTAACCGAACCGCTTTTTACTACATGCATATATATATATATATATATATATATATATATATATATATATATATATATATATATATATATATATATATATATATATATATATATATATATATATATATATATATATATATATATAAACGATATATATATATCAAAATAACATTTTTACAAGTTTTGTTTGTCTGTCTGTTTGGTCTGGCTAATCTCTGAAACGGCTGGACCAAATTTGACGGGACTTTCACTGACAGATACCTGATGTAATAAGTAGTAATGTAGGCTTTTAATATATATATATATATATATATATATATATATATATATATATATATATATATATATATATATATATATATATATATATATATATATATATATGTATATATATATATATATATATATATATATATATATATATATATATATATATATATATATATATATATATATATATATATATATATATATATATATATATATATATATATATAAATATATATATATATATATATATATATACATCTCAGAGGGTGTCTAGCCAATTATCTGTCCGATATTTGGTTTCCGGCATACGGGTACGCGACCCCGGGACCTCGAGCCACCACTTTCATAACCCGATCCAATCCATGTAAGTGGTGTCCCTCCCCTATATTCCAAGTCTTTCTGCCTCTTATTCCCTTTCCTTTCTTGGTTTCTCCCAGTAATGGGTTTGGAGGTCAGATGGCAATCGCTCCACAAAAAACCACTTCGCCACTCATATGGACCGATTGGTCTTAGTCGGAAGGCAGACCCTGGCAAAAAGCCGGGACTAATGCCAGGAAGAAGAAGAAGAGAATATATAAATATCTATAATACCATAAATTAGTATATAATAATATATTTATATATATATATATATATATATATATATATATATATATATATATATATATATAAAAAGGTTTCATCTAAATTCATCAAGAGAACGCTTTAAAACAAACACGTTCTGTGGTCTTACTTAATTTTGAACAGCTAATTTCAACGATAACTTGAGTTGAGTCGGCGTTGGTTTTATAGTAGTTGCTAATTCTTGCGGCATAGCGCCAAGTTTTGCTTCGTCAGTAGGTACAGTGTCTTGAATATCGTTGTAAATATTATTACTTGTTAGACGACTTGGCGAAGTGTTTTACAGGAAAGTGAGATGAGAAAGTATATATACATATAAATTTATACATATATACTTTTGAATACTTCTAGAAATAAGGAAAAATCTGTTTATATTTTTGTACTGTAACTGTTAACCGTTCCGTTTGTTATCGTGACGGTAGTGGGTTCAATTAATTCTCGGGGGAATGCATTATTTATTCTACTCCCTTTGGTAAAAAGAAAAAGAGTGGCATCAAGTTCACCTAGTATCTCGAAAATTGACCTAAAGTACTAGATTATATCTGCCTACCCTACTATATACGGAAAGAGCTTGCAGCTGTTATTTTGATTTGTATGTTTTTGTATGGAAAATTGGAAGGGTTTAATTTTTACTTTGTTTACATGGTTACTTACACAAATATATTTTTTCATATTAGACCAATCGCGACATAGAATTTTAACACTCATCAAGCAATAGCTTCAATTCAAACGGAAAGTGTAAGACAAGTGTTTTGACACTAAGTTCTCGCTGACTACAAAGTATGACAACCACTTTTAAGAAGAGGACACATTTATGAAGAGGCTAATGACAGTAGACGAGTCAGAAGAGGCAAACAGGTACCATAAAGTTACTAAGACTAATTTAAATTGTACATTCAATACAATACAAACGTAATACAATATTAATACAGTATTAGTATATATTACAAAATAAATTACAAATAATTTTTGAACCTATAATTGAGTTTTCTAGTATATTGTTCTGTAGATAACATCGCTTTTAATTGTTGTTATTGAGGTGTAAACATACACGCGTATATTGTTCCACATACAAAACTAGTACTATTAAAAAAGGGAAAAAGCATATTTTTGTTTATTTTTTATTTTGATGGTTTATGTCGGTTTGGCAGAGAGATCTTAGTGTCAAGACACTCCGGTCTCTTAATATTGACCAATTCTATATATTGCATTGAGTGGTGAAACTCAACGCTGCTCTTTGAAATCTTTTCTAAGGACAAAAATTATGACTGTAATTATAATAGAACAGATCGGAAATAGAAATTAAGTAATTGTAACTTTTTTCACTTTGAATAACATCCCGAGCAAATTTATAAAAATCATAATCTTACTTTTAGATATATAAAATAATATATATACATATAAACTATAGTAACCAGGTTTATTTAGCTTCATTTTCAAGTTGCTTCAGAAAATAAATACAGATAATAGGTAGGTTATATAATTATTTTAATGATTTTTAAAGTGTCAATCTACACTACAGAAAGAAAAAATACTTTCACACATATAATACATTTATACATTAAAATTTTCAAAAAAAAAAAATTAATCTGTCAATCAATCAATCAATCACTCAAGAACATTCCAAGCATCATATTTTGACAAAATAAAAAAACGAAATAACTATTTTTAACAAATTCAACCTACATTTAGTACGAGAATTAACACCCCGTATGTTTCCAATACAACTGCGTGTGGTCACGATCGTATCGTCCGATTAGAATCAGCCCACTCGATAATCTGTTAGAAGAAATATACGGAAGCCTATCTCTTATAATTTATTGATTATTAACAGTACTCTTACTGTTATCTGTTATTATTTTATGTTTTGGATGTCATAATATTAACACTATGTTATTTTGTTATTTGAAAAAACAAAACGATGGTATGTCGTGGCACACTGGCACAGTGTCTGAATCGGCGCTTTTGGGTTCAAATTCCACTTGGGGAGAATAAATTACTTTCTTTTTCTCTCTTCTCTCTGCCGTAATAATCAATACCAAATGTGGCATTTAGTTCTCCCACTTAATACAGAATGTGTCAAATTTGGGCAGAAAGTGTGTATCTAGTGTTTAAACACTAAATTTTATGAACTTGCAATTTTTTTCCAACTTCATACTTCATCATGACTATAACTTGGCTTAGCAGGGCCACACAGAGAATCTAGAGTCAAGACACTGTACTCACCGCTCTCCGCCTCAATTGGAGACATTACATGTACAGCTCAACGCCGAAGAATTTACATTTTTTTCTTCTATTGTTTCGCCTTGGTTTCTTTATTTTGATGTTACTAGAGTGGTCAAATGCAAATAATTTAATTTTATATGACTTATCAAACATTTTAAATGTCCAAATTAGCTCTGGGGGTTATATCGAAGCTATTAAGCTGATGTAATATAGCCTATAGATTTCCATGAAAGTTATATTAATCTGATACAAACATATTTTATTGAATTCAATTCAATCGTTCCTGAGATAAACGCATTCAACCATACACACTGTTTTTATTAACAATATTACAATATGTTGCTATATGAAGCTATATGAAGCTTGCTATATTGCTGCATGAAGCATGAAGAATAAAAGCGGTGTATTAGCCCCAAAATTATCTCACACAACTATTCCACAATGAAAAGAAAACCCCTTTCACAGACCAAACTAAAACAATTTCATCCCAATAAAGCCATAGAAAAAGCCAAATTATATTACATTTTTTACATATTTTCAAAGGCAACATCGAGACCGCAACATTATTTAGATAATAAAACCTTTAGAATCTTGACATATAATAAGAAATGGGTAGATTCTGCAGACCGTATAAAAGTTACGACTTGGATCCTCTTGATCAAAGCGTTTGGTTATCCCGAAATTGTAGCTATATATATATATATATATATATATATATATATATATATATATATATATATATATATATATATATATATATATATATATATATATATATATATATATATATACATACATCTCTTTTTTAGCTTCACGCTGTATTCCGCATATAGCAGGGTAAACAGAGGGAACTGTACGCTCAAGGAACCTAGTGTTATGACAAACTGCTCCCCACTTTCCGCCTTGTGAACCATTGAATCTTGAATGGCGTAACTCAACGCCGCGCTTTGCCTTAATGCGAGAGTGACGAAAATGAAATAATAATTCATTTTCCCCGTGCGTGAATCGAACCCACAAACCGTCACGTTTACGGGCAGACGCTGTGCCTCTTCTCCACGACGGTCCTCTACACTACAGCTGCAATGAATTCAATTATACCTACTGTGCTTAAAAATCTTATATATAAAAAATTCGCATCTCGCATATATTAAACTTTATTCATCTAAATCTAATGATATTATTTGTAATATCAGCTTTTACTTGAATCGGGAATCGAACCTACAACCTTCGTGTTCCGCAAGCACTTAGTTTTCGGCTCGGTGCCATCAATTCAGTAATTTTTTAAGGTAAACTCCCAATTTTTCTACTTAAACTCGTTTAAGTAATAGATGTCGTTGACGTGGAAATTGGGCCATATGTTGTGGACACCTGTGTCTCACAAACTTTGTTTGTACGGATATATAAGGATATATATGTTTATAGAAAATTCTTTATCGGCTACGAATATTGTTTATGTGGTTGAACTAAATTCTATATAGTTATGTAAAGTATTATTGAATATGCGTAATGTGTAGTTTAAGATGTTTTAATTTGAGTATGTCAAAGAAAAATTTATAATTTTAATGTTGTCATCTAGTGTCTTGATATCGGTCAGATAGCGGAGAACGGAGTTTACACTGAGTTATGTCTATCTACCTGCTATTGGAAGGATAAAGCGTTAAAATATTAATTAAATAAAAAAGAAATTGTAAGTTTACTTTTTTAAGTAAAAGCTTATTCTTGCTTTTATATAGATTGAAGAATTTATTAGATTGAATCAATATATAAAATTTTATTTTAAATTTCAATCCACACTAAGGATATAATAATGCACATTACAACTTATATATATATATATATATATATATATATATATATATATATATATATATATATATATATATATATATATATATATATATATATATATATATATATATAAGAATTTCGACGTAGCCTTCTAAAAGGCGCGGGTTCAAATCATGCTACGTTCAAATTTGTATCCCATAAAAAAAACATACATACAAAAATTACCATATATATGTAACTTAATGAAAATTTATATATCTAGAAAACGAAATAAAAAATCTACTATAATATATCAAATGAAAAATAATCTTTTTTCTTTATTCAACTGTAAACCCCCACCTGTAATCGCTCATCATAAAAACCCTATAAAACTATGGTTTTATTGTTTCATTGGCCGTTCTTTACGACGGTACGCGGTTAACTACGGAACGTGAATTGTATTAGATTTTACTCAAAGCTCAGTACGTACTATTGTGTTAAAGATAGTTAATATATAATGATATTTTTCTCATTCAAGAGGCAAAAGAGGTATGCTGGAGGTATAGCGTTTTCATTTCTTTTCTCTCTGCCTACCTCGCTAGGGATAAAGCTGCTTCACGTTTTATCACGCAATGCGGGATAGGCAGAGAGAATCAGTTGCCATAATAGTATGTTCTAGACTCTCCCGCCGTATGCAAGACATGACGTGTTAAGTGGCGGAATTGCTGCTTCACCATGTCCTCATAATATTAACATATAGACATACATATCTTCATACTATCCCTAGAGAGGTAGCCAGAGAGAACGGAGCACCAAACGTTGTGATGCCTATATACCTCTTTCGTCTCATCCACTGTCATTAGCCTCTTCATACATGCCCCCCTACCAGTAACGGTTGACCTCTTCTCTGACCTCGTACAATAATAATATATTATATTACATAATATATTTCGTTGCCACTGAATCTAATATAACTGTTACTTACTTATTATACGATAGACCACCAACCGATACTCCAATGGAATAATTAGCGTGAAACTTTAATAAACTTTTTGTTCGCTTTCAAAACGTTTCATTTTTTAACAAAGGAAACGTGATCGACCGATCGAGTGGAATCTAGGTAATTTTTAATAGATACTTGTAAGTTGAAATTAACTGTTTAGGCGAAGTTGACACGAATCTGATACAATATTGAAGTGGATAGTGGATTCTATTTACATATTATCGTATTTTTTAAACTAAAAAGGGCATATATTACATCTATTTTCTGCGTCTGACTGTAAATCCAATGATTGTCTCGAAAATTAGGTGGAAAGTCCGAGACAGAGTGCCTTATCACTAGGTTTCCTCTGCCTACCCTGTATTATGCGGTATATAGCGAGAAACTAAAAGAAAAAAGAAAAATAAAGAAGAGAGTATCCGGAATAACTAGCTCAAGAGTATTGACCCTTCTCAAGTCTCTATCTATTATTTAGACTATACATTTATGGTAGAACTTAATTTCAATTTTTTTCTAACCAAACCAAAATCGATTAAAATATAAATATTACTTCCAGAAAATAAAACCTACAACCATCGTTAACACTTCTACTGCACCACATAGGCTTAAGGCTTAGAGAAAGCTTAAACTATAACGGAAAGCATAGCAAAATTATCTAAAACAATATATAATTATAAATAACATTGCACTCATAAATTTGATAATTAATAAACTTTTGAACGCGTTAAGCGCATACTTTTAGGTAATACGGTGAAATATCCTGAGCTTTAGCTACCTGAATGAAGCGTAAAATTAAATTAAACTGTATTTTCCTCTCGATTATATATAAAACCTCTTTAGAAAATGTAATATGGAACGCAATTGGTACAACATTTCGCTTTAGTGGTGTAAAGAAAATTAGTATATATATTTGAAAAGAGAATTTTCCTTGTTCTTCATTTTCCATATAATTTCAAGACCATACACGGAGAACTAAACGCTACTCTTATCAAAGTGAGGGAAGGAATATAATTTAAATACAATAATTCGAGTGGGAATCGAACCCGCTATCGTTATTTACCAAACTGTTCACAATCACTATATTAAATAATGCTCACTACGCACGTACGTATGTATATATATATATATATATATATATATATATATATATATATATATATATATATATATATATATATATATATATATATATATACATATATATATATATATATATATATATATATATATATATATATATATATATATATATATATATACATATATATATATATATATATATATATATATATATATATATATATATATATATATATATATATATATATATATATATATATATATATATATATATATATATATATATATATATATATATATATATATATATATATATAAATAAAAAGTTTGTATACAAAGTCGAGGTTGCGGCGAGGTCAAAGAGTTACGTATTATTTATTACACGGCTTGTTAGTAGGTGGGTTAGGGTCGAGTTTTAAGGGCGTTTCCATCCTTTACTAAGAAAGGGTTTTGAGAGTGACAGTAATAAGCTATAGATTTTTCAATAGACCAAACGGTTTTTGGTGTTCCGATCACAAAGGGCCCTAACGTTAACCCTATTAAGGACTTCACGCCTCATCCTCGGCGGTAGGCGAGGATGAGGCGTGAAGTCCTCTTATAAGAAGCGAGACTAGAACTTGTCAAAGAACACATATTAATTTTTTTTTTAATTATACATAATGTTTCTTTGAAGTTGAAAGTTTTTAAAAATGTAAAGGAATGTTTTTTTTTGGATTTTTATTATTAACTTCGGAATATAGGTATTTTAAGGAACCTTAAAGACTTATAAAATAATAAAAAGGCGCATTTGAAATTCACTGGGAAATGCAGTGACTTCTATTTAGGTGAGCTCTATTCCCACTCGGAAGATATATATATATATATATATATATATATATATATATATATATATATATATATATATATATATATATATATATATATATATATATATATATATATATATATATATATATATAAATGTTTATGTTTTTATATGTTGTTGTCTTTATATATGGCGTTTCGAGCATGCCAGTGGAGCACAATTCACTTCGCCAATGTCACGTTGCATGGAGAACACACAAAAGAGTGTACGGTGAAAAAGAGTTAATATTACACTATAGAAGAATGCATGCTTTAAAGAGATCCAGTTTAAATCCTTCACCTATAACAAAATTAACAGATATCTACAATATGTATAGATATAAGGTTAGTAATAAATAAATAACATATAAGGTTAGTAATAAATAATATTTTACATGAGTGTTAGCTTATACTTTAATATTATTATATTTAATATATTTACATAAAAATTTACACAAAGGACTAAACACAAACATCAACAAACACTGAACATTAAGAGGACGAGGGACTTTGAGAGGAAGGGCAACGTATAAGGGACGGATTAATTTAGGGCAAGAGAAAAGGATATGGGAAGGGGAACCATCGTCCAAGCCACATTCACACAATGAGTGGTCCCTGACCCTGATCTTAGCCAGATGCACAGGTGTACATGCATGTCCAAGACGTAAGCGACAAACTGTAGATATAACCCTCCGTTCAGTAAATCTTTGAGAGAAGAACCAAGGATGCTTTGGTATATCCGGCTGGAGAAATGCATAATATTTACCCTTGTGAGATTTTGATAAGTCCCAGTATTCAGACCAAGGCTTGTCCAAGTGAGTGGCTGCAAGAGACAACAGATCCTGAGCCGAATTAGAAAAGTGGTCAAGAGTGCCACACTGGATCGCTAATTTTGCGCACGAGTCTGCAGATTCATTCCCACTAATTCCAGAGTGACCTGGAATCCATACAAGAGTGACCTCCAAACCCTTTAGATGACATGAGAATAATTCTTCACGAATCCTTAAAACAATTGAAGATCTCAATTTACTATGAAACGGGTTACCCTTAACAGCCATTAAGCAGCTAAGAGAGTCAGTAAATATAACTGTCTGTTTTACGTTGTGGGAGAGCGTGAACAGGATTGCTTCTAACAAAGCAACAGCCTCACCTGTAAACACTGATGATTCGGGAGGGCACTTAAATTGTAAGATAATTTAGGTATCCAGCAAGCTGCACCAACATAGCTTTCTTTAGAAAGCTTTGATGCATCAGTAAAGATATGAACATGTTTAAACCAATTTTTATTTACAGCCTTTTGAAATTGTGTGATGGTGCCTGGATGTCCCTTGGTAAAGCCAAGGTCTGTTATGATGGAAGGATGATGGACCAATGCTTTGTACGGTGTACAAAACAATGGATTAGAAGGGAGGCGTAACAAGGGATGAGGTAAATTGGTGAACTTCAGGAAACTATGAAGCAGGTATGGTAATGGTTTATCACAGGGGAGTAGGTCAACTAACTCAGTTAACTTAGACTATAAAGGATGGGAAGAAAGTTGTAACATTTTACCCACAAATCGGTCTGCAAGGAATTGTCTGCGGATAGGAAGAGGAGGATCAACACACTCCACTTGGAGTGCATTAGTGGGAGTAGACTTCATTGCCCCTAAAATAATGCGTAGGCATCTGTACTGAATACGATTAAGCTTTTCTGTGGCTACTTTATTAACGGGGTCCAGAACATATAAACCATAATCATTATGACTGCGGATAAGGGCACCGTACAGAAGTTTTTGAGTATGAGGATGTGCACCCCACCACACGGTGACGGTACAAAGGGTGGGGCCAATTTATCAGCAAAATTGTTAAGCCATAAGGATGGATTGTTGGAATTTGGACTAGGGACATTATTCAGAGACCTACGAAATCTCTTAACGTTAGTCCATACAATGAAGGAAGAGGTACGAGGATTAAGGGACTCGCAGAAGTTGACCCAACCAAGTTTTTCTTTTTCCAAATTAATTTCCTAAATTTTGCATCATTGCGTCTGTAATCCATATACTTCTCCATTGTCATACAGGCTGCGTACGACACCTCGGCAGATACTCGCCGATCGACAGAATCAGAGCATTCCTGGTCCCACCAGGGATTGGAAGCATCCGATTCTGAATGGAGAGTTTTTTTGGGGATATATAAGTCAGCTGCAGTTAAAATGGCAGAGACAAACCGATCATAACAAAAAGTGACATTCTCATAATTAACAGACTCAGGAAGATCATTTAACCTGAAATCCACTGAGACTTAAGCTCAAGGGAAAGGGGAGAGGAAGGATGAGGAATATATACAGAAAGGAAGGAGATATTAAAGGCCCTCACAGCAACAGCATTAATCTGTTGACTGTGAGAAGGGAGAAGAATGCGAGAATAAGGAGAGGAGTGCTGGATAAGGATAGCACTACCTCCATACCCGTCACTCCTGTCCTCCCTCAAACAGGCGAAACCTGATACCCTGAACGGGGAGTCTGGCACCAACCATGTTTCCGAGAGTCAACAATGACAGGATTGTGCAGGGAAATAATATGCAGTAATTCATGCTTTTTAGCACGAACACTACTACTATTCCACTGCAGGAAGGTCAGTGGAGCCATTATTAAGGATTTTAAATATAGTTAATAGGTTTTGGGCAACGTTGAACAGTAAAGGAAGTTCATCACAGGAGGATATAATACTCACAAGAGTTTCTGTTAGAGCCACTAACAGATCTTTTCTACCAACTGTTGGATAATCAACACCTTGATTGAGAGCATGACCATTAGGAGGGGAAGAGGAACAATTACCAATTAATGCTTGGTGAGCCTGTCTATCAAAACCTTTAGTAAGAGGAGCGCGGGGACGGGGAGATTGGAATACAGTTTTGCGATAGGATTTGGTAGGAGTTGTTGGGTTATGAGTTACTCTGGTTTATTGGTATCTAGTAAAAGTGGAAATTGGAGGGGAAAACAATATTCCTTAGCAATATTTGCATAGGAACGTTGGGCAGAAGGGAAACGAGAGGATGCTTCTATGTATGAGATACACTCTTGAGACATAACAATTTTGATGGATTGTTGTCTTGCATACTCAGGACAGTCCTTATCTGTGGCAAAGTGCTTACTGTTACAGAACAAACAATTTGAATTCTCCT
Organism: Dione juno; assembly: GCA_037127375.1. NCBI lineage: Eukaryota > Metazoa > Arthropoda > Insecta > Lepidoptera > Nymphalidae > Dione > Dione juno. The sequence goes on from JAXRJS010000067.1 coordinate 912,546, forward strand.
TGGCTGTGTCACATGCATCACCAGAATGAGACTGGGCACACCTGTAACACCTTGGCTGAGATCTGCATTGTGATTTAATATGTCCAAAACGGCAACAATTAAGACATTGGATGGTAGGAAATTTGTAAGGTTCGACAGGGAGAGAGGAATGATAGGAAAAGACCCTATCAGGCAACTCTTGTCCTCGGAAAGTAACTACAACCGACTGGGTCGGGATCCATGTAGTCACCCCCTCACTCACACTCTTTCTGTTAAGTCTTCGCGCTTTCAACACTTGTCCATAACCTGAGGGAAAAACTAAAGACTCCACAAGCTCGTCTAATGAGAAGTCAACTGGCACCTCTCTAATTATACCCATGCGGGTAATAACAAATGTAGGTATTACTGCAACATACTTACATAGACTTATTATAGGGTTGGTCACAAATGAATTCGCTGCAGCAGCATTTGAGAATTGAACGCTGATCTTATTACGACCAACGTTCTTAACACCATCATTGGTGATACCATTTATTTTGTTTATGTGTAAGAATTGACCAAACTTAAGCGCTCTAATTGAGGTACCAGCAGCTGGGTCAGGAATTTCCCTGGACACATACACAATGAGAAGGCCTTTATCAGTATCAATATAGGATTTAGGACCATCGAAGAGGGACGGGGGGACATATAAATTTTGAATAGAGGGTGTCGCAGTAGATGGGTTTATAATTCCTTTGTTTGCAGCAAAATCATTATTTAATGGTGAATCATCACCTTGCCTCTTTCTAGACATCGCTTGACCATCAACTTTGCCACCTCCAGTATCAGGAGGTTCAGGAGCAGGATCACCATCCATTATAAAATACTAAAATACAAAAAAATAACCTTACCTGATTTAAACTACTTAATTTACCGTTATTAACAAAACAAACACTTGCTACAACCAACCACCTTGTTAAAAAGGAACCTTTTAAAACTTTAAAATATTTCCACTATAGAACAATAAAAACAATTAACACTAAAATAAGAAACTCTCACTAACACGTGTGTCAACCAAAACAAACGCTAACAAAAGGGCTATGTTTTTATATATGGTTTTTATAAAATGTAATATTTTCTACATATATAATATACAGTTTACAAAAACAACACGGTTAAAAGTTACGCATGCATAGTATTGAAATGAATTTATATTTCTTTATGTAAATATAACTACTATACTGAAAACAAGAACTTTGTATTCAGTACATTTCGGGTTTGTTTAAAGAGCAAGAGAATATTTGAATATTTTATAGTGTATAAATACACTATATGTATATATATTTTTCAATTTAACGCTTTATATCACTTATAGCAAGATTAGGTAAGGAAAGAATTTTGAGTGGCGAAACTTAACGGAGCATATATATATATATATATATATATATATATATATATATATATATATATATATATATATATATATATATATATATATATATATATATATATATATATATATATATATATATATATATATATATATATATATATATACATATATATTTATTTTGTTATATATTATGTTTTGTTCTTTTTATATTAATATTATTTTCTTTTTTTAAATTTTAATTTGCACCGTGTCTCCTTCGCCTATTCCTGTAGTATCAACTAGTCCTGCATTTGCCAAAAGTTGTTTGTAAGAGATTGCTTGAAGCAATAAGACCGCCTTTGCATATATATGTTTGTTATGTGAGTGCAATAAAGTGTAAATAAACAAATAAAAAAAATGGTTTTTACCAGAGCGTAGAAATTTTAGCATTTCCTTCCCCAGAGTGTGGAACGAACTTATATCTATCCTGCTAACAGCTAATACAATAATACAATATTCACATTGTCTATTAGTTAGTAGAATAAATAATTTAAGAACAGCTTAAAAAGCCGAAGCAGTATATTTAGATAGAGAGATTTAGTTAGAGAGTATATTTGATAAGCGAAAATACATTTTTAAACTCGACGTTTTTAGCACTATACAGTAGTCTGTGGTTACAGGTCGATAGAAACAGCTTAATTCATTTTTTTTTTACTTTTTAGCTTCACTCTGTATCGCGCTCCTAGATTCCTTGCTCAAGAAACCCAGTGTTGAGACACTCCGTTCCTCGATTACATAATTTAAAAATATTTCTATACACGTCTTTGATTATTACATATTTTAAATTATATAAAATAATGAGTGGACCGTCGTGGCGCAGAAGCACAGCGTCTGAATTTAAACGCTACGGTTTCTGGGCGTTTCTGGGGAACGGAGTGTCCTAACACTAGGTTCCTTCTATCTACCCTGCTATATGCGGGAAATAGTGTGAGGCTATTTTATTTTTTATGTAATTACTTCTATATACTGAAATCGACCACATAACTATCCCATGTATAGTCATGTAAACAATATTATATATATATATATATATATATATATATATATATATATATATATATATATATATATATATATATATATATATATATATATATATATACGAATGTAAAAAATTAAAACGATCTCTAAAATCATATTAACATGCGGACAAAGCGGACCGGCAATCTATTTATGAATATTTATTATTCGCCCCTATAAGGGTAGGCCCAAATTAAATTGTTCACAGACAGAAAATATGCAAAACTATTAGAGATTACTCAACTGGTACTATAGTATTTAAAATTTTCAGTTTTATAATAAATGCTTGTAATGAAACACGTATTTATATTATATATAGTAAGGATATCAAATCCCTATCCCTATCTAACAAAATTTAGCGCAGCGTTGAGTTCCACCACTACACCACACCATCGTATAGTGAAATTTCAGTAACAAACGTATTGACACTAGGTCGTATTTGCCTACCCTACATTGAGGGATAAAACGTAGAAAAATGTATAGAGAAAATATAATAACATGTATATACATAAATCAAGTCAGTCCCCTGCCTCTTATATATATATATATATATATATATATATATATATATATATATATATATATATATATATATATATATATATATATATATATATATATATATATATATATATATATATATATATTATATATATATATATATATAAATATATATGTATATATATATATATATATATATATATATATATATATATATATATATATATATATATATATATATATATATATATATATATATATATATATACATTGCCGTGATTAAATGGAAAACTTAATTTATGTGCGTGGGGTAAGTTTTACCCCAGGTATAATGGGTTACATTAAAGCAATAAACGTGATACAATATAGCCTATTGGTATCGAAAAATGTACAACACTCTGAATTGGACTGGACTGGACTCATTTCTCCTAAATTCCAGACATTACATGTTCAGTAACCGAACTCAGCCCCCACTCTATTTTACCACAGGGGAGAAATAATAACAATTTATACCTTCCAGTAGAAATCGAAACTATAGCTATGGCTTTACAACAAGACGTTGTCCACTATACAAACCTGTACCTGTACCTGCATTTCCACGTAAAAACCTATAAATTACACATCATATCCTCTGCTCCATACAATCGCGTCCGTAATCTATGTTTACACTGGCACCAATTAACAAACAGTAATGCTAGCCACGCGAGGACCCCATGTTTATACTGCGATCATTCAATAGATAGGGCGCGCGAATTCGATAGAAATATACAAATATATATACTATATGTACGTATGTATATGCATATAGTAATTACGTATTGACGTGCAGTTGCAATTGCTTTGGAAATTGTTCGTAGTTTGTATTATATTATTAATTTATTTTAAAATGAATATGAGCTTTTTGGAATATGTACTTTTTCATTTGTTTGTTCAGTTGCAAAGCGCGGCCTTGAGCTTCGCCATTCAACGTGCAATGCCTTCAAAGACGGAAAGGAACGTAGTGTCTCAACACTAGGTTCTTTTAACCGATGGTTCCCTCTTCCTACCCTTCTAGGCAAAAAAAGGAGGTTAATTTATACGGATCGAATTCCCAATCATTTGTTGGTATCTGGTATATAATATAATCATTTTAATAAGTCATTCAAAATGGCACCGTTTTATCTTTTTTTGTCTAAAACAAAGAAATTCCCGAGTGGGAATCAAATTTACAACTAAGTGACACAAACAAACATAACTAACTAACTATACAACCCGACATCTTTCAACTATACTAAAATCGGCCAATTTAGCATATTCATAAAATATATTCACTTCAATTCCCAATCACATACAAGTATATATCTACTAAAATAAATAAAAGAAATAAATATAAAACGCCCCACGCTTCCAAATACACGATATTTCTGTCTACCGAAACGACATTCGGAAAAAATGATTTGTCATCAATCGCACCGTTTCTGATTCAACACTGATATGGCGAAAATTTTTACCCCAAATAAAAAGCTCGGAGGGAACTTTGACGGAAGCTTTCGTGAATTTCGAGTCTCATTCAGACCGTGTCTTTGATCTCACAATCTGCCTTTTAAGCTTAGCTTCATGTGTGCTTACTTATATTTTTCACACGTCATTTATGATGTATTTTGATGTATATTTTTAAAAGACACCATTATGGCACAGTTATTAAATGAATGTAAACGTGGTTATAGTTTTGATTTCCAATCTTTGTAGTTCAACAAAGACCTAATATCGAATTCCTCATTTGACATTTCAACACAAGCACCAACTTCTTGTTAGGGAATCAAACTCACACTCACTGTCCTATCTAACTTTGCTATAGTTTACAATAAAAATTTAATTAAATTAAGAAAGTAACTAAAAAATAGATGAAAAATATTATATAAAAAGCAAATTATTTCAAATTTTTATATTGGACGGCCAACTTTTCACTACACGACTATTATTTATAAACGTATTTGTATAAACTAAAGCTCTATATTTGACTTACTACTAAACGAGAGGTAACGTAATTAATAGTAGAGCAAATAACTTTATTACTTTACGTGGGCTTTGTGAACTGTAGTTATATGATCAATAAAAATGTATGACGTTATATGATCTAAATATGGAATAGATTTGTTTTAAAATTAATCAGAATATAATCGTGTAGTATGACAGTGTTTGGATGCAATGGGGATGGTTGTGGGTTGATTCCCATTCGGGAGAAGTATTTTCATTGTTCTACTGTTATAGGACTAAAACTCCACGTTGAATATCCACTATCTTCATATTGGGCCGGAAGTAGAGAACTTACGTACGACCAAACGTTGGACGTTTCATGGCCCAGATTATTAGTTAATACTAAATGAGCAGGATATGAACTCATATTCTCACATATCCTCTCACATGTTCATAGATAATATAAAAATTCATGACTTTCGTGTTTAATTTAAATTAAACGGGAATACTGTTATTGTTGTGACAGAGCTTTATCATTAAAGCTTTTTGTTTGTTAAGCTGAATTATCTCAGAAAGCTCATATTGTGTTTAAATAATAATATGTATATTTAATTAACATCTATGAAACGTTTCTTTTTCTCTTTTATATAGAAAATTAAGAATTTTACCTTAAATAAACACTGCTTGACAGACAAATGTACATACGACAATATTGTGATGAATGCTTACTACATTTTAAATAAGACCGACGTGTGTCATTAAGATCACTCTCTACCTACTCTGCTATGCGGGAAAATGCGTGAATAGTACCTGTAAGTACATCACCTCTAGATTATTACCGGCCTAGACGATAAGAGGCCATACCGTAAAGAAATTTTTCGCAAAAGGTACCGAATGAATAATTGCCACAAAATGTCGTATTAAAATGACGAATACCTACATTAGAATTTTTTCATGGTCTCTCAAGATAGCGTCCGGTGTTAAAATATATTAAAAAAGTAAATGGCCAAATTGATTTACGTATCATCTAAATCATAACTCTACATGTTATTAGATACTATTATACTATTAAATATACTATTTTAAGTGAAAAGAATACGGTTTTAATATATATATTTTTTTTAGTTTCACACAGTATCCCGCATATCCCGTTCCCCACTTTCGGGGCAATGTGTATTGAGTGGTGGAACTCAACGCCACACTTTGTGTTTTTAGAGTATGTAAACAACATCGTTTACCTGAAGAGGGATCGGATTCATAACTTCAAACGCTTGTGATACTTTTGGGGTACTTTTATCCGTATTACTATATGCGGGATAGAGCGGGAAGTTAAACTTAAACTTTTAAAAACTGGTATTTGTTTGCAGTGTAGAAAGAATATTCAATAGAAATAAAAAAAAAAAAACCAAATATATTAATACCTTGTCTATCCATACTGTATAATCAATACAACCAATTCACACAGTACTTTTCAATAACATGAAATTTGAAAATCATAAAAGCCGACAGACACATCGTCAATTATTTCACGCGACGAATCTACAGTCGGCGTTTTAGTTTTGCTCAACGTTTCCAAATAAAATTCTGCCAAAACAGCTTTATAGCTTTCAAGCATTAAGCTCGAAATGGCTTGTGCCGTTTAAGCATATGCATGCATATATGGATATGGTCTAAACAAGATCATTAACATTGGTAGGAGCGTTGTCACTAATTTGTATCGGTTGACTGACAGACAGACAAACGATCTGATTGACAGGCATTCATTAGTGAATATACTTTATTTGCTTAGTGATATACTGTCCTTACACAATGAGATACATGGCAGATGCAAACTGTAGCACTAATTGTTAGATGAGATAAATGCGGATTTGCAGTCTGTATTTAAGTTGGTAGTTCTGACACTATCTAATAGAAGAATATAGATTTGATTATTTATATTTGAATTAATTTATGTGTATATAAATTTGGTACTGTATATATGTCCTTGAAGGCTCTTCCTTCAAGAACTCGACAAGGAGCGCTAAGAGAGTATTTCCCGAAATTCCTACGGGAACCAAAAAAAAGCTTTGATTCAAGCTTTTACAGTCGTAGGATTTTAGCGTTTATATATAAAATTATGCTATTAATACTATGCAGATTAATGAAAGCTTGTTTAGAATTACATAGAAAGCTTTTTAAGCTTGTGAATAACTGATTCCGACTTATAGAAGCTTTCTAAATAATTTTCTTTCAAAATATGAAATAAAATTATAAAAATTTAACCTCATTTTATGCTTAATTCATAGCAATTGAATAAAACTTTCTATATTAAACAAATTTAATACAAATTGTGCTGCAATAACTTCCAGAGTTTAGTCGATGCTATCACTTTGTCATTTACAATATGACTATGAGCAAATAATTTCCTATGCACTTAGCGAGTAACTAATTTACACTATATTCCATCACATTGGTTGGTTAAGTGGAGTACGTCATTATTAATATACTGCAATGATATGTATAAATATTATAAAGCTGAACTGTTTGTCTGATTGAACGCCCTAACCTCAGGAACAAAATGAATGGAAAAAAAAAGAATATAGTCTATATACTCCATAATGAGAAGGTATATAGAGATAGAAATATAATATCACGATGCTGAGAATATACATTGAAAGCTTGAAAAGCTCTCCTAAGCTTACTGTTAAATTGGAGAAAAAAACTTATAAAGCTGCTGATGTATATATACAGATATACAGTCTTTATAAGTTACTACATTAATGTAAATAGTTTAAACGTTGAATTGGAAATATCTAAAATGGTATCTAATTGTGTCCAAAGTTTTCTTGTTAAGATTAAACAATCTGAAAAGTTATTTCATTTCTCACAGTTTCTAATGTTATTTACGAAGTAACAATGATTTTTGTTTACAACAGTTGCAATTAAACTCGAGCTATTCTAGTTACGTCTGGAGAAACGTTTTATTCATATTCCCCATATTTAACAGACGGACAAAAATAGGTATTACTTAAGACTGGTGTCGCGCCATTTCTTATCCTTTTTACAATTCAAAACGTTTGTTAGAATAATTTAATGGTCCAACACTTCAGCTTAGTTCAGTACTATTGGCGTAGTTAGGGCGTGTCGAAGCACGCTTGACGCTTTTCACGTCGCCAATGTCACGTCCTGTGGAGAACATACGAAGGAGATTATAAAAAAAAATGCACTTAAAACAGCCATTCTAGTTCGTTAAAATCTGATGGTACCAGAAATAATATCAATAATATAAATATTTATTGTAAGACGCCCTAATTCCATAGTCAGTCTCTTCTCTCTCTTTAGTCTAAAGTATATTTAAACTTTATAGCAAAATGTAAATATTACAGATTTAGTATAAGTCATTACTCAATTTTCCAAAAAAAAAACACGAAGTAAATTCAAAAATACCTGCTGTATAATTCAAACGGACCACCGTCCATCCGATGCAGGAATTCGGTTGACACAAACAAACTTGATTGACGTCGGCTGATTAGCGAACGAATGGGACGAGTAAAGCCGGTGCGGTACATACGAGCATTTCAATTTGTTTAGAAATCAATCTGTCCATTCCTACATTTGTTGGATAAAGTGTTAATTTGGAATATTTTTCTTATATATATATATATATATATATATATATATATATATATATATATATATATATATATATATATATATATATATATATATATATATATATATATATATATATATATATATATTGAGACTATTTTATATATTGAGTTTAGTATGTACTAGGATGGTAAGTTTCATAATGTTTTTAGGACATAGAAAATGGTTTTGAGCCTAAGTTTCTCTTATTAACATTATAAATACTACTTATTATAAAAGAATTAATTTTATAGTAAGATTGACTTTAAATATAAAAAAACCTAAGGTTTGCTGTACAGTGTACAGCAAACCTTAGGTTTTTTCAGTAGTTGTCTCTCTGTACTTGCCTGTAAGTAACTTATGCAGAGAGCCTACAGCGTGCAGTTAACACTATGCGTGTTATATAATAATGCCACAGGAATGTTCGCTTTAAGGATTCCATGGCATGATGCATAAGAAAGCCTGCCTCCCTATATATGTATATATATATATATATATATATATATATATATATATATATATATATATATATATATATATATATATATATATATATATAAATATATAGATGTAAAATCTTCTAGAAATACATTATTTTCATTTTATTTCTTTGATTAACCCATATCCAACGCGTAGGCAGTGTTTAATTTAATAACAAAGTCACATATAGAAACATATACGAAACAAATTTTCTCATAGTCACTGTTACTAGCGAGGTTTCAGACTGTTTCTATTTATTTGCCGTCTGATCGTCTATATAATTCTCAGTAATAAAAATAATTGTGTCTTAAGGTTGCGTTGAATGAAATTATTACTAAAATTTCTCTAAAATATAACGAAAAATGACGAGATCAGACAGACGATGGTTTTAAAAGAAATTAAAAGCAAACATTAAGCGTCTGCAGGATAACGTTTAGATACTTAAAATATGTACTTTATTATATATATATATATATATATATATATATATATATATATATATATATATATATATATATATATATATATATATATATATATATATATATATATATATATATATATATATATATATATATATATATATATATTATATATATATATATATATATAAATATATAGCAGTGTAGGCAGAGAAAACCGTAGGTAGACGGAACCTAGTGTTAAGACACTCCGTTCCCCACTTTCCGCCTTTCGAATCATTGCGTGTTGAGTGGCGGAACTCAACGCCGCCCTTTGCCTTGTCGTCAGAGCGAAGAAAAGGATAATAATTAATTCTCCCCGAGTGGGAATCGAACCCACAAACCGTCGCGTTAACAGGCGGCGACGCTGTGCCTTACGCTGTGGGTCACGATGGTCCTCTATCGTACTTTTTATATATACTTTCTATTGTAGTATCTTTATTTATGTATTAATTAAAAATTGCTTATCATGCAATGTGTCAAATTCGGGCAGAAAGCTTGTACCCGCTTATATCAGTATAGGCAATGTCAAAATAGTATTCAACGACAAGTGTAGCTCTTTTAACTTATCGGTATAGGGAAATTGGGATAATAATTTACAGTCAAATGATATTCTACAGCTCCAGTATGATATATTTAATTTAATTTATATAATTAAAAAAATATATATAAAATAAAAAAAGAATACTCTAGTATTGCAAATACTACACAGGTGAAGTTTGTTTAATGTTTTTTTTTTATTATTTTTATTCTAAAGTCGTTTAAAATTATATTTTTCTATATACATTTTTATTTAGTTTGTGTTTAAGTTTTTACATAATATTACTTGGTATATTACAATACGACCTTCACTTTTGGTAATATATTTATTTTTTACGCCTTACGTGAGAAACCTAATAATTTACAATCTATTAAGTTGATCAAAGAGTTATTCTTGGAAGTAAATTGCTTCTCATATATTAATATTAGAAATACTTTTTTATAGAAAACAACATACATTAATTCACATAAAATGTATATTATTAATATTAATATAATATATTTTTTTCATAAAAACCAAAAATATTATAAAGTAAAAAAAAACACTTGTTCTGTTTTTTTATAAACTAATTAAGTATCAATCTTAATTAATCAATGTAACGTTTTTCTGTCACACTAAGTTGAAGTTTATATACAGAATATATATATATATATATATATATATATATATATATATATATATATATATATATATATATATATATATATATATATATATATATATATATATATATATATATATATATATATATATATATATATATATATATCAGGATAGATAGAGAGAGAACTTAACTTAGTCAAGCCCATTCACTGTTGCCTGCCAGGATATGAGATACTGCGTTTTAAAATTTGGAACTCAACTACATTTACTACCGAAGTGGGGAAATATAAACAATTTACAATCTTCATTGTCAAATTATCGAATAAAGCTATAGGCTATATTATTGTAAATGTGTTTGCTATGTAACGTTATGTAAGCCACTGAAGCCGAGGTCAGAGACTGTCATGGCCATTTAGAACATGTCACGTGTCATACTCATTTGAGGATAATATATATGATTTTATCTGTTAATATTTAATATACAATTATTATTATTATTAATATCTTTAATATGTACAATATAATGGAGAAAACTCTACTTTATAATTTTCATGTCAATTAATAGGGATGTGACCACAATCTGTTAGAGAACGTTAACGGCAAATCGATATTAAAGGATCTCCAAACGAAGCGGACAAATCGGTTCGTTACTATGGTGATTAACAGTGAATTAATATTCCTAAGTTCAAACTAAGTTATATTAGTTGATAGCTTGTGATAGCATTGTAGCACAATTGCAAGTGCCTTACTGTTCTACGATGGTTACAGCTTCAATTCTCACTCGGGAGGTTTATATTGTATTTATATATATATCTTTTTAAATGCGAGTTGTTTTTGATTGAAACAGTACTAGGTTCGATTCCTACGGGGGGATTGAATTACTTATACTTCCTCGCTGTGGTAGCAAGTCAAAACATGACATTAAGTTGAGGCACTCAACACATAATGTCTCAAAAAATAAGTGGATAGTGAGGCAAGGAGTGCCTTAACACTAGGTTATCCTCGGCCTACCCTGCGGAAAGTAGCGTCAGACAATTTTTTTTAATTTTTTTAACGATATTAGACAGTGGATGCTATCGACATAACATGCATAAAGTCTGAAAATCTACTTCACGAGGATGAATTTATCCTACCATACTAAAAGTATTTTTGTTGGTATTAACTTGGTTAAGTATTAACTGATGGTTTGAATTGAAACCATATATTTGTGTTTCGTCAGTTATTTTTATTTAGCAACGGAAGCTAAAACGCAAATACAAGCTAGTTAAAATATATACAAAAAACGGCCTAAATAAGGCTTAAATATTCTATGTATACGCATAATTTTAACGCTATGGTGGATTTCGCCACCCAGTATGTGATATATCTTGAATGGGCGGCGATTTTTACGCATATTTTGTACTTTGCGGAGTAGGCACATTTGCTTTACACTTTTTGCCTATTACGTTGAGGCAAATGTGTTTAAGTGTGTGAATATAAATACGATGTGTGTGAGTTCGATTTCCACTCGGAATAATGTATTATTTTCATTTTTTCATTACAGTAATACTAAGTGCGACGTTAAAGTCCACTACTCAACACGAAATGTGATGAAGACTTACATACTGAGAATAGATCCTCTCTGCCTATTCTATAAAATCCGATGAAAAAAGGAAAAAAAAATTGTATCAATATATTTTCCAATAGTAACGTACATATAATTATAATATATTGATATATAATTTATTTACTTTTTTAAATATATATTATATTTACTTTGTTTTTATATAATTTCAGCCATTGAGTTATGTACCTGTCAAACGTTTCATGTCACGATATTCACGTGGCAACTAAGCTCACTTGGAAAATCTTTGAAACTTGAAATCAAAATATTGTTATAATATCGTCTCTTCATTAATTATTAGTATCGATTGATTGCCTTCATAATTTAAATTTCATTTCGAGGCTTTTCATCATTTTAACGAAACTTTCAGAATAATTAAGCTCATTATTTTTGTCCTTTGACATGAAAGTTGAAAACAAATATTAATTATGGTCATGTGCCTATAGGTTTAAACTTCCTGGTCCTCGTGGCGCAGCGGAATAGAGTTTGACCGTTAATGCGACGGTTTTGTGTTCGATTCCCACTTGGTGAAATAATTTATCTAATTTCCTCGTCCTGGTAATAAGTTCCACTAGTCAACACGCTCGAGAATTGGATGGAAAGTGAGGAACGGAGGTACTTAACACTAGGTGCCCTATGTATACCTTGATATATGCGGGAAAATATGTAAATATACAGCTTTACATATAGCTTACGCATGTATAAAAAAATTTGATGTAAAATTGTGATTTGACTCTCTTCAACAAAGGAGTGATGTTATATTGATAATTTGATACTATCTATAAATATAAATATCAGTATTTAATATCATTATACCGAAAAAAAAGTATCGTCGCACAGTGAAACAGCGATATCACTGCTATAATAAAACAAGGTGCGGCGTTTTTTCCTCCACTTTCCTCCGTCCTGAGTCTGGAGGGTAGAGGGTAGGCGGAGAGCGGAGTGTTTGAATATTTGTCTTTCTATATATACCTATCCTTATATATGCAGGATACGGCGAGAATATATATATATATATATATATATATATATATATATATATATATATATATATATATATATATATATATATATATATATATATATATATATATATATATATATATATGACTTACTTGACTTAATGTCCTATGTCCCCTAGATGGGGTAGAGGGCGTCCACAGATATCTTCCATCGTGATCTGTCTTGAGCTTCACGCTTTACCTCGGTCCACATCATTCCGATGTTTGCTGCTTCTCCCAACACGGTGAACGCCAGGTTTGACTAGGACAGCCACGCTTTCTTTTCCCTTGGGGATTCCAGTCCAAATCTTGTATATATTGTTTGTATATGGTCGGAATCCCTGCAGAGCGTGTCGCTAATCCATTGCCACCTGCGACGCTTGATCTGGCGGTCGGCTCTCGTGGCATTTCTCCAACAGTTCTACGTTGGAGATGGTCTCGGGCCAGTAGATACCGAGAATGCAGCGAAGACAGCGGTTGACGAAGACTTGGACTAGGCGTGAGATGTCCTTTGTAACCTTCTACGTTTCGCACCCATAAAGCAATACAGATTTTACATCTTTATCTTGATTTTTCGGGTCAGTTTCCGCGATTGCAATACGGGTTTCAGCTGCGGGAAGGTAGCTCGGGCTTTGGCGATCCGTGAAGCGATGTTCTCTTCAGTACCCCCAGTCTCTGCTACGACGCTCCCGAGGTAAGTAAATTTGTGGACGCGTTCCACTGCCTCCGTGCCAACCAGCAACGGTGAGTTGTTGTTCACGCCAGTTCTCATCTCTTGGGTCTTCCGGGAGTTTATTTTAAGGTCTATTTTTGCTGCTTCCTGTTGTAAGTCGTTTAATTTTGCTTGCATGTCGGCGTGTGTGTGTGTGAATTAGCAGACACAGATCATCGGCGTAGTCCAAGTCTTCTAAGACATAGGACAATCCCCACTCTATGCCACGACGCTTTTTTTCAGAGATGCGGTGCATTATCCCATCTAGAACGACCAAAAAGAGGAGCGGCGACAAGAGGAAACCCTGGTGGAACTGCACTGAACCTGCATGCACTGCTACATCGTCTGAGATGCGGCCTTCGTTAGTTATTTTACAAGAATACTTCCTGTAAATGCTTTTAGTAGACGGATGATATTTGGCGGCACTCCAAGTTCCGAAATGCAGGACTGGACCAGATGCAGGACCACTTCACCATATCGAAGGCTTTTTCGAAGTCGACAAAAGTTAGGTAAACCTCACTTTGCCATTCTGATGCCTGTTCCAGAATGATACGAAAAGTGAATGATCTGGTCCGTGCATGAGCGGTCCGAACAAAAACCAGCCTGCTCCTTGAGTAGAAGAGGATTCACGGTCCTTGACAGTCTGTCCAGGATGATCTTCTTTTTCTTCTTAGGGGTGCCTCTCCAATTACTGAAGGTTGGCAGGCAGCTCGGAATACTTTTCTCTATCTTTAGCGAGGCGAAATAGTTCAGCGGCACTTGCAATTCCAGTCCATTCCCTGATGTTTCTGATGATCTTACAGAACACTTTTAAAGGAACAGAGAACAGAGTCATTCCTCTCCAGTTATCGCACTGGCTCAGATCACCGTTCTTCGGAATAGTAACAAGAAGACCCTTATTTGGCTCGTCAGCGATGCAGATCCTTTTAATGAGAGGTGTCAGAGCGCTGACTGCAGAAGATAAGTCAGCTTGTAGCATTTCCACAGTTATCAGATCGATTCCTGGTGCTTTGCCTAACTTCAAAGATATGACCGCCTTTGCAAATTCGGTGGATGTAGGCGGGTCCGTGTTAATTTCAAGAAGCCGGACTGGCGGGGAACTGACTTGCAGTGTATTGGACGTCGTTGTAGCTGACAAGCAGAAGACCTCTTCAAAGTGTTGGCGCCAGCGTACTTTCTGCCCTTCTGTCATCACAATAAGCTGCCCGTCCTTCGACGTCAACGACTTCTTCTTCGACATGCTGTTACCTGCTAAGGTTTTAGTAGCTTTATATTACTCCCTCAAGTTACCGGTGTTTGCAGCTTGTTGAGCACGATCGGCAATACCGTCAGCTCGATATCTCCTATCTTTCCGGGTACTGCGATAGATTTGCGTTTGCGTTTTTGGCGGTACTGATTGTTAAATTTGGCTCGCATGGCATCATTGGGGGTCTCAAGCAGTCTAAGGTGAAATCAGGTTCCAGGTGCGTTGTGACAGCCAGTCCTCCCGAGAGTGAAGCGATTTGTGCCGACGACGACGCCGTAAGACGACGACACTGGTCTCTGTATAGGCCACTTTGATGCGGTTCCACTACTCGTCCAATGAGTCCGAAGTGGCTTCTAGTACAGAGAAACGATTGCGCAACTCGATTTGGAAGGCTTTACGCGTCACAAAGTCATGTAGTTTATTTACCTCGAACCTTCTTCCAATCTTGCTGGGTCCTCCAGCCACACGGGTTTTTGTAACTTTAAGCCGGACTTCAGCAACCACCAAATGATGGTCGCTATCAATATCGGTACCGCTGCGGTTGCGAACATCGAGCAATGAAGAACGCCATTTGGAACTTATTGCAAGATGATCGATTTGGTTCTTGGTGACCTCATCGGGTGAGTTCCATGTGTACTTATGGTAGTAATATTCTTTATTTATATATATATAAATATATATATATATATATATATATATATATATATATATATATATATATATATATATATATATATATATATATATATATATATATATATATATATATATATGTATGTATATCTTTTGTCAACAACAACAAAATAATTAACATATTTTCTCGATCCATTGTCACTTAGTCACTTGAATTTCCATAAAAAAGAGCGTACCAAAGCTTCAATATACCGACCATTGCTTTGCTGAGCAAAAAGTAAATCACTCGGTGGATAGTGGAAATCGAAACAGCGCATTATTTGTCGCTTAACACATAATAAAATGCTAATGAGGCGGTGACTGTTTGCTGACTGTTTTATCTTACTGACTGTGTTTTAATTTTATCTCTCTATTAAGCGATTGTTTTACGCATCTTTTATGAATCTATGTGATTCATTCACAATGATTTATAATTGTTTATGAATCCTTATGAATCTTTATGAATCACTATGAATCTCTAAAAATCTTTAAAGAACGCCATAAATCTCTATGAATCTTTATGAATCTTTTCATATCACTAAGAATCTTGATGAATTATGAATCATTTTGAATCTCTAAGTATCGCCATGAATCTTTATGAAGTTAGCTAATATTTATAAATCTCTATGTATCTTTTATTCTCTAAGAATTTCAATAGAATTTTATGATTTTTATAAATCTTTCTGGCACTTTATTCAAGGATTTTTCTTTAGGAAGTAAACATCCTCTTTGCTTACGAATATCGAGGGAAGACCTATTTCTAATCACAATCATTAGAAATCAACAGGATCTCTTTTAATTTTATTTTATTGCTTATTTTCTTACTTACACAAACACTTTGAAATTTTCGCTTGATTCAATTATACCGCTTATTTTTTTTATAATATTGTATTAGGCTTCCAGCTTACATACTTTGATATGTATGTCATTATTTAATAAATTTAACAAAATCTTGCTTAAAATTAAAAGTATATAATTTAAAATTTGTTTTTCTGTCATATATTTTGTACGCTTCCAAATGACTACTGGCAGTCATATTTATAAAAACCAGTCGAACCAGTTTCTAACGGAGAACATTCTCATTTTTGTTAATGAAAGTGATCGATACATTCGATTAAATTATTGATCTTCTGATTATGTACGGTAATTAATTATTTAGAATTTACCATTTATTACTATTAAACAATATTATTAGTCAAGTATTTTTTGACCAATGAAGAACACAGTGTCAAGAATATATGATAACTGAGGACTCCATGAGGACTCCATGAGGTCTCCAAGAGGATATTTGAAGAGGTTGATTGATAGTGGACGAGGCAAGAGAGTTGTTTTTTTTTTCTTATTTGAAATATAATATGCAAAAAAGGTATAATACCGCTGGCAGGAAAGTTTTTATTATAATTTATTGTAAGGCTGATTGAGAGAATGCGTTGATTTTAGCTATCCTTATGTTTAAGAAATATGTATTTTTGAGCGATTTTAGCTTCGCTCATTTTAGCATGACAATGAGCGAAGCGAACAGGTTTTTATGACCGAAACGAGCTGGATAAATTCCTTTCTAATTTATATAATAAATATCAAATAACTTTTAATTTAAAAGCAGAACTTATAATAACTTAAAAAAAATAATTACAATGATTATTCTAGACTGTTTCAGGTAAAAATTAATATAAAACTAATGTAAACAGCGAGAGAGCAATATATTAACAGTAATATAATTAATATATGTATATGATAAGGCAACAAAATTATAAACTATAAGTAAAAAAATGTACTGACCGCATAAAAAAAAAAAATCTTAGACAACCAGAATAGTGTAGGCACAAGATGATACTGTTCAACTTCGTAATTCGTAAACATCCTGTTACTGGGGAATATGAATTAATTTTTTTATCATTATTGCTTAGATTCTTCTTTTATTCAATTATATTTTTTTCTCTGTAAAATCATTTATCACGATTTAGTACACAATATCTTTAAGTATTCAGCTTCTAGTGTTTTCCCATTAATGTATATATATATATATATATATATATATATATATATATATATATATATATATATATATATATATATATATATATATATATATATATATATATATATATATATATATGTATGTATATCTTTTGTCAACAACAACAAAATAATTAACATATTTTCTCGATCCATTGTCACTTAGTCACTTGAATTTCCATAAAAAAGAGCGTACCAAAGCTTCAATATACCGACCATTGCTTTGCTGAGCAAAAAGTAAATCACTCGGTGGATAGTGGAAATCGAAACAGCGCATTATTTGTCGCTTAACACATAATAAAATGCTAATGAGGCGGTGACTGTTTGCTGACTGTTTTATCTTACTGACTGTGTTTTAATTTTATCTCTCTATTAAGCGATTGTTTTACGCATCTTTTATGAATCTATGTGATTCATTCACAATGATTTATAATTGTTTATGAATCCTTATGAATCTTTATGAATCACTATGAATCTCTAAAAATCTTTAAAGAACGCCATAAATCTCTATGAATCTTTATGAATCTTTTCATATCACTAAGAATCTTGATGAATTATGAATCATTTTGAATCTCTAAGTATCGCCATGAATCTTTATGAAGTTAGCTAATATTTATAAATCTCTATGTATCTTTTATTCTCTAAGAATTTCAATAGAATTTTATGATTTTTATAAATCTTTCTGGCACTTTATTCAAGGATTTTTCTTTAGGAAGTAAACATCCTCTTTGCTTACGAATATCGAGGGAAGACCTATTTCTAATCACAATCATAAGAAATCAACAGGATCTCTTTTAATTTTATTTTATTGCTTATTTTCTTACTTACACAAACACTTTGAAATTTTCGCTTGATTCAATTGTACCGCTTATTTTTTTTTATAATATTGTATTAGCCTTCCAGCTTACATACTTTGATATGTATGTCATTATTTAATAAATTTAACAAAATCTTGCTTAAAATTAAAAGTATATAATTTAAAATTTGTTTTTCCGTCATATATTTTGTACGCTTCCAAATGACTACTGGCAGTCATATTTATAAAAACCAGTCGAACCAGTTTCTAACGGAGAACATTCTCATTTTTGTTAATGAAAGTGATCGATACATTCGATTAAACTATTGATCTTCTGATTATGTACGGTAATTAATTATTTAGAATTTTCCATTTAATACTATTAAACAATATTATTAGTCAAGTATTTTTTGACCAATGAAGAACACAGTGTCAAGAATATATGATAACTGAGGACTCCATGAGGACTCCATGAGGTCTCCAAGAGGATGTTTGAAGAGGTTGATTGATAGTGGACGAGGCAAGAGAGTTGTTTTTTTTTTCTTATTTGAAATATAATATGCAAAAAAGGTATAATACCGCTGGTAGGAAAGTTTTTATTACAATTTATTGTAAGGCTGGTTGAGAGAATGCGTTGATTTTAGCTATCCTTATGTTTAAGAAATATGTATTTTTGAGCGGTTTTAGCTTCGCTCATTTTAGCATGACAATGAGCGAAGCGAACAGGTTTTTATGATCGAAACGAGCTGCATAAATTCCTTTCTAATTTATATAATAAATATCAAATAACTTTTAATTTAAAAGCAGAACTTATAATAACTTAATAAAAAATAATTACAATGATTATTCTAGACTGTTTCAGGTAACAATTAATATAAAACTAATGTAAACAGCGAGAGAGCAATATATTAACAGTAATATAATTAATATATGTATATGATAAGGCAACAAAATTATAAACTATAAGTAAAAAAATGTACTGACCGCATAAAAAAAAAAAATCTTAGACAACCAGAATAGTGTAGGCACAAGATGATACTGTTCAACTTCGTAATTCGTAAACATCCTGTTACTGGGGAATATGAATTAATTTTTTTATCATTATTGCTTAGATTCTTCTTTCATTCAATTATATTTTTTTCTCTGTAAAATCATTTATCACGATTTAGTACACAATATCTTTAAGTATTCAGCTTCTAGTGTTTTCCCATTAATGTATATATATATATATATATATATATATATATATATATATATATATATATATATATATATATATATATATATATATATATATACATATATATATATATATATATATATATATATATATATATATATATATATATATATATATATATATATATATATATATATATATATATATATATATATATATATATATATATGTATATATATATATATATATATATATATATATATATATATATATATATATATATATATATATATATATATATATATATATATATATATATATATATATATATATATATATATATATCTTACAGAACAAACTGACAATTTTACAGTAGCACCCATTTATTACTAATCACCAATATTTAACCTTTCCCCTTTACTTTGAACTTGTTCTTTTATATAATCAATATATTGCGTAAATATTCGAAGAATCGGTTACACACGTGTGTATCATAATTATACGTTTAATATCAATAAAAACTTGTAAACTAAATGATTTAAGTTGTTTAAGGTTATTAAAACATGTTAAATATATGTATTTTTGTAGAAAAATGAATATTAAGTATAATTAATGTTAAAATATAGAATAATTAACATGATATACATACACAATATATATGTAGGCCATGGTAATGTTATAACAGCGTCTAGCTGTATACACGACGCGACGGTAGCAAGTTTGATTCCCAGTCATGGAATTGAATTAATTTCCTTGCTTAAGTTACAAGATATAGCGCAACGGAGCATTCTGGCAGTGAAAAATAATCATTACATTTTTATTAAAAAAAAGTATTTAAAGTATTATAGTAACCTTGTTCGGTCCCATAACAAAATATTAAATATTGTGCTAATGGCAAAATATAAGCTATTGGTATCGATATATTAAATTATTTACACTTTAGTAGAATTTATGGAGTCATTTTGTGTAGCTGTGTAGCTTTGTAGACAGAGAGAATAGAGTTAAAATTCAACGTTCTTCTCTCCCTCTCTCTTTCTCCTGAGATAGTACTTAACGCCCCATATTTTACCATAGATAATTAATTTAAATAATAATACGAACCCACAACCCTTGAGTGCATTTAAATAATATATCCACTACGTTATAATGTCCAAAATATTTTATTCGTTATCACATTGACAAATTAATGACTTTACTATACCTTTATTGTTACGATAAAGGGTCACTTTAGACTTAAAGTTCTTTACAATAAAGTGAATTGAAAATATTAACCAGTTCTCATATCTATCATTAGTCGAGGAGTCTCGTAAATAAAATCGATTAGATTATACCTTTTTTTTATTCGAATCGACTATCTAATTGTATTTTATTGATCCGATTAAAAATACGTGTCAAGTGGAAAGGTAGAAGCATTTGATTAGAGGTATCTTTGTAAATTGTTATTTATGATTTTTCCTGTTTTAGTTGGTGATCTCGTTTTGGGAATCGATTTTTTAGTGTCAAAAGCTTTAGTTTTAAGTCATTATAGCACGTTAGGGATGTGCCTACTTGTTTAAACTTTATTGACTGGGTGTTTTAATATATTTTAAAATTTTAGCAGAAATCAGGTTTTATTATGTAGCTATATGAATATTATTTAGTACAAAAAAAATACAGCGTTATCTTTAGAGAAAAAAATTTTGCGTTGAGATTCGCGATAGAACACGTAATGTTCTTGAAACGATGATGAATGGCTAAAGTAGTACTCTGCTCTCTATGTAAAATTTAAATATTTTTTTCATATTTAATCTTGAATTTGAAGTACTAGACATTGATATATTAGTAAGATATTATCATTTGCTTTACCTAAAAACATACCAAAATACAAGCGTATACATGATTTATGACAATAATAGGTACTTTTATTGAAATTAATACAAAAATATGTATAGCTACTTTTTTCCACATAGCAACATTCTCCACTTTGGCCCAAATGAGAGGATTACATTCTTCAAGTGGAACTGAACCGTTGCGCCACGACGGCTTCAATATCTTTACTCATACTAAAAATAAGCACATAAACAGCTAAACCTATCACAAAAATAAAAACGGCGCACGGTGGGTACATCTTGCTCTTATATATTACCAAATCACATGTAATCCATATTCATGTAGAGTTTTATCATAAACGCAAACCCATCATGTCAGGGCTTCCCTCCACATAAAGCAAGCGTTATCAGTTGAAGAAAATGCTTATTGCGTCTGGGATATATCTACTTTGTTTTTATCGAAGATCTTAGTATTGATTAAAATGTTCAAGCACGCTATGGAAATATACTGATTTGGTTGAGTGAGGCTTATATTTTTTTTTATATTGTAAAGAGGTTCTATTGTTAAGGCTTTAAAGTCTCATAATTCAGATAGTTTTAAAGGATTATTTTGGGTGGTGTAACTTAACACCGTAGTTTGTCTGATCGTAGAAATTATTGTACAGAATGAAAGTCTTTGGAATCGGTATGTGTGTTACACACCTAATATACCGGTATGTTCTGGGTTTGAGTCCCACTCAGAAGGAAGACTTCTTTAATTTCCTCGCTCTGGTAACAAGACAAAGCGCGGTATTGGGTTCCTCCACTCACCTCGAAAATTAGGCCAAATGTTTCTGTATGCTATAAGTGAAATACAGCGTGAAGCAAATGTTTACGCATTATATATTGTAACCTAGTAATATTATTATAATTGAACTGCGCGGATGGAGGAATATGAAATTTGGCACACTTATAGCTTATGTACAGGGGAAGTGCAGAAAGCTAATACTTTTCAATAATAATTCTTATAAAGTACTTTACATCAATAAATAAAACATTACACGCACTACCATATGTTTAACAATATAACTTTTGTATAAAGTGATATACACGTTGCCATGGCAACGCGTGTTTCACGTGTCAACGGATCTAGTTATAATAAATTTGAAATTTTGTGAGGATGGATATTTCTTCTGAACGGATTTATATGAAACTTTGCAGTAAAATGGGCTATGGGCTATAATGTATGGTAATCCAGTGAAGTTCAATTTACTAATAAATAAATAATAGTATAGTTCAAGCGGGCAAAGACGCGGGTCAGCTATTATTACTATAGTTACAAATTATCCAATAATTATCCAATGATAATTAAGTTATCCAGTCCAAAAAGGAGAAGTAGTAGAAAAAGGAGAACATAGAGTTATTTGAGACAGTAAAATCCTGAATTACATATTCACGAATACCAAAATAACATGTAAAACTACTTACATACCTATGAATGATAATATAATATCTTAGCCTAGTTTAAGCAGTACAAGGATCATAATTTAACATTTCGCTAATATTATATAGTAAATATAACAAAAATTACGGATCACGTGTTTTTTTTATAGTTAATTTTAAATTAGTAAAAAAAGCCCCTCCAATACATTTCAATACACGAACTCTCTCGCAAACACTACACTAGTCTAAATTATTTAGAATGTAATCTACGATACGGGCCAGATGATCTCGATATTAGATATTCGACCCCTAAAATTGCATATAAACGACAGACATCGCGTGTTTTGCAAATCTGTTTTTTGTTTTATTCATTGATTTTTATCATAAAATTTTATATACATATAGTTTATTTTTTATTTATATTTGAGTACGTATGTATATGCATAGAATATAAAGGATCTAAAATTATATTGTTCAATTTTAATCGGCTTCCTGCCAATTTTTTTGTCTTCCAGTGTTGTGTGGCGGGGCTTAACACTGCATTGGTCACGCCAGAGCAGCAGTGGTGAAGTGTTAGATTTTTATGAAGGTAAGCTGGACTCGAAAATGTCATTAAAAAAATAACATCAATCAAGATAATATTAAAATTAAACCTGGCTTGTGAAGTTTATTTACTCAACAAATATTGTATAGTTAGAGCAGCATGAAATAAAATTAATTTATAGTGAGGTATTTGCAACATAATTATTAATTATTATTTAATATAATTTAAGTTTTATAAAAGGTAACCTGATGGGAATCGTTTTACATGGACACTTCGCCACTATTAGTATTATTATTATAAGCCTGTATCGTCTCAATGCAGGACAAAGGCCTTTCTACCTTCTTTCCATTTCTTGCGGTCCCTCCATCGCCGAGGTAGTCTGCCGCGTGGTCGCTTCCCAGTAGGGGTGGTGGAATTGGAACCAGAATAGGTCGTGATTTTGGTCCAGCGGTCATTAGACATAGTGCAGACGTGGCCTGCCCGTGACGTGACTTATTTCAATTTTGACGTCTGCAATATGAGTTCTGGAGCGCAGAGTCGAATTTCTGATGCTGTCGGATAATTTAACGCCTAGCATGCTGCGCTCCATTCCTCTTTGACACTCTACAAAGGCAAACCTCTGCGGTTTGGTCGCCATTGCAGAACAGGATTAACCTTCGTGCTTGTCAGACATTGTTCTACTGAGCCATGACAGCGTCAACTCATGTTATAAGATTAATTGTATTATAGTTCAGGTGATATGTCATGACGTAACTTGATGGTTACAAATTCAATTCCATTCTGGGGTATTTTGTTTCTCAATACAACTTTAAAAAAAAATTACCCATCATGGTTTTACTGGGTTTATATATATATATATATATATATATATATATATATATATATATATATATATATATATATATATATATATACATATATATATATATATATATATATATTTATATATATATATATATATATATATATATATATATATATATATATATATATATATATATATATATATATATATATATATATATATATATATATATATATATATATATATTCAATAAACAATAATATCTCCTACAAAAATTTCATATATCAGTAACACACTATATTAACATAACTACGTGTATATTCTATACCTAGATCTTAAAGAAAGAGTACAGATAACAGTAAAAAAAAGCCGAACACTGAATATTTCAGTTCGGCAAGTAGACTTCTAATGATAAATTCAAATCTCACCCATAGGGAATTAGGCAATCAGACCGAAAGAGCTGGAGGCAGATATTCGCATGGAAGATACTCGTATAGCAACTTGGTACTGGCTTAGTTGATTTTACTATACTTGTTAGTACACTACACACAGTATTATATTTTTATTCATTTGAAATGAAACTCTTTAACCGGATAAATTACATATATTTTTGTTTGGTTATTTTTTTTATCCGTTCATGGTCCTTGGTATTTCCATAAAATATACAATATAAAAATAAACGTGATAAATCCGGTACAAAAAGTTTCATTTAAAATGTTATAAAGTCGCGAAAATAAAAATCTACTTTTCATATACCGATACCGAAATATTTGTAACTATAGAAGGGTTAAAGTAATTTTAATGGTAAGAACAAATTGAACTAGCATCATACAGTAAAGTTAGACAAGTTTAAACAAGCTTAGACATCCTTAAAATAAGTCTAAAATTTGAACGCTTATTTCAATGAGGAAGCATGGACAATGAATGCAGGTGCAGAATGGACAACAGAATAATTTATCACTGAATTCTTTTGCCTTATTCCTTATTTCCAAGAATAGGTTATGTTGGTTACCATTCAAGATCCAGGAATAAATGAGGCGTTGCATTTTATATTCCTTTTAGATACTAGCATTTAATGTAGTGGAAAATTGTTACTTAACTATAATAGGCATTGATATCCTCAAGAAGAGAGAGTTTTGCTCAAAATATTGTGATGGAGGAAAAAATAAAACTTTTATACTGTACCTAACTTTACCTTTTTGTATATTTTTTTATTATTTACTTGACTTGAGAAGTTGTTGTTAAATATATATATATATATATATATATATATATATATATATATATATATATATATATATATATATATATATATATATATATATATATATATATATATATATATATATATATATATATATATATATATATATATATATATATATATATATATATATATATATATATAATGGAATGGAATGGAAAAAAGAAAATAATTATTTCTTCCGATGGTGAATTGCCGAGATATTCAATAAACAATAATATCTCCTACAAAAATTTCATATATCAGTAACACACTATATTAACATAACTACATATATATTCTATACCTAGATCTTAAAAGAAAGAGTACAGATAACAGTAAAAAAAAGCCGAACACTGAATATTTCAGTTCGGCAAGTAGACTTCTAATGATAAATTCAAATCTCACCCATAGGGAATTAGGCAATCAGACCGAAAGAGCTGGAGGCAGATATTCGCATGGAAGATACTCGTATAGCAACTTGGTACTGGCTTAGTTGATTTTACTATACTTGTTAGTACACTACACACAGTATTATATTTTTATTCATTTGAAATGAAACTCTTTAACCGGATAAATTACATATATTTTTGTTTGGTTATTTTTTTTATCCGTTCATGGTCCTTGGTATTTCCATAAAATATACAATATAAAAATAAACGTGATAAATCCGGTACAAAAAGTTTCATTTAAAATGTTATAAAGTCGCGAAAATAAAAAAGGTATCTACTTTTCACGTGATATTTTAAATAATTCTGTATTGAAATATACTTAATAACTAGAAAACGAAGTGAGTTCTTATAAGGCGTAGATAGATAATGTATACCGGCAATGATTTCAATAACTACTTACTATAAATTTTTTAATTGGTTCCAATAAATAACCAAGTAACATTTACATTTAGCACATTTTTCAATAAATATTAAACGGCTCAGTTCAAAAGGTTAACGGCATCTAAAATATATTGGTGCGCAGTAAAATTTGTTCCCCTGTCAATCTTTTACACCTACACCCTAATTTTAGTTTATTTGACCTTCGTCGTAAATTGATTTGATCTTTAGTTAAAAATGTGATCAGATTTCAAGTTATCGCAGTTTAAATTGAATGCTTGTAATAAATCTTAAGTTGTTAATGGAATTTGGTCATTATTTAATAAATTGATGTTGTAAAGTGTCGCCGTTGGAAAGTGCTGCTATCGTCTTGCAATGGGATCGCGTTTGAGAAGTGATTTTATTTAAATTATTTGCGTAATTGATTTACATCATTCAACACGTAATGTTGCGAGTTCCATCAGAAAGCGGAGAACGGAGTGTTCCACACTTGATTCCTTCTGTCTACTATGCCACTCGTATTTCGCATCGTATACTAGCGTACCTGGATTTTTTTGCATAATAATCAATTTTGATGAATATTTCTGAAATAAATTTGAGATTCGTCAACAGACACAGTACAACAGATGAATAAATATTTAACTTTTTAAGTTTTAAATATTCCATATATAAAATATTTTATATAAAAAGAATAGTGACATATACGTGAGCTGTAGCCATAAATTTCATTTGCGTGGATATGTATGTACATATATTTGGAATTTTGAGGATAGGATTCCTTAAAATTTTAAAGGGATTGGAAAAAAACGGATTTTTATGTTTTTTTCCAATCCTTTTGGGATCTTGAGGAATCCTCTCTTATTTCAGTTTTCTATGCTGCGTAATTTCGGCTTTTCGTTGTTTGTTATATATATATATATATATATATATATATATATATATATATATATATATATATATATATATATATATATATATATATATATATATATATATATATATATATATATATATATATATATATATATATATATATGTAACTAAAGATTTTAATTTATTTATTATCTATAGTACATATAAAAGTTCCATGACTTGAATTGCAAGTGGGTGTTACTACTATGTTATGTTCGTTTCATACACCGAATTATTTGAATTATAATGAAATAGCGGTTAAAGCAAAAAATACAAAATAATTATTATCACAAATTTAGGTGTAATTAAACCTACGTTGACAAATTTGTTAAATGAACGTAAAATTGTATAAATAACGTTTGGTACAATAATAATAATATACAGATTTAGGAGTATTTTTATATTATAAAAATATCCCAAAGATTATTTTATTTGTGATATATAGCTTTATAATTTGTAGATATCGAAATAAATATACGATTTAATCGCATCAAAAGTTTATAATTATTTTATGGGTCTAAACCAAAATGAGAAGACCGTCGTGTCGTTTTAGATGTTTCATCAGACAAAATACTTAGCACATTTAATACAAAAAAACTATACATATATGAAAAGTGGACAATAATTGATTTTTTACTTGAACATCGATAATGCTTCTTCAATTTTACGCTTTTTAATCACTTCACAGGAACAGAGAGGACCTGGTGCTAAGACGCTACGTTCACTATTTTCCATCAGAATTCTAAGTGTACTTGCTGAGTGGCAAAAGTCATATTTTGTCAAGACAAAGTATAACTTTTGCCACTTGCCACTTTTGCTTTTGGCAAGCCAAAGCGGAGAAATTAACGTGAATAATCTTTTCACAGTATCTGTGTGTCAATCTATGTACAATAACTGTATGTATGTATGTATTATAATATATAAAAACTCGCTACCTCTTATATATTGAAGTATGAAGTGTCTTGGGAAATATTATACGGGGCGTTTCTGATCCCTGATCTTCGCAAAGGAAATATGAAACAGTCTGATTAAAATACAAAATATAAGATTTTTGAATTGAATTGCCCTGAAATGTTGCCAACCAATTAGCGGAGCAACCTTTTGTTGTAGCAATATGTATTGGTCTTAATAGGCCTTCATATTGCTTACTTTATACTGGGGTTCGGCTAAATTGCGTGAGGTAAATATTTGCGGAAAGATAAGGTATTGAAGGCTATAGCGGCCTCCAAGTGGTGTGGGTTCTAGTCCCTGTTCAGTTCTTTTGTTCTGTTCTATATATATATATATATATATATATATATATATATATATATATATATATATATATATATATATATATATATATATATATATATATATATATATATATATATATATAAATATATATATATATATAATCACGCATAACTAAGTAAATGTCACTTTGTAAAATAATTTAGTTCTTTTCGGGTATTACTTTAATATTGTTCGAAATTTAAATAAAAATAAAAAAGCTTGCCTCTATGTGCCCTGCTACAAGTATACGGAGAAAATCTTTTTTAATAAAAAAAAAAATACAACATGCCGTCAAGTCATAATTGGAATATAGCATAAAAAAAGAATAGAAACTAGTGACACATTATTCTGTATATTAATTATACTTAATTGGTTTTACTTCTACCCATGACTGACACAAGAACACACAAGCTATAACAAAATAAAAATGTAACTACCACACACGTTAGTTAAGCTTATGACACTTTTTTTTTTAATTAAATCATTTAATTAGTCTAAAGCGATGTTTCGAAAGGAACAACCGATTAATTATTTCACCAGTCACGCGTAATTCTTTCCGAAAGTACCTGATTTTAACTGTCCATACGAATTTGAGTTTTATGATCCGGTAATACGATTCAAAATTTACCTTTAATGTTTTTTTCATATTTCGTTAATTCCACGAAGAATTGATTAGGTGGGTTTTAGGGATCCGTACCTCAAAAAGAGTAAAACTGGAATCCTTATAGGATAATTTTGTTGTACGTCTGTCTATCCGTTTGTCACGACTATTTTGCTCAAGGTCACATGGAGCACAACTTACGAAAATGGATGCATACGCCGGCAATTAAAAAATTTTTCAAATTTCATAATGTCGAACATGAAATTGATACGGAACCCTCGACGCGCGAGTACAACTCGCACTTGACTGATATTTGATTATAAAGTTATTTTGTCACGGTGTTTTCTGTCAGATCCTTGGGTGGCACTCGAATATGGGCTTTCATATGAATATGACTCAATTATATATTTTGTAATTGTCTTTAATGTCTTATAATAAAGCTATTACGTTTTGTATGTGGGTTTTCTTGATTGAATTTTTTATTGAGTTTGTTTTTGTTTTGTTTGTACTTTGTTTTTGGAAAAGAAAAATAAACTTAATATGGAAAAAAAGTAATTTGAAGTAGTAATTAACTCTAATATACATATTATATACATTACATATTTAGACAAATATTATAATAGAAGAGTTGGTTTAGTGAACGTAGTAATCTCAAGAATTGATGGTTCGAATTAAAAAATAAAACATTTTGAGTGTATAGCCCACTTATTAGGGGAAACTATAGGCTATATTATACAAAGTTAATAATGTTGCGGACTTAGCTACCTCGGGCACTTAGAAAGTTCCATCTTGCACAACTTCAAGCTATTATTACTATTTGACTACGTAAGTGAAGCCACAGTTAAAAACTATACATATACTTATATATATATATATATATATATATATATATATATATATATATATATATAGACTAGTCATAGTCTCTTACCTTATGATATTGTACGTACGTGACGTGACGTAACTTATAAAATAATATAAGTGTATAAATAAATATTTTTATTTTAATACAATACGATTAATAACGACGTATCAAAAAAATAATAAGTTTACAAACTTACATATCCGTAGACTTCTGGAATATCTGAAACAAACATAAAATATGATTGATGAAGTTATAAAAAAAATTGTCATAAAAAAATAAATGCCATCGTGGCTTAGTGGCACAGCTTCTAATTGTAAAGGCGAAGTGCGTAGTTCGATACCCGTTTGGGCGAAGTAATTATTTTCTTCAGCGTAACGTGGCTCTAAGCTTCTGCCACTAAAAACGAGTATGCGACCCCATCCCTGATATGAGAGATGTTAAGTATAAGGAACATATTTATTAGGTTGACCTTTCGATCCAAAGCTCCATCCTATGTACATCCTATGTACATCTTTACGACATATGTACAAAGTACAAACGAGTTGACCATTGTTTCTCACTTTTTTTTATTGAAAACTTTTACTTTTACTTTGATAGAAAACTGAAGCAAGTGTTTAGAATTATCTTTTTTTGTGTTATTTTCAAGGGATATCATACAAGAATATATATTTAAAAAAAAATATTCGTACTTTTATTTTTAAGTATATTAAGTAAAAAAATATTAAATGTGTTTCAAATAAATTTAATCCAATCATTTTAAATTTACTCAACAAAATTTACTTTAGAATTAAAGTAAGATACACTAAGAAATTTCCCATTAAGAAATTTGCATCAGACCAAAAAGGAATGGAAGGAAGGGGGAGAGGCTGTCTATTAAAATATCGTGTTACGAAATATTCTGTAAGAAAAAAAATATATATAACCGATTCAATTTACATAATAGACCCTATTTTCAGCGTCTTCAAAATGTACTGAATGTAAGGCCGTTGGGAGTAGATAATGTTTTCACCATTTATACAGGGTGTACATTTTGGAGATAATGGTAGATTAGTCTATAGTATGGTGGTTCTTTAATATCATGGCCTTTGATGTGGAATTATGTCTGAGCACGCTTTAAAGGTTTTATCCTAGCGCTACATCAGGTGGGTGTGCTTTGGACAGCTTAAAGTAAAGTATAGTTAAGTGGGTCTCAAGAAATACAACAATAGATCCAATAAAATACGTGGGCTTTTGAATTTTATAGCTATTTTGCTTATGAATGGAGTTAATTTTTTTATCCTAATATATGATATGGTTGGTATGGATGTTTGTCTATCCAAATTATGCTGGGAAGAATTTTTTTTTACAGGACAAGTACGTTGGGTTCACCTTACTAATACTATACGTGATATCTCTGAAATGGGCATAAAGTGATCAGCGGAGTAGACGTAACCCAATGTAAAATTAAATTTATTAGTTTCATTTCCTTACTGTTGACAGACAAAGGGCGGCGTTGAGTTCCGACGCTCAACGCGTCGTCGCGCGTAGTTGAAAAATTTCTTGCCACAAGGTCTGCCACAATGTCTTAACCTTGCCAATTGACACATGTTAAGGAAAAAATAACTAACTAAAATAACAAATAGTGCAGAACATTATTCGCCAATTACAATACTCATTAGTACGATATTAATTTCAGGCTTTTCTGTTTTAAATAATCAATCATTTACTGATAAACACATTAGGTTAATGGTATCGCGATATAAAATTTATTACACACATATAATTAAAACTCGTTCGTGTAAAATGAGTCGATGATACAAATTAACATAGCTTCGTACAATACAATTCGATATATATCTTTCATTTGTATTGGATAAAAAGGTTATTTTTTTAGCGATTTTTAAATGTTAAATAACAATTGCATATGTCCGAAACGTAGATCTACATTATAAAAATATACACGAATAATACGGTTAGAGAGTTTCATTTAAAATCTCTTAAGTGAAAATATTCTTAAATGTAACAGACAAAGCTCTTCTTTTATTTTTGACCACTATGTATGTAAATTTTAGAATTTCATCTATGTATTTGTAAAGATACAAAGAGAATAGTACCTACTAGTACTAGTACACTCACTACATATAAACACATTAAACAGAAAAAAAATTGAGCCGTATAAAAAATTTTACGTGGCGAAAATCGAACCTCCACCACCACCTGGATACCGTCCTAGAGGGTCATCATGAACATATTCTTTTAGAATTTTAACTAATATCATTTCGTTTAGTTTCTGTAGTGCATTAATTATTTTATTATTGTTCATTTGTATGAGAATAATACTTTTATTTGTTAAAAATTATCATTTGCCGTGATTGTTCTATTACTTCATATATTTATAATATATTTATGTATGTATATGTTCTACCATCAACATACGTTCATCAAAATAGATAAACTAAGCCCAATACGGTGCTAGTACTAAGTAATCTTGCAACCAATCTAATCGATTGTCATAAATTTACTTCGGCCTGAATTACAGTACTTATAATGTTAGTGTAGACTAACAACGTAAACGAATTTAGTTGATACATAGTTGTTTATGTTTGATTATATAAATATTAAGGCAGTGGTATAGTCAAATCGTCAGGGACGCTTGTGGATTCGAGCCTGTTGTCAGAGAAATAATTATCAGCACTGAGCTTTGTCTTCTTTTTGTAGACAAAATGAGGCATTGAGTTCAGCCACTCAACATATAATGTAATTGGGTGGAATGTAGAGAACGGAGTGTCTTAACACTAGTTTCTAAGCTACATTTGGTATACAGCGTAAACCTGAAAATAAATAATAAGCATGAAATATCCATTAATGTGAAAACACGAAGTTACTAGTTACTACGTTGACAATTTTCTCAACAAGGTTACATTGCACTTTGGATACGGAAAATCAGCGTGATACAAAAAAAATATAGAGACAAAATTGATACCATAACCGATGCGGTACACAACCATTGCGCCAATATGGCGTAAAACTATTTTTTTGCTTCAACTTACAAAGAAACCTCTCAACATCTAGAAGTCTGATTTTTTAACCTTTTGTCTATTTATGCAATATGTCTTAAACGAGAGGGCAAGCCTTTCATCCAAAGAGGTCGACTCTTTATCAACAATATATGTGGGGTTGATGTTATAAATTCCTCTATACCGCTCGGCTAAATGTTTATACATCCCACTATTATATTATGGAGAACGGATAATCCCACTTTGAAACAAGATACACAAAAGGTGCCCATCAAAATTCTGAGGCCGTCAGATCTCATATTTATCATTCCCGCAAAATTTTCACTCAAAACGCCATATTAGTGGATGTGGATTTTATTAACTTAACGTTTGAAGCGATATTAATTTTAATTAATTTTGGTAAAAGATTGTAATGTTGTGGATTAATCAGTGTGAGCTTTATATTAAAAATCTATTGTTTTTTATTCTTGCAAAACCTTATTTGTATTAAAATTAATATTCAATCAATCTGTTATATATTCAGTGAAGTAGTCGTGACGTAGTAGCGCAATATCTGACTGTAAGCACGATGTTTGTGGGTTCAATCCCCATTAGGGTCCTTACTCTTAAAATTTGCCTTTGTATTTGATTTTATATAGAATTCCAATAATTGACGCAGTCTCCTGAATTTCAGCCAGAAAGTGGTGAACGAAGTGTTTTATATTAGATAATCTAACATCCATCTCTAAATCATTAGCACTGGACTCTCTTTAAATTGGAAATATAAATAAATTATGTATCAAAAATCTCGTGACCGCTATCGATAACTAATCCCTTGAAAGCTTGTGTTAAAGCTCATTCAATCTAGAAGAATAAGAAGACGGCGAAACACTGAAAAAAGGTACATATATTTTCTAGATTAGCCATCTATGTTTCTGTTTAGCTCTAGCTAAGTAAAAAAAATTAAAAATGCCCTCTGAAAAAAGACTCTACCTAAACGCATTCTATGTAGAGTCATCGCATAGTAAACACGTATCTAATAGCTCGTTAAGCGCTCTTTTCTTGCACCCTGTATCGTATCTCATGTGTCAACCATTGATATTTTACGCCTTAAGACAAGCCTTTGAGCGTCAAAACTCATTCACTGTACAAGGGTATACAGCTCGTGGTGAATTTAGATTAGTATCCATAATGTCATATTATGTTTGCTGATGACTGCTTGGGGTAAATTTTACTTATGAAAATGTTTTAATTCATTTAGTTATTTTTTATCGGTTAATGCCCATTTTATACGGAGTAAAATTTCAGTAGGTAAATAGAATTATTTTATATAGAGACTAATGCCACACCAGGACCATACTTTGACTACATTTCCATACAAACATAATTTTATTGTAGTGAACGAATGTGAATGAAACTTTGTAGGAAATTTTTATACCAAACCTGCGTTCACTACATTGTACACAGTACAAAACAGAATACAATGGCCAAAGCAAAAAGTAAAATAAAAATATACTATCGCAAGAGATGGCCGACTAATGGTCGTTAGAGTCCGGTTTATTTGGACATTTGAAAAACATCCGGAAAGGTTTCAATTAGTGCTCTCTACGTTGACATGTTGTCTTATATTTGTTTTGTTGTAGTATTAAGAAGATTCTTTTGTGCCACGCATTTCTATTTGGGGATGAATTGTAAGAGAGCCTTTTGAGATTAATCACTGTGTGTTTGGTTAGTAAATTATTTATTTTAGCCATTTCAAAGATTATGCAAAAATGGATTTGTTTTATACGTTTTCTCTATATTAAAAACAAATTAGTATAAACTCTACATACTCTTTTGTGTTTTTGTATGTCTGTCTGTCTATTTGTACATCATTGAAACTACTGGATTTGTATGATTTTTTTTGGTGTATAACTATTATATATTTATATATTTGGTCATGGCAGACTATGATATGTTTTTTCAAAATAAATCATGTATTTTAAATTTTCAGAAAATATGTCAATTTTGTAATTTTTTGGAGCATACAGAAGTAGTTAGTTTACGATTCTCGGTTTATGCAAAATTTTGAAAAAAAAAAACGAGTTGATAATTAAATTATTTGATTATATATTAATATACTTATTTCCCTGGGGAGAGGTCAAAGCAACAATTAAATTATGCCATGGTTTCTTTTTTGAAATAATGCCATCACTTAGTGTCAAGACACACCATTCTCCACTTTCTATCCGAATTTCGAGCGTTTTAAGTGATGGAACTATACGTACCGTTTTGCTCTACTAGAAGGACTATATGATAATAGTTCATTCCCTCGAGTGAGGATCGTCTACATGTTCATTAAAAATAAAACCTATGACAAAGCGCCGATGATTCAAACGAATTATTCTTCGAAAAACCTATAGATAGTCATCGACAATAATGAACCAACAATTGACAATTCAAACAATGCTATAGGATGTTTAATACATTTTGTATTTTTTTGCGATTATAAGCATTATTATCGCCATATTATGAATACGAATTGACTCATAGTTTAAAAATAAAAGACTGACTCTATGGTTATTGGGTATATCTATCGCATTTTTTTAAATTGTTTCTCTTGTTTGTTCACCACAGACTCTTGGCGTACGTGCCATTGTTGTTCTTGTTTTCATATTTGTATTATTATAGTTGGAATTTTTCGGTCTTAAGCAGTTTTAATGTGAATCGATTCTCATCTATGTTCCGATTGGCCGACAGTTGTCGTCGACAACATCTTCAGCTGCTGTCTTCGCTGCTGTTCTTTTAGTTTCCAGGTACCTTGTTAGTGACTTTATTGCCTATAGTCTCCATAGAAAATAGCAGTTTTGATGTTGTGTTCTACTATATAGGTTATAGAACTTTCGTTTGCCCGACGAATGAACCTGCCATCTTTCGCGTATTACAGGGTATATAGAGTGCCAAGTCACTCCGTTTCCCACTTTCGGAGAGAATTCTAAAAATGTCATGTTAAGTAGCGGAACTCAACGTCGCACACACACATCACTCAAGTAAGTCAAACTTACTTGAGGAACTGAAAATAATAAATACCTCCGAGTGGGAATCGAAACTTTAAATAAACCATATATAATTAAATATTTACCAATTGTGTTACGACTTCATTCATCCCCCACTTTGTATATGAGATAGGATTTTTAATATATAGAATAAAATCACATACATATAATCACACTATGTACGTCTTCGCTAAGCGTTAAAAGGGTAAAGTTTCTTTGTTTCAAAGGAAAGCTCCGTTGAACTGCTTCATATGCATTTATCTTGTAGCCGAGCTTAGAGCACTATCGATATTATGAAATTCTTCTTGCTTTTTGCTGCTAAGATGAACTTTATGTTTATATTTCCGATTTTATAGTAATTTTTGATTTTGAAGTATATATATATAGTCCTATATATATTTTGCATATGCGTACAATATATGTTACGTCTTAAGTTATAATATAATTTATGTTGTTAAGTGAGAACACAATATATAATATATAATGAAAAAAAATAATCATTTTGATAAAAAATATTATTTCACACTAAGGAAAGTATTTAAGAACAGTAAAAAATTATCTTATCAGAATTGGTAATAATCTCCCTACAGAGATGCTAACAAAAAAAAAAAAAACAAATAAAATTGTAGCAAGCGTAAAAGAATTTCGACCTAGCTCGATAAAATCGTATGGCTTAATTGTCTAGAAAAGCGGACAGTCTCTAAGAGTACAGGTTCGAGTCCTGTTACGTTCAAATTCTTGACGTTTTCTTAAACAATTATTTTATTTTTCGTAACATTTTTTCGATACATTTTTTTTACCATAAAAAAATATCTCTAAAGTAAATTAATTAAAACGATCTATTCTTGCTTTTAAAGCTCAGTTTAACTTTAAAATAGATTGTCTAATATCCCTTTCGCTGCCTACAAACGTATTCCAAAGGCCCGTGATGCGAATATCAATAGAGCAATGAATTTAATTAAGCCGACAGCGCAAACATTATTCGCTTTTTTATGGATTTCAAATTAAAATCCTTTGTACTTTTATCGAATCTGGACTTTGGACAGTGATTTTTTATCAGTTTCACGCTTTGTCACGCATAGCAGATAGAGACACTTTACTACACCACCAGAACAACAATGACACGGACGCCAAAAGTCTGTGGTGAACAAAAAAAGAGATACAATAAAAAATAAAAGAAAAAAAAAAACTTTCCTGCAGAATTCGAAACCTGCTAATCATATTTTTAGAGAAAGATAATATTTTAATTAAGCATCTCAACAATATTAAATTTCCATTTTTTACGAAAAGAATGAGAGAAAGTTAACGATCTTTATCAGTCAAGTTCGTAGTGTCAAGTGGCCCCTTGAGTGTACACTTGGGTCACAAATTCCAGGCACTCTGAACTCATCACCGTATAGAACGCTAAGGAGTTTCTCTTCACTATTGCTAATAAGATGACATTTTCTAAGGCCACATACTGTCCTCACAAAGTACCCAGAACCATAAACATCGTCATATTTCATTCAATTCATAGCG
Organism: Dione juno; assembly: GCA_037127375.1. Lineage (NCBI taxonomy): Eukaryota > Metazoa > Arthropoda > Insecta > Lepidoptera > Nymphalidae > Dione > Dione juno. The sequence goes on from JAXRJS010000067.1 coordinate 950,187, forward strand.
TGAGCTTCCATCTCAGTGTAAGCCTACACAACTTATGTATGGAGCTTACAAATTTCAAGTTCGCTAACTTTGTAGTTCCTGAATTTGTGCTTACACAATGAGTGGTATATAGTTTGTGTAGTAAATAACTGACTGACAGGCAAAGTAGGAGCTAAATTAGCGAAACTAGGGATCTGAAGTTCTAAGCAAATATTCTTGAGTTGAGCTAGTTTGTATAATAGACATATCTATTAAAATGTTCGCAATATACACACACATACACACACACACACACACACACACACACACACACACACACACACACACACACACACACACACTTCAACATATATTTGGCTGTCGTAGCGCTGTGGCATAACTAATTGTAAGCGTGATGATTGTGAGATCAATTCGCACTCGAGAGAATTAGTTACTTTCATTTTGTCCCTCTAGTAAGAAGACGAGACGCGATGTTGAGTTCCGCCACTCAATGCGCAGTGTGTCGAGATGCGCTAAACGGAATATCTTAACACTAGATTCTCTCTGCCTATCCTGCTATACAGCTCGGAGTTATTTAATTTAAATTAATTATTTTTTTTAAGTTTTAGTTCCATATAAGAGATTTACCACTTAATTTTCGATGCTATTTATTTTAATAACTTAACTTCCACCTTCCTTTAATCTATATGTATAAAAATGAAATTAAAATGTCTGTTCGTGATTTATTAATAACTGTGTAGCCTAGTAGTTATTAACACGTTACTTAAACCTTAATTACAAACTTACACGATAGAAAATCTAACCTTAAGCCTATATAAGAGATAAATTTGTGCAAATCACATCAAGGCTAAGGAACAGAAGTATACATACATAATTATATAATATACATATAATTATACATAATTTACAAACCTTTCATGACTTTTAAGAATGCAATTCTGACTCTCACTCAGCAAACAAGCTACTCATATACAAGTCATTATGGCAGCATAACTGAAGGGGGACTTAAAAACAAAAATTATATTTTTTTATATTTTGTGTATGTCTGTCCTTCTGTTTGTACATGATAATCTCTAGAACTGCTAAGCCGATTTTTATCGCAGTATGGCAGAATACTAGATGAGGTTGTGGATCACCATGTAAGCTACACAGAATTTCTGCGATATTTGGACTTACCCACTTGTAAAGTTATGATTTTCACTTATACACATACAATTTTCATGATTTTCCATAGACAAAGTGATACGAAAGGAAAAAAGACTTATATGTACAATACGTCATCATCATCATCATCATCATCATTGGCTATACATTCCTTTATGGGCCCCAGCCTCCAAAACTGCTTTGTTCTAGCCCTCTTTGTCTTGAGCCACACTCTTTAAATTTGTTTAGACCAAAGGTCTTAAGATCTTTGGTTACTCCATCTTACCATCTGAGTTTGGGTCTTCCAATTCTACGCTTGCCATCTGGAATGGAGTCGAGCATTCGCTTCGGCGCTCTGCTACTTTCCATGCGTTGCATGTGACCAGGCCAGTACATTCAGTTTGTTTTAAGGAACTGTACCACGTTAATGTCAGAAAACAAGTTGTATATTTCATGGTTATAAAATTTTTGCCATTCGCCGTCTTCACACACGGGTCCGAATATTCGCCTTAGGGTCTTACGTTCAAAAATGAGCAGGGCATCTTCATCTTCTTTACTTAGCACCCATATTTCCGAACCATACGTCAAAACCGGGCGTATTAGGGCCTTGTAATGTGTTTAGTGCTCTTGCGCAGAAAGCGAGATCTGCTTGACTAGTCCAAAGTGACATCTATTGGCCAGAATAATTCGTCTGCTTATTTCAGTGCTCGGATCATTGTTGCTGGTAAACATTGATCCTAGGTAAATAAACTTTTCACACTTTTCAAATTTAGACTGCGCTATGACGACGGGTTTGTCGATGTAGATTTGGGTGTTTCCAGGTATTTTTTTTGCTATCTTTAATAACTAGACCCATGCAATGGGTTTTAAGCTTTTCGAAGGCCAGATCAAGGTCATCAGCATATACAATACGTGCTTATTATATAACAGTAAAACCGAGAACATTGAACAAGTGGGGAAAACCACGAACGGATCGCCAGTTAATATGAATCACTTGATACAATTTAAAAAAAATAAGCTTACTTTATACATATTCTGTCCAATGAAGACAACGAAATCTGACCAATTTATACTATTTATATGTGTATAGTCTGTATTAATTAGTGAGGGTAGCGATTAAAAGGTAATGGGAAGGTTTAGCCAAGGGTTGAATTGACGTCCCCACGCCGTCGTTATATAAGCACCGAATTAAGATTATGTACACTAAATGAACCTGTTGATTTGTTTAATGCAAATGGCAAATGAGCTTAAGTAAAATAATGTCGGTTGTTTGGTTTTTTTTATGAGAATTATGATTAAAGAAGAAATTTCATGCGTTTTTCGTATATAGATAGCAGGGTAGAGACGGTTAAGACACTCTGTTTCTCACTTTTCGCATAAAATTTCATAGTGAAATAATAACATAAAAACTCTAATACATTTGTCATGCCTGTCTATACGTTTATATATCAAAACCACGTTATGACAAAACAAAGAAGATTATTAAGTTGAATTTATTTATTTATTTAAACCACTTTAAGGTAAGTAGTGAATACATGGAATTGAAACAAAGATTTACAATTTATACTAGAGAGATGTCTATATATATTAATTTATACGTATATATCACATTGAGGCTACTAGAACTTTTTTTAGGGTACCGTAACTCAAAAAGAAAAACGGCACTTATAGAATTACTTTATTATTCGTTTCTCTATCTGGCTGTCCTAACCTATAAGCCTACCCGCTGACCTAGAATTATGAAATTATAAGTTACAGCTTATAGTAGAAATGAAGAAAAAAATAAAAATAATGGAAATATATGGGTATCAAAAAAACATTACTTATACATATCTGTATTTCATTTTATACAAAATGAGAGCAACTATACATTTATAACTTGAACTGACCGATATTTTTTCAGTCAATCGTTTGAAAGACACACACGAGCTACATACATATCGATCGTATAAATCATAGTCACTTTTCCCAACTGCATCATATTGTTATAGAATTAGTTTAAAAAAATATGTTTTTTTTTAATATATATATAAAAAGTCATTTTATAAATCTATATAGGCTTATGTGCTATTAAGACTTTTTGTAAGACCTCTCTTATTTTTCCCATTTCTGCTCATTTCAGTTGCTGTCGTCCTTATATTTTTTGTGAGTGAAAATACTTGAGACGAGTAAAACTTTTTCGCTAGCTAAGTACTAGTTCTCGAGTGTAATAGTTCTACTTCTATATTTTTCATCTGAGCTGGTTGAATTATACGATTCCTTTCGAAACTGCCTGTGGAAGTACAACAAAAACTGAAGTTTCACATTTTCAATTTGAAAAAAAGCTTTATAATATACGATAGTTGTAAGCTCCTTCAAATATCCTGAAAACATTTATCTTAGTTCAGATATGTATTTGAATAAAAAAGTACTATCTTATTTCTTCAATTTTTATACACTATTTTCTGCAGCTTTGCTCTCGTAATGGAAGTAACTAAAAATTGTACATAACATATTTCACTTGGATTACATCAAAGTAATTAAAGTTATGTAATATAACCTTAAGCTTTCCTATACAAATTGACTATTTAACACAGAAATCGTTTCTCAATTCCAGTCATCAGTTCCTGAGAACAGTGCGTTCAAACAAACAAATAGCTTTATAATATTAAGTTAAGAATTATAGATTCTCACCATATCACAAAAATCAAGAAATACAACTTCTCCATTCCTTTTTTCATAAGAAAAAGCTGGCAATTTTTGGAAAAATTTAACTTCATATTTTTAGAAATGAAGAAGAATCAGAATGGAGTCACTTGACACTAAGCCCTCCATACCAGCATTAAGCAGGATACAGTATAAAGAAAAAAAATCCATATTCGATCCAAAGCCAACGTTTTATAATATTCTAATTTTTATTTCCAACCTGCGTAGTCCATAGAGCTGGCTCTACTATAACAAAAAAAAAACACATTATTTAGCGTGACCGAAATCGTCACAAATTACTATGACACACGTTTTATATCACTTTCGCTCGAATTAAATTTTTATAATAATTTTATACACTTAAATTTCAACCCTGATGTATGAAGTTTAAAGGTTAATTTGGTTTATTTTGAATTTAGCGATTTTTGTTCTAATAATTTGTTAGTAGTTACGTTGCTTCTAATACAAGGCCTCTTGACATTTGACTTTGACTACACTAAGAGGAAATTGACAAAGGCGTAATGAGAAAAAAAATATGTTACGTCATTGTTTCCCAATATATTGCTTGCTTTGGATGTATGATTTATTATGATTATAGAAGTAATTGACGTCACCGTGACCTAGTAGGGCAATGCTTGATTACACGCGACGGTTGTAGGTTCGGTCTGGTTACGTAAATAGCACAGCACACAGCGTTGAGTTACGCCAGCTATGTTTTTATTGAAATAGGTGGAAAATGGATAACATAGTAAAAGTTCTAGCGCTTGAATGTCTCTGCGTACTTTATTTTTTTTATCGCACAGCAATCTAGATCCCGTATTCGAGATCGTATTGCCTCAAAAATATAAATAAAATGTTAAGAACGATTAACGGAACGGATTTTGTTAACTATAAATAAATATTACATACATTAATGTTTTGTTTTACATTTATTCAGTAGTATAATAATTGTAAGACGAAAAATGTATAAAAAAGGAGTCATATTTAGCGTTGAGGACACGTTTTTTTATGTTTATATACGTACGTGATGGCGCAGAGCATAGCCTCTTTATTCCCACTCGGGGAGAATGAATATATATATATATATATATATATATATATATATATATATATATATATATATATATATATATATATATATATAATACTAGCCAGCATATAATAATTAAAGCTTAATAATCGAATAATGTACAGTGCAAATATTAAATCTCTAACTCTAAAACTAATTTACCATAGCGCAATCTCAGCCATGTACTTTCCCTTCCATTAAACAATATTTTGTATACAATTCGGAAGAAGATAAATATTTCATTTTGGTTTTGTTTACAAATTTTGATCGAGTTTGTATAAGAAAATAACTTTGAAAGCTTAAATTCTTTGCCCTGTAGTATGCCACAGTAAAATCCGTACCGTGAAAATGTAGTTTAAAACACTCTGTGGCATTAATTATAATTTTAGTAAGCTCTTTTACATGGAAAAGTGCAAAATAAGGGCCTTTACAAACTAACACTTTGGGAAATTATTATAGTTTTATGTAACTAGAAATTTTGTCTCAATTTTTAATTGTATGATATAAATATATGAAATAATTTTAATTTTTTGAGTATTTAGTTTTTTTTTTAATTGGAAATTTATTATTTTAATTAATTGGAGTGTCATTTTTTTATATTTATAACGACAGAATAAACAGTATGCAGTGAGAGTTTTATAAATAGACGAAAATTTATTTTGTTGATCACACAAGTGAAAATATAACGCTGACCAAAATTTTTCTGGGAAAAACGATAGTCTGTACAGTAAAAATCACGACAACGTTACTATTATAGTATCTAAAGATACTATAATATCACTTTTGTGATAATATTGCAATATTAATATTATTAAGAAAAGTTTTAATTTTCATATCATTTTCACACTTTTTCGAAATAAAACCAAAAAATACAATTTATTTTTCATTAAAAAGTCACGTACACAACTATTACATCATGATATCAAGAACAATTACAACTCACTAGAACTACAAAATAAGAGAATAAATTATCTTGCCTTTGTATGAGATGGCCCTAAACCTGGTGAGATTATAGCATTACCGTAGAACGTATGGGATAACAAACGCAGTTAAGTAGATTTAAAGTTGTTCCATTATACATTTGGTCTGTCCGGAAATTATTTGAAATGAGCATGAAATATTTGGACCCAGAATTAGCATAATCTTTTGGGTAAGAACGCTTATACAGCATTCAAAACTTTTATTCCCTCATGCTTTTTGCTTGTTGGAAGTTAAACGACACTTGGTTGTGCTTGGGATATGTTGTTTTTTATATTAATTTTTTTATGGAAAAGGCATAGATGACTTTATAATCATTTTACACTTTTATTTAACAGTGCGTTCTAGGCTAAATTTAACGAAGAGCTTTGACTAAAGCTATCGATCGAGCAAACCAAAATATTAAATCGGTCAGTCATGGCTCATCCGTACAACTGTGATCTACAAATATTTGAATATGAATTATTTTTATTTTTTTAGCACCATGTATCTCGGCATAGGCTCACTTCCTGTGGTCTTTGAAAATAATATGCCATCGGGTACAGTCGGATTCTCTCGACTTGGCATAAAATAAACGAAGAAAAAGGTTAAGTCAGGGTCGGATGTTGGGTCATCCGTCAATATTTGCATTGAGCTTGGTAATTCCCCTGTTTGCTTTGTATTTTCGTATCCTCATACTATGAAGATTTCTGAACGGATCTTCAAGCATGCTGCGTTTTATTCAACTTTCAAAATTATGCTCTCATATTTTTCTTTAGTTTAAGTATGTTTTAATTCATTTTAGATTGTTTAAATAACTGAATTAGCTGCTTCAAATCAGAATATTGAGAATATACGAAAGATACAAGATACTTTATTTTTTTTATATAATTATGGTAAATTTATAAATCCAGACAATGAAAAGAAAATTGTTTGATACAACATGGTTCTTGGAGTCTGCACCAAGGTCCTAAATCACTTTTTTGTCGCTTAGAAATGCATTTACACAGACCATCCATGCGCAGGGCAAGTGTGTCCTACAAACACATGCTAATGTGTGACTCACTAAAACCCAGCGGAAACCCCACCTATGTGGAGACGCCACAAGATCCATCACACACGCAACTATGTCACCATAAAGTCCTAAACCAAATCCAACCCTAAACAGTCGATATACAATCAACTTCAATCTACCTCAATGAGTAAAAAATATATATTAATAAAGCCAAGCACGTAAAAAGTAGAGATTATATTTCCAGAATTAAAGGTAAACGCTCAAAACCAGACGAATCTTGTTGAAACAATATTTGAATTGAGAACGAATAACCTAGTTATACTTTAGGCTTTCGTTAACTAGGCCAGTGTTGAGTTTTTTTGTGAATTCTCCAGAAGATAGACCATTTGAGCCGATAGCATAACAATAGCTCGACTTATTTCAGATGTTGTAAAGCTCGACATTTGAAAAGCTTTAAAAATTGTAAGTCAATTTTAAATTTAATTTCTATGAGTTCTTCCATATGATTTCTGTGATTTTGGATTCAATTTCTTGGAGGCTTGACGCCACTAATTCCTCTCTCTGCCATATAAAGACTCACAAATATAAAATTAAGTACTACTGATGTATTAGATACTTAAGTAATTATTGATTTTTTTTAATTCTCGTGCCCGCCCTGCAATATGAGGGATTAAGCATAAAGCTAAAAAAAAATATTTTTAATTTTTATTTTAAAGCAATTTTTGCAATATTAAATTTAATCTAAATTAACCGCAATCGATGATTTCAATTAACTAATAACTTAAGACACCAATTAATAAGATAATAGGATTATTTGAAAATTATGTAAAAGCTCTAAAATTAGAACAATTATGGTTTATGTAAGTCGTTGAGATCATTAAAATTTTACCGATTGTTAAGAAAAGAGTGTAATATGATGTGAGAATTGGCATTAAAATAAAATATCGAATTTTAGACCAACTGGGGAAGAACTCATCTTGTATAACAAGACCGCAGGTTCTTAAATAAAATTTGGACTGTATAAAAAAAATGAATATAGAATGCATAATAAATTACGAAATTCTTTTATACGATTCTGCAAAGTAAAGAATATCGTGTATAAGGTAGCTCTGTCAAAGTCCATTTGACATTTAGTCATCAGTTATCGATAAATCAATCTTTCTATATTGATTAATATAATGGTCAGTGGAGGACGGGTGACGAATGAGAGATGACGAATGATGGATGACGGATGATAGATTACTGATGACGGATGACGATTGATGAATTAAAAGTAAAGAGAATAAGTAGAAGATGATGAATTAATAAATATGATGTGTAATTTTATTATAATTTATACTGAGGTATGATTTTATACTGCAATTAATAAAAAAACAAAGTACCTTCAAAGTACTGATTGATTGAGATATATTAATTATATTACCATACCAGCAAATCATAAATTTCTTAAGCAAAATAATCTAACAGTTTCCTTTTTTTTAATATAATACACAATATTTTATATAAAAGAAAAAACAGGTAGAAGCGTTACGTAGATCCCTGTAATTATTCATTGGATTTTTTCGAGACCATTAGAAGCTGAGTGTTCATTTACCTTTTCAATGATCTCTTGACAACTTTTGACAGTTTCGTTCCTTAATTATAAGATTTTATATTAAAATTGATTTCTGTAGAGCAAAATAAACATAAGAAAATATATATATTTTCGAGGCAAGAACATTGGGGTTCGATCTTAATTAAGTAAATTATTTACAACACTCGAGTTGTACTTGCTCGTTCTAATTCATATAATTCAAACGCATTGTACTAACATTTTATTTCATATTTATTGACAATTACGGATCGTCAATAAATTTGAATGAAAAAATTAAGCATATAAGTCTTGACATTACTTGTATATCAATATTTAATATCAAGTTTTTTTTTTTAATCCTCATAATGAGAATCGTAGTCGAATAATCATCTCGTTTGCGTTCAGACGATGTACTACTACAACAAAATGGTATCTTATACAATAATAAAAAAAAAATAGATATACTCGTACTATACCTAGAACTCATATATAGTGATTAATTTACTTGAAAAATAAATTAATTACAATATTAATAATTTTTGACAAATACCATCTCAATTTATTGAGTATAATTCTCTAAATAATTAATATTTATGTCAAATGCAGATGAAAATATTACAAATATATTACAAATATGTACAAATATGTAGAAATATGTATGTATATAATATTTACGAAAAGAAAAACTAACAATATTTCGCGTCAAGTGGGGAAAGTTGTTTAAATGGCAACACTATATAACATCACCTGTCACGGTGTACTCGAGGCCGAGCCGTCATCGAGTTTAATTGGCCATTTGGGCCGTTCTCAACACGCGGTATTTAAAATTCATTATAAAAAAAGAAAAAAAACAATATGTAAGAGAATGTTGCTAGTAATTGAAAATTCAGTAACTGAAGTATTTTGAAAAATAGTTTCAGTAAACTATAGGTATTATTTAAATTTACTATATATATATATATATATATATATATATATATATATATATATATATATATATATATATATATATATATATATATATATATATATATATATATATATATATATATATATATATATATATATATATATATATATATATATATATATATATATATATATATAGACAGACATGTCAAGGCACTTCCTTCCGACATAGTTCTCAGATCGGCGCATAACATGGCCATACCATCTCAGGCGACGCTCTTGGAGCTTATCCACTACGTCACGGACCCCAAGACTACCTCGAATGAATGTGTTGCGTATGCGGTCGGACCGCGTCACGCCACACATCCATCTCAGCATCTTCATCTCCGTGACGTGAAGCTCCTGAGTGTGCCGAGATAATGTTGGCCAACATTCGCTGCCGTATATAAGAACAGGTCGGATAATGCTCTTGTATATCAGTCCCTTGAGCTTGGGCGGTATTCTGCTATCGCAGACCACACCAGTGACCTCCCGCCATTTGGCCCAGGCACCGTTTATACGGGCATGGATGTCGTGGTCGATGCCTCCAGACTCATGCATAACGGCTCCAAGGTACCTGAACTTCTCCGACTTAACGGCTGGCTCAGGCCCTATATGGATGATGCTCGAGTCCGGGCTCCCACAAGCCATATACTCGGTCTTCGACACATTCAGTTTGAGACCACCGTTTTCAAGCGCACCCTTCCAGGCGTTCACTTTACGCTCCAGCATCAGTCGGTTCTCATCGATGAGTACTATGTCATCGGCATACATCATCAGCCACGGAGGCTGGCATTGGATGTCAGCCGAGACAGTATCCAGCACTACATTGAATAAGAACGGACTAAGAGCTGAGCCCTGGTGAACCCCTACTGTAATCGGGAAGGGCTTGGTGTCGCCAACAGCGGTCCTAACCACTGAAGCGGAGTCGTTGTACATATCTCTGATAACCTCAATATAGGCTTCAGGGATCCCCTTGGATCGCAATCGCATCGATATATATATATATATATATATATATATATATATATATATATATATATATATATATATATATATATATATATATATATATATATATATATATATATATATATATGTATATATATAATTTCACGTTACTGAGTGACTGATAGAGAGCTCCAAGCGGAAATTACGCAGCGTAGAAGCCTGAAATTTGGCATGTCCTCAGGGTCCGGGTGTTTCAGGGTCCTTGGGGAGTGTAGGGGAGCACTAAGTGAGGATCTCCTGAAATCCCAAAAGAGGCTCATGATTTTACTCATTTCACGAGTATCTATTATACCTTGCGCTATAATTATAGAAGTGAAAAACTTAATTTTTTACCACAAATTAATAGTTTAAATATATATATTATTTCAAATAATATGAGGCCATATTATATATAATATTCAATATAGATATATAGTTAAATATATTTAAAAAAAAAATTACTTATAATATATATATATATATATATATATATATATATATATATATATATATATATATATATATATATATATATATATATATATATATATATATATATATATATATATATATATTAAATTAAAAATAAGTGGCGCAACGGCACAGTATGTGACTGTACATGCACCGATTGTAGGTTCGATTTCTATTTATATCTAATATCTATAGATATCTAATTTAAAGCTCTGGTAAGTAGACAGAGCGCTGCGTTGAGTGTCGAAAATTGAGCGAAAAATGTTGAAGGGACCTCTGTCTACCTTACTTTACGCGGTAAAAATTTTAAAGAGTTTTATATACTTAGTTTGAAAGCTATAAGATCTAAAAAGAATATGCATATGAGCCTATTGAGGCTCAGTGGCTGCGTCTGCTTGTAAACGATTTGATTATGGGCTCAATTCCCGCTCAATGGAAGTTACACCATATAACACGTAACGTCTCGAATTCAGGCGAAAAGTATCTTGACACTAAACTGTCTCTCCCCCTCATTACAAAAGTGAAAAAAAAATGCCAACTCCTTGCATAGAAAAAGGATAAATAATATCATTGCTCTACAAAGGCTTCATGTAAGGCTCATTAATATTAATACAATCTGTATCCAATAAGCTTATCAGGACGTAATTATGTGCTATAGATAACAGTGCTATCTCAATGCCAGTTGACTTGCATTATAATTAGAAATATTTTATATATAATAACATATATACATATATGGTATTTATTTTCTAGTTTTTGATACTTCTCTTATTTTGCAGGGTACAGATATCTGCTTTTAAACTCTTCTTTAAAAATACACGTAATATATATAAAAAAATTACAGGCTTTTTTTGTTGTTGTGAGTTAAATGCTGTTAGCCCTATTGGCCTTGACAACGACACCGGAGGGAAGAGGGTACTTTGTCCCTGAAAAGTAGCAAGCACTATTGTGTCTGCTTGAGAGGAAACGTCGGCGACAAGGGCGTCCCCTGTGGGACTCGAGCCTCGGCTTGCGGCCGACGAGCGGGATGTTCCCTATTCTTAGCAATCTGCAGGGACCTAGCAGTCCCTAACCGCTGGGTCCAGCCACGCCAACGCGCGGTCGGGCCGTCAAATATGCTGGACTTCGTCGTCGTTTCCGTCGACGGCGGTGTGAGTGTCGTGTATTTGTTTTGTGCTTCCTACGTACATATGGGGCATTAGCAACTGTAATGGGATCATCTAGGTCTAATAGAACGCTACGCGGGCGTCTGAGCTTAGTTTTAGCGTACGGGGTGTAGTCACATGTCTGTACGATAAGGGGGTTCGCGTGAGTAGCAGCGCGCTCGAAGTAGCGCCTGGATAGGCCTTTGCAGTACTCTTGAATCGATTCCAGTTCGAAGTCTATGTATGTCGACATTGCGAACGAACCAGGGGCAACCTGACGCGATTTGCATGAATTTATTCTGAACAATTTGAAGGGCATTCAGCTTAGAGTGTGCGAACACGACACTAGCATAAGTGAGGACAGGTCTTAAGTTTTGTATAGTGTCAGCTTATGTCTAAGTAACACTTTACTCTGCTTGCAGATAAGAGGATAAAGCCTACTGAGAATAAAGAGAGGTTTTTTTTTTCTCTCTTGACGTGTGAGCTAAAAGAGAGTCTGGAATCTAGAATTACTCCTAGATATTTTGCCTGTGGTTTCCAGGGAATAGGTCGGTTTAAGATGTACACGGTGGAGCCCGTTTCGTGTTTGACATGAGGAAACAGGATCGCTTCACTCTTATCCGGATTAACTTCGATCCCCCATAAACGGCATCAATCGCTGAGGGCGTCGGCCGCAGTCTGGAGTCTTTCAGTCTACAGGCGAGAATAGCAAGAAGTAGTTTATAGGGCGATGTCATCGGCCTATATCGCCAGGTGGACTAATTTTGTACGAGGCATGTCGTTTGTGTGCAGTGCGTACAAGATCGGAGAAAGGGTAGAACCCTGTGGAACGCCTGCACGGACGAGGCGGGGAGAGGATAGAGTGCCCTCTACTTTGTATCGAAAATACCTATTTGATAAGATATCTCGTAGGATGTACACTAGCCAGTGTGGTACACCGGCGGTGAGCAGCTTGAAAATCAAGCCGTTGTGCCACACTTTGTCAAAGGCTATTGCGATATCAAGAAGAATGACTGCAGTGCTACTGTGTGCCGTCCGTCGTGTAACGAGCGATATGCTCTATGAGGCGGTGCATTTGGTGGACAGCGGAGTGCTTTTTCCTAAAACCGAATTGCTCATTTATGAGCAAGGATTTTGCCTCTTCCACTTCAAAGAGTCTAAACAAGATTATTCTCTCATAATTTTTTCCTAGACAGCTGAGTAAACTGATAGGCCTATAGCTAGATGCGAGATTCCGTGGCTTATTGGGTTTAGGTATGCCAATGAAAAATTACACTGTGCACTGTATTATCAGGTTGAAGAAACAAAATTACATTATATTTAAAGTATATCAATAAATCACAACTTTTATTTTGATATCAAAGTAGTTTCTCATTTTTATATATATTTTAGAATCATAAAGTATCAAGAAACAAGTGGTTACCATGAAACTATAATAAGATTAAGAAATGAATGCAAAGAAAAAATAAAAAAAATATGTTGATACAAAGATATATTTTTTGTCTGATTCTGATAAAATTCGAAGCTTTAAATCCAACAGACGGATTTATATAATGGATCTTAATATTTTAAGAAATAAAAGGCTTACGAAAATATAGTGGAAATTTTTGGCTGTTCAAAGTAAGCTTAAGTTTAAGTATACTTAGTCTTTTTATTCATCACCAAAGTGAAGCTGCGGGCATTTTATTTACAAAACGTATGTGTATAGCGGTATTTACATTCATAGTACTGATTCATATTCCGTTCTCTCTATATAAAAATATAAGCAACTTGTATTATTTACATTTTCTGAACGAATAAAATATAAATATTGCGTTGACCTCCATGACTGCACTTCACGAAAATTGGAGAACGATTTGTCAACTCAGCTACCTATATACGAAAAACTCTGCAAAAAATATATACAGCTTGGATTTGATCCTACTGACTCCATATTAACTAACATATTATAATAAAACGTTATATTTCCAGAACAATCTTTCGAGTATCTGAGTCTGAGCTCATAAATCCCACTTTAAGTGTTCAAGTCGTTAAACACTAAGTACTTACATAAGCAGCTTTAAATACTTAGCGGTTTGAACTAATTGACGCGTCTTAATACGAGTGTCTCTATCTTACAGAGTGGCTCTATCGAAACTTGTCGTGATAATGAGATGCCACTCAATAATTAAGTCAATGATACAAGTCGTGTTATAATGAATATAACATAAATCTATATGTTTATATTTGTCAAGTAAATTATATATATATATATATATATATATATATATATATATATATATATATATATATATATATATATATATATATATATATATATATATATATATATAAATATATATATATATATATATATAGGAGTATATATATAATATAGTAAATTCGTTGGAAGTAAGTAATATACAACTTTTGGTAGCACCATCTAGAAAATATCATAATAATGAAGAAAAAAATAAAAAGAACGTAGAGAAAAGAGATTTTTATTACTAGATAACTATACTAACTAAGTATACTAACAGATACTACATAACAAATTTTGCATGAAATAGAGTACAAATATACTTTTTATTGTAATAATACAATACGTATAAACGTATAAGTTATCAATTTTTGGATTCTTAACCTAAAGGAACCTAAAGGAATAAACCTGGATAGTTGATACTCATTACACATCGTTACCTCCACTTTTCTTTGAAAAAAATTGGCTTGACAGACGAAAAAATAGACAGACTAATAACAACCTATTAGAGCTTCATAGTTTTCTTTTAAGATACTAGACGCTAAATGTAGAGAAAAATATAACTTAAAAACCATTGTCCAATATTGCTACTTTAGTTCCCGCTATAATTAATGAATGGCTCTAGAAGCTCTACAAAAACCTCTGAATCATTTAGTCCTGCCGTTCGCGGAATATTTTTGGTCCACAATTCCTCCTAGGCCATTTTTTACAACAGCTGAATTAATTATACTAAAGTGAAAACAACAGAACAGGTGAGTCATTTTGTTTTTAAAAACTACTTTTTATCGCTACGTTCACTTGAACGGAGGATATTATTCTATTCAATGTAATTTGAATGCTGGATTTTTTATTATTTTTGTAGATTTTTGTGTTCTCTTGCAGAAATCCTTAGTTTTTTTTTTTTTGGATTTATCAACGTGATTACATTTTTGTTAAAAGCAAAGTGATAAAGAAATTAATAGGCAACTAAAATGAAAATCTTTATAGTACATATTTATATATAAATGCTATACTTCTTCACACATTAAAAATAAAAAAATTAACAATATATTTAAGTAATTATATTAATTGATATCTAGATATAATCTATTATTAAGCGGCCAATTTTAAGACATAGTGGGTAGCGTAAATCAATGCCGTAACTTATCTACCAGAGCGGAAAAATTTATAATGCACTCCCCTGAGTGGCATCCTAGTCCCATGCTACTCCAGCTCCAAGATTCATTCATCACGTTAACAGTCAGAAAGTACAGCCTCTGCGCCACGAGGATCTCAAATGTCTTACATATTTCATACAATATCTACATGTTATATTTGTATGGCCACAACTTGACAAATTTGAATGTTTTTTTTTTATATTTCTTTAGCAAATCCTATTGTAGGTAATATGCTATGAATTATTCTATGACGCATACAAACGATGACGGTGGCTGTATATGATCATGCTACTAAAATTGACTATTATAAAATATGAATTAAATTTGACCTTATACACTCCTTATTTGTACACTGTCTATTGTCATGTTTTTTTTTTCATAGTGACATATTATTCTGTTCTCTACATTGTATGTAATTGAATAGAGAAAAAAAATATTTAGTTTTTTGTAACAATTTACTTTTTATTTATTTTATTTGAACGCATATTTTAATTGTATAAAGCTTTTATACAGCTACAAGTTGAGTACAGTAGCTAAAAGTGGTCAAGTACGAATCATAATTATGCACCGAGGGTTCCCTACCAATTTCATGATTGTAGGTCATCGTAAGATATAAACTATAAAGATATTTACCTATAATATAATTATTCTAGATATACGCGATCTTGAGCAAAACAGACAGATAGACAACAAAATCATCCTCATTTTTAATAATAATAATAATAATAATAATAATAAATATAAATCAATTATTAATTCTATTATTGTATCCACATTTCACTTAAAATCAACTTCCATGTATCCTATATACATGATTTTTAAACGATTTAACTAACTCACGATATGTCCACAAGCATTATTACTTTATCAACTAAATTATTACTAAGCAAAACTACAAAACTAGACGTGCTATTGTGTTTTCCAACTTTGCCTTGACCGACTGACTTAAAAAACAAATCGGCGCTACTTCTAATATTACAATAGAATTTTCAGAAATTCCTGAATCACTGACTGACTTGAATATCTAGATTTTATTTCATTTAGTATCTTTTATTTTTATATGAACTTTTTTTTTATATTATTTTTTCATATAAGTGATTTGTATATATATTTTTTTATGTATATTTGTATGTATATGGCTGTGTGATGTTTAAAATATTGTGTACGAGGAAGTACAGACGTGAATGTTAGAATTTGGAGATTTTTTTCATTTTTGTGTGAGCGAAGCGATCAGTGGTGGGCGAATGAAGCGAATAGGAAGCGATAATTTTCTTCTATATCCCAGTTTCGCAAATAAATATTTAAATACTTTGATTTCCAGTAGATTGTACCTTAAATACGACTTAGTAAAAGTTAAAGACATAGTGATTTATTTCTCTATCTATTTTCTTGCAAATATTTTTTTAGAAAACACATAGTTTTAATTCATGACTATTATTCAAAATAAATTTAATGTATTTAATTTTATTGTATATGTAGACACACTTGTAGGTGTACAATTATCGATAGTTCTCCAATACTCTTTGACCTACTAGAGTCTACAATACCTATATAACGTAATTTTGTGTCTAACAAGCCTATAAAACTATTAAACAATTTAATTTTATTAATTTGATGTTAAATATTTTCAAAATTTTGTTGAGAAGTTAACCGTAGATTGTATATGATAATATGATACGATTCGATATATATATATATATATATATATATATATATATATATATATATATATATATATATATATATATATATATATATATATATATATATATATATATATATATATATATATATATATATATATATATATATATATATATATATATATATATATATATATATGTATATTGTATATGTTTATATTAGTGATGTTGACTATACAGCCAATATTGTAAATTCAATTTATACCGAAACCCATATATAAAAATATTTGATATTTTAATGAGCTATTTCATTATTGCATATTTCATTTGATTTGCATATTTATATAGAATTACCTGATAGTATATTAAATTGTAAACAAATAACACCATTTCTCATATAACATAACAAAACATTGATCAATTAAATTAATTATTAAAAATAAATTAATTAAATATTTGAATCTCATAGGCAGATATTTCAAAAGAAGCCCAGTTGTGGGAAAATTTATGGGCTCTTATTCCGAATTTATGTTCGAAATTTAAGTTTTTAACTACCATCCAGGTTAAACTTTACAATAATAATTCACAGTATCAAGGAAAGTTTCGCGATACGAGTGATTAATAGTGGGGATTAAAACACTCTTTGGGAGGCAAAGAATTTTTGGATTGAATCTAATCAGCATAGTTGTGTAGACACCGCCGTTGTTCTATGGACAATTAACGACATTCTCTGAGAACTATTGTTTAAATTTACTGTAATATTGGAAATCATAATTATTTGTAGGTATATATATTTTTTAGCTTCCCGCTTACACCAAAGTAGACAGGGAGAAACTAGTGTCAAAACTCTCCGTTTTGCTCTCTCCGCCTAAATTCGAGATAGTTAGTTAGTAGTAGTAGCTAGTTAACTGAGGTAACTTAACGCCAAATTTATAACTTTAGTGGATAAATACGTAATAATACATTCCCGAATCAGAATCGAACCCATAACCAAGCGATTAGACTCAGACAACGTAGGCTTTGAATATAATAATAAAATTGAAGTATGATTTTGATAATTATAACTACATATATTATGTGAAATGTTCTTCTTATCGGCCTATATTTCAAGTACTAAGCATATTAGATGGTAGAAAATTTCGATATAAAATTTACTTTCTTTTTGCCTTACACATTTTCCAATATATATACACTATATAATATACGTATATATATGTATGTATATATATATATATATATATATATATATATATATATATATATATATATATATATATATATATATATATATATTTATATATATATATATATATATATATATATATATATAATATATATATATATATATATATATATATATATATATATATATATATATATATATATATATATATATATTAGCAAATGTAAAGTACACACCACTCTATATTTCACGCCCCGTTACTAAATACTTTTGGCCTAAACACAGTAATCTATATAGTATAACATATTTTAAGATTCTCACGTATTTTATTATATCATAATGAAGGTATATCTCAAATTAATTTTCTATATCTGTGTAGAGTCTTAATAAGTGAGACAAGACAAAAAATAAGAAAGAACGCATGGCTTAGTGGTCACAGTGCTTGGGCGGTTTCCATGAGGCGTGGGTTTAAATTTTTATATGTGTTCTTCAAGTACTTTTTCTATCCTTAGTCTGGATAAACACTTTAAAAATCAAAAAAAAATATGAGTATGATAATCATATATATATTCTAATAATTTATATGGCGAAATATTTTTAAGGATTTCCTTAAATTTCAACGACAGTGGAAAAAAAACAGATTTTACGTTTTATTGTCTACGCTAATGAAATTGCGGGCTACAGCTCGTAAAATTATATGTCTTCTAGACGTAGATATCTTCATCATCTTGACTTCGTAGATATTTTGTCATATATATAATACAGTCTTAGAGTATAGGATAAAGGAAAAAAGAATTTAACATTTAGAATGTTATTATAGAACTGATTATACTTAACAGTGACGCCGAGATTTAAAACGTAGTGTCTCGAATTTGGAAAAACGGAGAACGAAGTGTCTTAACACTACTAAACCTACTCTACAATAGATACAGCTTGAAGTTCCCCAAATAAAATTTGAACACAACAATTGTCTTAACTCAAAAAGGCCTAGAATACTAGCGAGGTAATATGACGTTGTATGTATGAACGTATATCACAAATACAAAATCAAATGAAAAAGCTAGTATAATTAAGAACCGAGAGCTTAGTAAAAATATTTTTATTCCATTTTCCTCCATACAAAAATGTTAAAAGGGACGAAAGTCGGATTAAAGCTTAGAAAGCTATTTTTTCCTTGAAAATTAAAATGTTAATCATAAAACAGAAAACAAAGTATATTTTTGTTTTTACTTTGTACATAACTTCAGTATAACTATTATATTAAAATTTTAGTCTAAAAGCATTCTTCCTAATACTGAAAATATATTAAAAGTATTTAAGAAATAAGTAAAAGCAGGGAGCTTTTTCACATAAAAACTTTATTTAAAACTACGATTTGATAAAAAAAAGTAGTATATCATAAAAAAAATTATTCACAGCTTTCGATATCAGTTTGAGTTAAAAAAAATCTGTGGGTGGAAATTGGAATGGAGTGTCTTAGCTCTAGGTCCCTCTTTCCAAGTGTATACGAAAAAATCTATTAATTTATTTAATCATAAGTAAAATATTTCTTTGTGTGATTTCGCAATTTTCATAAAGTGTAAATGAATATTAATGACTAAATATGGGTTTATTTGTTATATTCATATATAATTATTTATAGAATAAAAGCTCTATCTAGATTTATCTAGCCTCTATATTTGAAGCGAAAAAAATTAATTTAAGTATTTTTTTTTAATTTCATATAGTACGTACTAATAATATTGAAACATTACATTAAATATACAACCAATCTCAATTTCAAGTATTATTTTCACATAAATTTTAGTTGGTATAAATATATTTGTGTAAACGCTTGTAAAATATTTTTAATTTATAAAATTTATATAACGGTATAAAATTATATTAGAATGTTATAAGATTTGCTTGTAGCTTAATATACCATAAATATATAATTTGTATTATAATTTATTTATAAATATAAAACAAATTATTATTAGCAGAATCAGAGCTTTTTATGATTTTTCTAGCTTTTCTATTACATAAATTAAAATATAAGAAATATATCTTGTTAAGAAATAATGCTAATAAAAGCTTCCCTTTTATAAATAATTTAGCCACTACTTAATTATACCATATATTTATATATATATATATATATATATATATATATATATATATATATATATATATATATATATATATATATATATATATATATATATATATATATATATATATATATCATATATTCTATTGTGAAACTCTATACAAACTTACTTAAGCTCTCGTCATACACAAATATTACACAAATCACAACACAAAACACGCACTGCACACACAATCAATTGTATAATTTACTTAAAATCCACTATACCACCACCAGTTTACGTAAAATGTAATTTATTTATAAAGAAATACGATACGTCCGTCCGCTAAGACGGTCTGACGTACACTGAACACTGTACCTGCATAGACACGCCTACTAACGCGTTCACTCACACTATGATGTATAAAGCTTCGTCTCCACAAGCTTTTTTTCTTTTAACACTAATTCGCACGCAGTGCAGATCTGATTTACTGCGGAACCCTAAAACTAATATTATTTTTCTAATATCATTTAGGGTAAGAAATAAAAAAGTCCATTCACTGCTTTCTTTCCGAATTCGAGACAGAACTAGAGCTTGATGCATTGAGTTGCACTTAACGCATCAAAATAATTAATATAGAGTAATTTCTTCGAGCCAAAGCTTTTTCTTTGTTTCTCTCTTTTTGTATGAACGCTAAAGACTTTTGGTGTCCGTGCCTTTGTAGTTATCTCTAGTAGTACTCTTATTTAGGTATATTAGAGTTTTTCGATAATACTTAGTCATAATTGTATAGGTTAGTTGATGTATGTATAATCAAATAAGATTATATATTAATTATATATTATATAATTATATATTAATTATTTTTATTGTTTTCTGTAATTGAACTTATTCTAATTTTCTATACACTTTTCATTTCTTAATTATTATGAATATGGTTATTTGATGAAAAAAAATGATAAAATGTATACATAAAGTAATGGATACATTTTGATTTTCTGGACACATTGGGACAATGGCATCTAAATAATGAATAACGTATTCACACAAAGATAAATTATACTGACAGTTAAGGTTTTGGCGACCAAGCTATCTTTAGTATTGATACTATTGACATTTTTATGTCACTTATTTTAACAGTGCTTATAATGATCTAATTGATTAAAGAATACTTAGATTTTTGATTTTGAACTAACCAGTAATGTTTATCAAAAAACGGAACAATACATCAACATAATATATAAGAGAGAAGCAAAGAGAATAGAGAGCTAAACGCTACTGTCCCTGCATACCTCTTACACAATTATATATTATTCTAAAATATTTATATTTTATTGTTATAGTTTTGATAATATTTCTTTTTATTATATTTATGACTTTTTCTTATTATTTATGAGTTTATATAGCAATGCCTCAAAAGGCGAAGAGCGGGGAACGGAGTGTATTAACACTAGGTTCCTATGGCTCCCTCTGCCTTCCCTGCCATGTGCAGGATAAAGCGTGAAGGTATTATTATTATTATTAATATTATATAGCAATGTGAAATCAAGAATGTGTGTATGAGGAGACACTGTAGTAAGTACTATAGTACAAACTAAAATGTATTGTATGTAAAATGTATATAAAAAAAATCTATAATTTTTATTATTATTAAATTGTTACTGTGCAAAAGATAGAAAGCATTTAAAAAAAAACATAACAAAAACTAGAAGTGAAAAAATGAACCTGCATTCAAAAGGCATGGGTTCAAATGTTTAAACATTTTCTAAATAATTAATAGTGGAAGTTATATTGAAATTTAAATTTAATTTTATCATTACAACGAGCGAAACCAGGACGGACGTAAAATTCTAGTTTTATATAAGCAAATAGCTAATTTACTTCACACTGTACGCTGCATAGTCGGGTAGGCAGAGGGAACCTAATGTTGAGACATTCAAGATACCTTTCAAGGCATGGTGTGTTAACTCAAAGCAGTGCTTTATCTCAGAGCGAGGGAAATTTAAATAATAAATTGTCCCCGAGTGAGAATCGAACCCACAACCGCCACGTGTACAGTCAGACGCTGTGCATCATATTTTATTTTTTAGTAACATTATAGATGAATATACCTGAGCATATTTTATTTTTTTACAATCAGTACAATCATACGTAGGCGGAAGGAATATATTAGTTCAAATTCTTTCATCTTTTATTTTTGGAAACCATTTATTTTGCTTATTTTTCTTTACGCATGCAATTGTTTGATCATTGTTCCAGTATTATTGCTACCGAAATCAAAACTAGCTATGGAAGAATAGTAAAAGCAAATAAAATATGTTTCTAGAGGCCATAGTGGTGCAGTGGGACAGTTAGTGGGTTCAAGTCCCGTTTGAAGGAATAAATTATTTTCATTACTTACTATGGAAGTAAGGCACGGTATTGAGAATGTATGAAGAGGTGTTATAGTACGATACAATGCCATGGACAAAAATTACTTCTAACAGCGTCTTTTTGACTATCATATTTCAATTTCTTTTTTCTTTGGCAGTCTGCATAAATGAATAGTATTCTTGTAATACCGATATGTACATATAACGTTTTTAATCACGCTTTTTTAATTTTCCACTCATTTTAGAGACTTTGCGTACGTATTTTTAATATAAAAAATCCCACGAATAGGAATAGGATTCGAACTCGAACTCGAACACTTGGATCTTACTTCAATTCAGTTCTGATAATATTTCTTTTTATGCTTTAACAGTAAAACAAGCGATACTCACGATCTCGACATTTTGCTTGCACGTTAGCTAACGTACTAGCAATGGTTCTCTAGTAAAAGTACTTGTACTATAGTATGGATGGTATATTGTTAATATGTGGTTTAAATCATATATATATATATATATATATATATATATATATATATATATATATATATATATATATAAATTTGAACGCAGCGGGTTCGAATCCCGCGAATATGTTTTCTTTAGGTAGTATAAAATTTCAAAATCCTTGGACAGTGTTTAAGAGGCGTACGCTCAAAGCCTTCTGCTTTTGAATTTTTAACCGATTTCTATTAAAAAAAATCTGTCTGTATTGTGGAATAATATAAAAAAATAATAAAAATAATAATATTTTTTTCTGATTAATAAGCATGAATTTTATAAAGACTTCATAGAAGAAGTGCATACGACTGTACGTGTCTAGCTGTATATATGTACCTTGTACACGTATTGGACTGTAGACGATTTTGGTTCAAATGGAAGAATTTGTTATCCTTCCAATATAAAAACTCTTTGGAGGAAAACGTATATTTTATTCATTTTATAAGTACACGACAATGCTTCCTCATAGAAAATTTATTTTTTCACACTGCTGTTTAAAAACCTGTCATAGAAACCTTGTTCATAAATCTAAAAATATTTTGTCCCGCTGCAATATTTAATACTGTATAAAAATTAAACGTTAATATAAATATATCATTTCTTTGGAGCTTCACGCATATAGCAGGGCAGGCAGAGGAATCACGAAATACTCTGTTGTACAGTTTCTGCAGAAATTGGAGATATTACTAGTTGAAAGGCGGAATTTAAAACCACACTTTGGGGAAATTAAACTTTAGGAAATTGGAAAATATGTAATTCTATTGTTTCTATGGAAAAGATTAGGCAAACGAGCTTTTAGATCCTCTGCCAGTACCCATGTAACAGCAGAGGTGCTACAGGTGTGTCATTCCCTCAATTAGATATCAAACTTATAACCTTTTGCCTCTTTAAAACCACAACGGTTAAAATTTTACTATTTTTAGCGTTAATTCCGTTCAAGTATATATATATATATATATATATATATATATATATATATATATATATATATATATATATATATATATATATATATATATATATATATATTTATATATATATATATATATATATATATATATATATATATATATATATATATATACATACATACATACATACATACATACATACATACATACATACATACATACATACATATATTTAATAAAGCCACGGCCAATATAATAAAAATGTTGAAAATGTTAGACTCTTTAATTTTTATGATGCCATAATAAAATTTTAATCACAGGAGCGTCGCATACTACGTTATAAAGTTATTAAGCACTTAAGTCTAACCAAGCGTTTCGTTTGTCTCCAGCTATTTTATATGATGGCTCATAAATTTATGATTAAATTTTAAAATAAAGAAATAAAGTAAATAAATATTCAATTTGCTTTGATAATAATTTTATTTATAATTGAGTTTTGTTCAGATTTTCATATACTTATTTCATTAATTTATTTAGTATGCCATAGTAGTGGATTCGGTACCTCCACTGCAACACGTGGAATTGGAAGAATGTGATGCGGTATCTGAAGAATCTATCTATCTCTTATTTTCTCATTTGGATTTGAACCTGCACCTTTAATTGCCCTATTCAATAACAACTTTTGTTGTTAACATCTCCAAAAAATTACAGATTATATTTAAAAAATGCCCATTATACAATAAATATATAAATATATTCTTAACAAGCAATTAAAATAACTAATAAGTCTTCGTATATCTAAAATTCTGGTGGAAAGTGGGGTTTCCCCTCTGAGTGTTTTTCGTCTAGGCAGGCACAGGTAACCTGGTATTGATAGACATATTCCATACATTACTTTCCGGATATATACAAATCACACTAAGTATTAGGCTACGCTATAGGTTGACATTCTATGAGATTTTAACATCTTACAGATGAGAGGAGAGAGAAAGCGAGAGAAGAGAGAAACTGCTTATGATCAAAAAACTCCAACTCTAGTTACGCTACAAACAAGGAATCCAGAACAACAATGGCACGGACACCAAAATTTAAAACAAATAAATGACTTGCAAATAAACAAAATAATTCCGTATTTTACTTGTAAAATGTTTAAATGACAAAACGATATTTGAATACATATACAAGAGATGAAGAAGACCTAGTAGTGTCAAGATTTCTTCTCTTTCCGTCAAAACTAGAGATATTACGTGTTAAGTCCGCAACTCAACGCCGCATTCTGTCACATCAAGGCGAGATATGAAAAAAGTCATGCTGGACTGAACCCATTGACACTGACAGTGGTCATTAATTTTATTTTAATTTAGAGGATAGGTATATATTATTCTCTTCTTTACTATCTATCTATATATCTATTCAGTTGAGAGAAGAACTTTTAAGAAGTTACAAGAACTTACTTTCTAATACACCTAATTAGCACTTTATTATACCTAATTAACTAAATTGAAAAGTTTTTATTTTAAATATTACATAAAAAATACATAATAAAAGTATGTATTACCTAAATAAATAAGTAATGTTTGGTAGCTTTTAATATCATTAAGAGAGTCATTGTAAAGTAAACTGACGTCATGTCAGAACCCGTTCGTTCCTATGTAAATATTCATTGAGAGAACTGGTATTGGTAATAATATTAGTGGCTTCTATTTACATGTTTTATGTGATGTCCGGGTTTTTTTTTATTTGTTTATCTCATGGATTTTGTAGAGAGAATATAGTGAAAAATCACTTTATTCTAATCTCTAAGCCAATCTCCTCCATGTTTAAAGATCATTTAAAGGTTATAAACAGGTTTACATTTTTACAATATAAAAAAACTGAAAAAAAAATATATATATATATATATATATATATATATATATATATATATATATATATATATATATATATATATATATATATATATATATATATATATATATATATATATATATATATATATATATATATATATATATATATATATATATATATATATATATATATATATATTTTATTTTACCGGCATGATGATTTTTTTTAAATTTCACTTAAAATATTTGTTCTATGAAATGACCCACAAATGTTATAAATTGGATTGGCATTGATTATTTTCAAAACAACCTGGAAGATCAGTATGAAGCTTTTTTTTATCTAATAATGGAAAAATCATAACATAATATTGCAAAGTATCAAATAAATCGTATATAAGTAAAAAATTGTCCCATAAACTGTAGCAACGATAACAGGTAGATATAGGTAGATATCTAATACGAAGTTGTGATAGAAATAGTTTTTCTAGCCTACCCACTTATGTGCGATACTAATAAATTATACTATAATACAAAAGAAAAAAAAACCAAATCAAACCAAACGAAATAGGTGTTAAGAAGACAGTTAGGGTGGAGAATAAACAAAAAATAAATGTATTCTATATTGTTTCAAATAGTAAATTTAATACTTTTATTATTTCTTTAACTTTGTATAAGCAGTGTTGGTATAGGGCGGAAGGAACTAGGGTTCATCAAGCAGCAGTTGTATACTTGCAAGATCCACCTGCTGTCACTGTCACTGCTGTCTTCTTCATTTTTTTTCAATTTTTCTCCATAAATACGCGTCATATGTATGTATGTATGTATAAACAATAATAACTCTGAAATACAATCACTGAGATCTGGCAGACTAAGTCGTTTCACATGTGGAGACACTGTACTACGGCTTTGTATCAAAACTGACCATATCCGATAGTATTCTTTTTTTTCGCAATAATAGAGTGACTGGCGTGCATCATGGCTGTGAACTGGTAGACTAGGTAAAGAGCAGGTAGACTGATTTAAAGACGCCATACGCTGAGTATGGACTAAAACTGATAATTTCTATAATCATGATTATTTTCGTAAGAATAACGCCTCTTGAGCGTAAATTGTATGCAAGTGTATAACTAATATATTTTTAAGTTTATTTGTAACTACTAACCAGAGCAACATAGTCACCCAGTGACTCAGCTCTTAAAATGACAATAAAAGAAAAAAAAAAAAAAAAAAAGAACGCCTCTTGTTGTAAGCTTTTTAATTCGAATTCGCTACCACTTAGAGAATGCAGACCGAGATCATTCACATAAAGAGGTATATTAACACATAAAAGTGAATCCATGTTTCCATGATCGTTACGAAAAAACCTGACCTCTCAGTCTAAGCGATATATGTTGGAAACTAGAGGCGAATCATTATTCTCAATAAAAAATCGATACACAAACAATTTTGTTTTTCATAAAAAAACTGTATTTGGAGCAAAATTCAAAGGGCAAAATTCATACATAGGAGATTCATTAACGAAGTTTCTACTTTGAGAGGGTTTTTGGCGATTATGGTCTTTGTCCATCTCGAGAGCTGCCAGTGTCGTTATTCCCTCTATCTCTGTGAGAGATTACCATCTTTACCTGTATTATATACCAGTGACTCAATAGCTCGTCGTATACACCTGCTGATAGGGTCTTTCTCAGTGTTCGTTACATGCATTCAGCCGTGTACACGTGTACACGCACACACACAGAAAAAATAATTTCATACATAAATAACAAAATTACATTTCACTATGAAAGCGAAAAAAAAAATTAAATACTTAAACTTTTATTCATTTTCTTCTACACTAACCCAGTTTTAACGCAATAATACCTCTTGAAGTCAGATGAGGTGAGCTATAGAGCAAATGTGAGACTGCATTGTGTTCGCTCTGAATAAAGTCTACTACAGCAGCTACTGTATAAATGACTGTGAAAGTAAAAAAAAAAAATATTTAATAAGAAACCTAGAAAACCTTGGACTCACTTATGAAATGAGTTCATAATAACTGTTTCATTTTTTTCCAGTTCAGTTCTGTTACTTTCTTATTATATTCAGCTTGTTGTTTATTTGATTGCTATCTCAGTTGCTTCTAATATACATACATTCTAGTACATTTAACGTTTGTGTGGATTTTTGGCGAATTAAAAGAAAAGTTCCAGTTAATAGTGTATGGGAATTAAAAAAAAATAACAATCCTCTATAGCTAAATTTAACATTGTATACTTCTTTATCAAATCCTGTTTTATTTCTAAATTAAATATATAGCCGAAGATTGCTTTTAGCCTATTTATAAAAATAGACTATCGTCTATATTACACCAAACAAAACATTTTGACGTAGCCCACAGAAAATGTTACATACAATTTCCATATATTTGCATTAGATTACGTGTTTGAAAGTAAAAATAAAAATTATGTTTAACATAATAAGAACAAAGTGATTTATCCATTCTATCATAAGGACTCGAAATTAGCCAAATAAAAGACAAGGGTATAAATAAGTTATTATGTTTATATTAAAATGTCTATAAATCAAACTGAATATCAATATCGATTGTTTCTTATTCCATAATGTGGAGATTTATGGCCTCCTTATTGCTTTATCATTCAAAACCATTGTTCATTAATTTGCCGGTGTTTTTGTTTTGTAATTTCATTTTTGAAGTCTAAGTACCATTTTAACGCCAAGTTGTTGTAGTTTAAGAGCGTTTGTCTGTTTCTACTATTTAAGGTTACTTGTTTCTTTCTTTAACAGATATATTGCGGCGTTGAGTTACGTTTCTCAGTACAAAATTGGGCAGAAAGTGGAGAATGGAGTGATATAGCACTAAGCAACCTCTGCCTATTTCGCTTTGTGGAAAGAAGTATACAGGTACTGGTGGTCTTGGCGGGATATCAAAAAACGATCTTTGAAGTTGGATATGTTCGATATATTATTTTAACTGCTACTGACGAAATATAATATTTTTGTTTGGGCTGTAGCTGAAGCTACTTTCCCAATCTACCCTAATATATACGGGAGATATTTGTTTTTACTATATTCATAATATTTTTTGTGAGCCTATTAGGGCACAGTGAGATAGTTTTTGGTTGTAATGCGATTGTTAAGGGTTCAATCTCCACTCGTGCGGATTATTTTTACTTATTCGTTCTCATAAAACGAAGAGCTGGGTCCAATTCCACCACTCAACACGTAATGTCTTGAATTCGGGCGGAGAGTTTTGACACAAAGTTCTCTCTGCTCTCCCGCTATAATAAAAAAAACTAATATTCACAAAACCCTCTTAGAATAAAATCTTGAAATCATTCCACGCGTGACATAATATACCGCCCTGTAAAACAACAATTGTCAACGTAAACAAGTAGAATGTATGAAAAAATATTCTCTACAGAAAAAAAAATTGAAAGAATCCCACCCAATAACAAACACAAGTAATAGAAAAGTTTCCCCGCCATATTTACTTTCAAGTGTGCTTAAATGAAAGTCGAGCTTTGTGTGGTACAAATCTCATAGTGGAGCGTTTTTATGAAGATAAATATATAATATAATAAAATCAAATAGCATACGCTTTTTTTAAGGCTATTTTTAAAAGCTTTAAATCTCTTATGAAAAATCACTCAACACTTGAAATTGCGAAAATGTAAATTGATCAAGCAATATAATTATAGCCATATCAACCATATCAAGGTATTTTGTATTGTATAGTATAATGACTTCACGCCAAATTTTGTCGTGTCAGAACGGAGAAATAAAATGAGAACGGAGAAATTACTTTAATGGATATATATTTTTTTATAGCTTCACGCTTCACGCATATTCCTCGTATAGCAAACGAAGGGGACATATATTGGTTTATATAGCTTACTGGCATTGTGGCGTAAAATTTTAATATTAATATGTATTTAGCTTTGTGTTTATGTGGAGAATTAATTCAAAATAAGAAATAGCTGTTTAAAATTTCCTCTGCCTATCTTGCTAAATGCGGGATTTAGCGTGAAGGTATTTTTGTTAAATAGTTTTTATTAAAAAAAATTAAGACTTTTCCTGATTTCAGCTTTGAGTTTATCTTTTCATGTAAAATTTTTATTAATTTTTCATTCAGACAGCTAAACTGTAGTGGTAATTTATCAGCTTATTTACTACCCACATATATATATACATATATATATATATATATATATATATATATATATATATATATATATATATATATATATATATATATATATATATATATATATATATATATATATATATATATATATATATATATATACTTCTCAATACTACAATATTAAATAACAATACTTCCATTCTATAATTTGTACCAAACGAAAGTATCACCGGTGACAGCAAAATTCCTGCCCGCGGCGATCCATCAATGTCGACGGAAATTCCTTATAATCGATAACGACGAGAATTTCACTGATTACCAAATTATAACTTACACTGTTATTGATGTAAATGTTGCGTTACAAAAATGGAATATGCCAGAGATTGGAGTGAAATATGGTAAAAAAAAACATAAATAATATTTATTATTTATATATTAAAAGGGCGATGTGGCCCAGCAGCACTGCGTGTGTATATGCGATGGTTGTGGATTCGATTCCCACTCTGGTAACCAAGTAAATAGAGTCGTTGAGTTTCACTATTCAAGACGAAACGTAGTGTCTTAACACTAGGTTCTCTTTTCCTACCTAGCAATATGCGGACGACAGTGTGAAGTTTCATATATTTTTTAATATAATATATCTTACATATACATGAGAATCACAAAAAGTATTTAAAATAAAATTTACAATTGATTTGCATATTCCGGCCACCGTGGTAACACCACTAAATATATCTGAGATATAGCGAAAAGAGAATAGTTTATAGAATAGTAATAGAGAATTGGGAGAAACATAAGAAATGGAGTGTCAAAGCAGTAGGTTTTCTCTGCCAATCCTGAGACAATAGGCGGGATACAGATAAATAATTAAATAAATTCACGTTATTAAGACTCTTTATTCCGCCTTACAAGACGTTGCGTGTTGAGTGGCAGATCTCAACGCCAAAATTTATTATTTATTTAATTTATTCTTGTTACTAGAGCGAGGAAAATGAAAATCCATCCATATCAACGAAAAAAAATCACGGATGTGACTGGTTTTATAGATTTGCAAACCAAAAAGATTTACAAAAATTTATGTGATCGATTAAGCTCCAATCGTCCAAATAAGAAAAATAAAAAGAACAAAAAATGTCACGAACGAAGAGAGTCTTTAGTATTGAAAATATAGAGCAACAAAACAATGCATTCTTGCTGAGTGAGAATCGAACCCTCAACCCTTGTATTTACAGAGTGATATTAAAAAAAATAAAAATCTTAATAATGATGTTGAATTATTCACTTTGAACTGTTGAAATACTATGAAGTGGCATGAACACACGTAAAGTGACGCTTACTTTGAATTTCGTCTTTGACCTAAGCTAAATGCCGTGAAAGCCCAATAAACGAGCAAATTGCATCTGTAGTATCGTTTGGAGAACGTGGTAATATGCAAGAGGGAAGTAGAAGATATCAGTGTAGAGCACCAAAACAGTGACTGACTGTACTCGATACTGGATTCGATTCCACTTTGACACAATTTTCTTTCTTCATCATCATCATCATCACAGCCGTTATTCCGCCCACTGCTGGTCAAAGGCCTCCCCCAAGGATCTTTATGACGATCGTTCCCGCGCTACCAACAGTGGCTTCCGGTGACCTTGACCAAATCGTCTCTCCACCTAATGGGCCTGCCCATCGAGTGTCGTCCAGTTCCTATATATCTATATTTAAACCAATTTTCTAGGCCTTTTAAACATTTACACAATAAAAAAATAAAATTTAAATACATGTATATTCAATGTTAATTATGTTTGTAAAATAATGTTTTATGTTTTATTGTTACTTATTTAGATTGAGCAGAAAGTGGAGAACAGTGTCAGAAATGTCAATGTCAATCTACACAAGATCCACAGATACGTATAATTTTACAACACATTTGTAAATAAAAGCCTAATACACGGAGTGATTACCCTTAAATTATTTTTATTTCTTGTAGTGTAATTTATTCCGTTAGTTAGTTCCGTTATTTAACACGCAATAACACGTTTTAACTGTAGGCTCTTTTTATGCAAGCTATGCGGGATTGTGCGTGAAATTGGAAAAAATATATAAAGCAAACATACTACGATAGCTTCGTTCATCATTCAATCAATCTAAGCATTGTCTCACTGTCCCTTGTTCGTAAATAGGTTATCTACAACGAAACAATACTATCTCTTCTATATAGGTTGCGTGTCATACATTCACTAGTTGTATGAAAGGAAATTCTACGTCAATTTAGAATTTTTATACGAAGAGAGCATTTTCTGCACTATTGTGATAGAGTCAGAAATAAATATCTTTGTTTTGAAATTGCTGTTTGGTTTTTAGATGTTTATATCTATTTATTTGACTGAAGAAATTTTAGTTATTTACAGCTATGTTACTTATATTATCAAAACACTTGCTGTTACTGAAACTGTATTTGATATTTATTTTAAAATTTGAAACACTTTTATGAGGCAGAACTCTACATCGAAATTTAGCTACTAAATGAAAATATTTTTTTCTCTGAGAACGCACAACTGCTGATATTGCAACCAGACACTGTTCAACTGAACCACGACGGCCTCATAGAAAGATAATACACAAAATTTTATTAAAAAAAACGAAATTTCTAGTCATATATAAAATAATGACGATAGTTGCTTAGTCACACACATAAAATTAAATATTCAAACATTCTTAAATATAAAGATAACGCTTTATTAGTCGTTTCTGAAATGTGCCCGCAGTGCTCCCTTATCTACACTTTCACTTTACTGTGGAAACAACAAATTTGCTCGTTGAAAACGATTTAAGGATGCCATCTCATTGGAATTATCATTACGATTTATATAAGTGTTTAAAATTTCATGATAAGCCGATGATGGCGGAGAGGGACAGTATATGTTTGTTAGAATAAATTATTTTCTAATTTTGTCTCTACTTAAATATAGCGTAGCATTCAGTATCGGAAAGTGCTTTTAAAGTTACATTAAAGATTACTACATAGTAGCCGAAAAAAATGGAAGTATATAAAAATCTATGTATTAATACGTGTATATCTAAAAACAGTAAGTAGGCTTCGAGCGTTAAATTCTTTAATTTCCGGGGTTAAAGTCAACGAGATTAAAAATATAGAGTTTCATGATAACATTTTTCTTTTATCGAATTTCAGCTTTTTTGATCTTCAATATCTTCTTGAGTATAAAATCTTTTTAACCGGCTAACCGTGAAATTTTGTTTTGATGTTGTTTTCTTTTCTTAAATGTTTACTTTAATTTGTCTGCCAAATGTATATATATATATATATATATATATATATATATATATATATATATATATACATATATATATATATATATATATATATATATATATATATATTATATATATATATATATATATATATATATATATATATATATATATATATATATAATAAAAGGGTCAGGAAAAATACGTCGGCTCATATTAGGGCGGGTCAATAAGTCCGTGACTTTTTTCATTTCTGACCTCTTAACTAAAACAGCAACACTGCTCCTGTCAACAGGCATCTGTCAGTTGACTCCTGTCAAAATTTGAACTTGCTGCATCAGTTAGTTTGTGTTTGACAGCTATCTTTATCAGACTATGAGTAGTTCACTTTTTCCATTTTCTTCTTCATTAGCCCACTAATTTGGAGAGAAAATGGAAAAAGTGAATTTCGTGTGCTTATTAAGCATTATTTCTTGCGGAAAATAAAATTTACCGAGACCAAGGCTAAGCTTGATAAATATTATGCGGACTCTGCACCATTGATTTCAATAGTAAAAGAGTGGTTTACTGAATTTTGATGTGGCCGTACAAGCACTGAAGATGCCGAACGTCCTGGACGCCCAGTTGAGGTCTCTACACCCGAAACAATCGAAAAAATTTACGATATAGTGTTGGCCGACAAAGATTGAAGAGATTGTGGAAGCCAATTTCAATTGTAAAGTTCAATTTTAAATGATCACTTGGGCTTGAGAAAGCTTTCCTCAAGATGCGTGCCGCGTTTGCTCACAATCGACCATGCAACAAACAAACGCAATCTTGTAACAGCTTCACAGTAAGGTTTGGCGTTATTTAATCGCAATGTGGAGGAGTCTTTGCGCCGTTTTGTAACCGTGAACAAAACATGGATCCATCACAATACACCGGAGACCACACAACAGTCGAAACAGTGGGGTTTTAAGGGTGAATTGGCGCCAAAGAAGGCCAAGGTGGGTTTGTCAGCCAATAAAGTTATGGCGACTACTTTGTGGGATGCACGCGGAATAATCCACATTGGTTACCTTCAAAAGGGACGAACAATCAATAGGGAATATTATGTCAACTGGACCGATTCAATGACGATTTGAAAAAAAAAGCGTCCTCATTTGGCCAAGAAAAAAGTTCTTTTCTACCAAGACAATGCAAGGGCAAAAAATGCAAGGACAATGCAAGGGCAAAAATCCATGAATTGGGCTATAAATTGCTCCCTCATCCGCCCTATTCTCCAGATTTTGCTCCGAGCGACTACTTCTTGTTTTTAAACCTGTAGAAATGGCTTGGTGGAAAAAGGTTTGACTCCAATAATGAAGTCATCTCGCAAACAAAGGCCTACTTTGAGGACTTCGATAAATCATTTTTCTTTGAAGGGATAAAAAAATTGGAGAAGCGTTGGACAAAGTGTATAGAGCTCAAGAGAGACTACGTTGAAAAATAAAATTATTTTTTTATCAAAAAGTCTGTGTTTTATTCCAAAAGTCACGGTCTTATTGACCCGCCCTCGTATATTGAGAATAAGAGATACAACAATATTTAGCAAGATTTTTGTCTTTAATAGCACAGCGTCCGACTCTGAACTCGATGGTTGTGGATTCTATCGGAGTTATGTTTTTTTTATTCCTCGTGATAGCATGAAACACGGCGTTGAGTTCCCCTGCTCATCGCGCAAAGCGTATAATAATTTTGTAAGAACGTAACGTATGGCTAAGCGCTTTGACGGTTTCCAGGCGACGCAGGTTCAAGTCTTGTTCGAGTTTTGACTGAATTCTCAAAAATTACATTTTCTAATATATAGAATAACACTTTAAAAATAATAAAAAATATAATTTATCGTTCAAATTAGAACCCTCAACAATCGTATATACAAATATTTGATACCGTGCTATAGCGTTAATATACGTTTTTAGAATTAATTTTGAGCAAGTTAAATTTTCTCGTAGCTCATGATTAGTGAAGTGACGATAACATTCGAAAAGTTGTAATCAGATCGAGTAGAGTCTACAACTCTGAATAAGTTTCAGCATTTGATTCTAACATACTTAGAGAAATTTCCTGCTGGTGACATCGAGTGTGGGTGATATTATAATAGGGATGTAAAATTTTCAGAATGATAAAGTTGGCAGAGGTTTGTAGGTTCGATTACTGTTATTTATATTTCTAATTTTTCTGTTTACATTTTTTATTTAATTGGTACGAACACTAAATATCCAGCCATCTTAATCACAGTATATTCCATAATTTTCGTATCTGCGTTTGCTGTACTAAATATTATCTAAATATAATATTCATCTAGTTGAAGTAATTCTGTAAATAAAAAATTAAAATAATTTTAAATTTAATTTTAAATACTATAGTTTAGTCAAATTGTACCACAATCATATTATAGCCATTTGAACAGTGTAAAACGGTGACAAACAATTAAACTGTAATTGGTCTACAATATTCGTGTGATCAACTTGCTACATGTTGACATTCGCTCTACATATGTTGAAAACTTCGAATTTAGTTACTAATTTGTTAAAACTGTTTTAAAAATTTATAAATATATAGTATATTTATTCAGTACATCCAATTCAATTTACAGTATGTGGGTAAGAAATTACGGCGTTTACTTCCAGCACTCAACACGTAATCTCTTGAAAATTGAACTCCAATAGAGTATCAATTTAAAAATTATTATAATTCACGGAATTAGAGTAATAACATGATCCGAATTATAGCAAACCATTATCATCGACAATATTATAATTATATGTACAGTGATTTATTTGATATATTAATTACATAATATTATTATAAACACTGAAATTTGAAAATTGTTTTGTTTAATGGCAGAACTATTTATAATGCCTGTTTTCAAAACCCAATTTCACAGTAATGACTGGTAGCTATATCAAATCCATAAATATTAGTATTAATCTGAACTTAATATTATAAAGCTGGAGACTTTGTTAAGCTAAACTATTTATTCTTTAGATCTACTGATTTGAGTAAAAAAAATATTGTTGAGTCTCATTCTCGGTAAATAGACTTTCCAAGTCAATTATCGAGGAAGGCTAAGTCAATCGTTTTGTGACCTATTCTTACTGCAATCAGAATCATCTCAGTCACAACTGACCACGTGAACGAAGCCTTCGGTAAAGTTAGTGTACATAATATACAACTGACTAACCACAAGGATACGTGACGTGAATTGAGTTTCGGATCTCAACGCCGTGTTTTGTATTTTCACCAGAGCGGAAGCCAAGTTTACATTGAACCTACAACTATCGCATTACAATTACAAAAAATGCAAATCTTTCATTCCTAATTAAAAGAGATACGTGTCCTAATTAGCTTCTGGCTTTATCCCTAGCGGGGTCGCCAGAGAGAATGGAGTGCCAAACGCTCTCTTATTCTCTCGTCAGTCATTTTCTCAACATGCTAAAATGACCTGACCATGATCTTCTTCATTCTCACTGTCTCATTCTCTCTAGTACCTTTCGTTCTGAGTATATATACCAGCGTCGGTACCAGTACTGTCTCCGGCCAATCGAGCAGCTATGTTGTTCCACCGTCTCATCAATGCAGTCAAGGCACCGCTTATTCTATTACCGGCAGCAATATTCCCTTCCACATCCATTTCGTATCTATTTCTACTTAACATTTACACTAACTTACATTCTATGTTTTCTTCATTCATTTTCAGACTCTTCAGGTCTTCAGACTGAATTTTAATAATATAATGATTGAATGAAAACTTTAACTACAAAAATACAAAAGAAGTTTAAACATGGAAATTCCTATATAGATATATATGTGTATATGTATGTATAAACTTCTGTCTATCGAAATTCACATACCTATTTCGTACACCTATGTGTAGAAAATCCTAATTAAATTTAGTATGAGGTTTGTTACGCTTTGCATTTCGAATATTGGCCAGACCAATGTTACACCCCTGATTTTAGTTCAACATACGTACATAAGTCGGGAAGCGGAAACTTAGTTGCAAAATTGTTTGGTCAACATATGATATTGGGTTAGGCGATAAAATACATGGAATATGACTGAAACATATTAGTTTTAGCAAACGCTTAACATGTTTTAGTTTTGATGGTTGAGTATTTTGTTAGAGACTCCTTCGTATGATCTCTACATGTGCTCTACACATGTAGAGATCATACAAGTAAGTTTTTTTAGTGAAATTGTTTACCAAAAGCTACTCTCTGCCCAACCAGATACGTCTAACCAAACGTAAGTGTTCCCTGGAGTAGTATTCGAATACGTAACTACCATATTTATACAGGAATATCCCGACTGTACCATAAAATATTCTAGTTTTGACAAATAATATTGTTTTTATGTTTTATTTTATTGAATATGATCATATATATGGTTTTTCTTGTATATAGTTTCAGCTTATTTATTGAAGCAAGACTTATGATGCCTGACAACAAAGTATAGACTTATTATACATAAACTTTCGTAAAAAATGTATTATTTTATAGTATAATTAATTTATAATATAAAATAATTTTATATATATATATATATATATATATATATATATATATATATATATATATATATATATATATATATATATATATATATATATATATATATATATATATATATATATATATATATATATATACATACTGACATATATAATATATTAAATAGCTTGAACCTTAGCAAACACTTTGTTTTTCAATTTCAATTACATATAAGTACTGCTAAAATTGGAGCAATGGGCTTTCGCCTAATATAATAAAATTGAAAATCTGTCAAAACAGTCAATGAAATTAAACCACACGAAAGCTATTTCTAGTATATTTGGAAATACAGTGAACGTATTGGCCGGATGAAACCGAGTGCTAATTGAATCCGCAGACGCCAAAGCCTTCTCTGTTTTCATAGAATTTTGGTATTTGCAATTCCTTCCTTTCCTAAAAAATTTATACCTTTTTTTCTCTTTATGTATGTATTAGTAGTGATTCATTAAAACAAATTCCATAATAAATATTTATACATTATATAGAGAACATTGTCATATAAATTTTGTTTGTTAGTAAATAACAAAATATATATGACATACGTACAATGTACTGTATAGTCACAATTTTTCTTAATGCTCTACAAAACCACCCTTCAGTATTCAATTTAAAAAGTTTTAATACAATAACGTTTCTAGAAAACCACTTTCTGTTTAAAATCCCTTGCGGGAAAGTAAGCCGCTGATATACACTGCGTTTAATGGGACCAATTTCTAACTCGCGTGAAAAATCTTCTCAACTTGAACCGTTAGCGCACCGAGATTACGCTTCTCCGAGTGACGCTCCTGTACCGGAACATTATTATTTATTAACCCCCGTTTAAAAGGATGAAAATTTAATGGCGGATATTCGGAAAGTTCCAATTTTAGATGGATTCGCGATTTTCACTTTATTGGGGGATTTTGAAGGATATATATTTCAAATTTTATTTATATTTGTATTGTCAACCATTCTCTTTACATCTTTGCATCTAATTCATGTTTTTCAGAATATCAAGATCTATATTTTCTATAGAAAATATAATAGTATAAAATATATATATGTATATGTAATGGTATCACTTAATGGTATCACTGTATGTACATAGTCAAAGTAAAGAACTAGTTAGCGCTACACTGTCTATCATTAGTATTTCATTAAAGCTTCTAACTTCATATGAAACCACAGAAACAAGTTGTTTGGTGAAGGAAAATTTAATGGCGTCGTTGTACTGCGGTTTCAATTCGCACCGTATTTCTACGAGGCGGGGAATTGTATATTTTCTATAACTCTACATTACGCTACGTAACTGGTCTACGCTGGACTAAGCATCGTAGTGCATTTGGCTATGTTTCAAGCGTTTAAAATTCTAGACTCAAAGGTTACAAACATTTATAGTAAGTACATGTATTGAGATAAATTGGAATGT
Source organism: Dione juno (assembly GCA_037127375.1). Classification (NCBI taxonomy): domain Eukaryota; kingdom Metazoa; phylum Arthropoda; class Insecta; order Lepidoptera; family Nymphalidae; genus Dione; species Dione juno. The sequence continues at coordinate 989,471 of JAXRJS010000067.1, forward strand.
TGAGATAACTTGGATTCCTTTTATATATATTATTTTTATTTTCTTTATTATAAAATATTAAAATCTTATAAACGAATTACGACGACGACGACGATTAATAAGACGTATTTACAATATAGTAAAATATCACAATATCACACCAGGGCTTCTATGCAAGTGTCCAAGTGCTCTCTAGCCGATTGATTTTTCTACTTACTTCATATTTTTTTTATTCTATTATCAATGAATAGAAACATTGGTCCAAATCCTTCTTCTTGGTGAATATCACTTTAAAAATGAGAAAAAGATATGAAGATGTTCTTATTTAGTACATATATAATAGTGGGACTATATAATAATAATATAGACGCTAGGGTAGAGTCGTTATAAGAATATTCAAAATACACAAATTTTAAAATACAACATATACAAATTTAAAAAGAAGCCTATTTGTTTCTTCTCTCAACTTTACTCCGAATCCCGCTAATACCAGGTAGAGAGAACCTAGCTTTAATATAGTTCGTTCTACGTTTTCCACTCAATTATCAAGACATTGCACGTTAAGTGGCGGCACTTAATATCATTTTTATTAAAGAAAAAAGCTTTTTATAAATTGTAAACGGAAAATCGAGCCCAAAGCTCTATGTAGCCGTAAAAGAAGCATCTGCATCTATTCCTAAAAGTCATAATACATTTCAACATTGTTGAGTTTGTATTTCATTGTAAAGCTGATTGATCGTCTTAGATTCAGAATCGGTTTCCTAAAATGTAAATAAAATCTATTTTCTAATTCATTTGTTAGTTAACACATTTCTATGTATTGTATATTTAGTAAAATGTTATCAGCTTATTATAACACTTTACTACTATTTTATATGGATTGTAATAGTTATGGTTTTTCACATATAATCAAATTATATTTATTTTTATATAATATTACTGTCATAGTTTCTTTCCTTTTATAGAGTGACATATGTGAGTGGTTTAAATTTCTTATAGGAATCAAATTTATGATCATTTTGTAAATAAAAAGTTATTGTTGTTGTTGAATTATATAAAAAAGCCGCATTATTTAAAAAAATATACGTATAACTAATTTTTATCTGCGGCTTCACCTATGTGATCAAATGAGAATTACCAAGGGATGACTAGGCTTCCTCCATAAATGGAATACTGCCTGAGATAGGCTCATTCAAAAAAACACAAAACTTACAGCTTTAAAATATCAGAATATATTATATATAAAATGAAAGTTCTATAACATTTTATGTTATCTATTTTTGAAACTATATACGAAATGTAATTATATTAAAAACATTTGTATAATAAGTTCCTAAGTAAATTGTCAACACGTGTAGAGCGGATGTCAGCCGGGTAACAAGTTGGTCCACGTCCTGTCGCAAATATGGCGGCTAAATTTGCGTATAATTGTTAGAATTTACATGATAAATAGAATACAGAAGTTTGTTGGTTAGTTTAATTTTTGATGGTATTCTAATATATGTTTATCTAATATTAAATAATCAAAGTTATATTTGTATATTCCGTTAGTAATTAAGACCTCGTTAGTAGAGTTGGTTGTTTTAGATGGCAAAATCATCATCGGGGCTCGCTTATATTTGATTTTGATTGTATTTTATCAGAAATAAATATAGAGATAAAGGTTTTTGACATAGCTAATCCAAGTACTAGTTTAAAATTACATCCAAAAATATTCACTCAGATATTAAGTAGGTGCTTTATCAGTAAAAGGGAAAGGGCAAAGTGATAAATCTCAAAGATTCTCTCCGCATTTTCACACATAATTCAGGAAATGCTACCTTGTTACCTATAACTGATATATGCAGTTCTTGAAATAAAATTACTTCTCATCTGGGTCGAAAGCCAGAGCTTGTTCAGCAAAAAGTTATTTGAAACTCTGCAACTGAATGTTCGTCTGAATAAAACTTGCTCACTTAGAGCCTATGATTTGAATGTTTACATATGGACTGGTCAATTATACATGTACTTCAATATGTATATTGTTCTTCCTTATTCTTGACATATATGTTAAAAAACTATTCTTTTTTTTATTTTTATAATTTCATCAGACGCAGAAAATTTGTTCAAATGAAAGCAAAAATATAAAAAATAGATAGATAAAAAAAACACTATTGTTCCATTAAAGTTAGTTCAACATACAATTATAGCTCTCTATAAAGTAAGGACTTAACCATCTAACAGGGACGTTCTCTACCAAGCTTATACACCCGATAGTCTACAAGTCGTAAACATCCGTATTTATAATATGATCTTGGACGGAAATAATAAAACTTAAAGGAAACTAGATAACGGGAGTTCTTGTAGGTAATCTCCTTGTAATTGGAGTGGGTCGATGTGTTCCTTAAACAATTTAATACTGTTGTTTTTTAAATAAAAAGTGTTGTTAATGTTGTTTAGTACTTATTGAACAAAAAGATATTTGGATAAAGATAATCTAGTAATTAGTTTTTTTTTAAACCTTATTCGTCTGCGAGCCCGTGTAGCCCACAATTTCGTGAGTGTGGACTATAGACCACGTTTTATAAACGTAAACGGGTTTTCCTGTTCCCCTTGCAATGTATTTATTTATTTTATTACTCTATTTATCTTTCTCTATTTTCTCTATTATTAGAATCTATATACTGCTCTTAGTCGTGTTATGCGATATCACGCGAAAATGCAAGGAGCGGTTAGATTAGTAATCTATTTTGTGTAAATTATTGTCAGGAGAAGGATCTTTTGAAATAAAAAAAATAAGTTTAGTGGAACACGAAAACGTACTATTTACAAACTTATTTATGTATTTCATTTCATACAATATTAGTGCCTATTTCACAGCAAATTTTGCATTGTCAATTTGTATAATTTAAATTTTATACATTTTTTGACGTCATTTATATAACAATGTCACGTACATTTTCACTTAAATGTTACATATGACAAGAAAGTACATTTTCCCAACACCTGACCATTCTTAATTATGCATACACACTAAAGTGCGGTCATCGTTTTACACTATAAGATGAGAGAGATATAATATTATAGTAGAAATATGACACAGCAACTGCCTATATAATAGCTGCTTGTGGGCTCGATTTCCACTCCCAGAGATTGAAATATGCTATATGTCTAAAGGCGTAAGGCGGAGAATGGAGTGTCTTAAAACTAGGTCCCATCTGCCTACCCTGCTATATGCAGGATTTATCATAAAGCTAAAAGAATTATACCGTCATAATTTTACCAATGTTCAAATGCACTGACATATTTATCTTATGAACTCGATATCACATTTAAAGCTGAATAAAACCGCTATTTTAATTGATATATATATAAAATATACAAATATATTACGAGACAGGAGTATAGTCTCATAAACGGCTGTGATGACAATACGCTTACTGTTCCATGATTTATTTATGGCATACCATGGAGCTACCTAAGGCACAGAGACTAATTATCCACTTTGCCCTTTCTGCTTTCGCCCAAATATTTTTTAACATCTGCAAGATATTCATAGATATCGTATATCGTAATATATAATAATATTTTCATTTTACGTACATACATACTTAAATGCATATATGAAAAATTCAAAAGCCAACACAAATTTAAATTCAATAGCACGTTTATATCTATATTCTATTTAAAAGCATTCACGCTAGAGTTCTCGTCTGATATATTTGGGGAGTGCGTTTAATGGCTTTTGTTCATCTTTTAACTTTCGCAGTTAACAGTCAAAATCTTATATAGTGATCTCTTCTTTGGTTCTAATACTAGAGCATTAGCCAATTTTATTCCAGTTATATATATTTTCACATATTAAGTTTTATTTATGACGAAATTTAGAATTATTTTATCGTATGCGACGGTTGCGGATTCAGACCTTTTTTGGGGATATTTAATATTTTTATAAAGTTTGAATTTCTCTGCTCATATAATTAATTTAATAATCATCTCTGATCATATAATTAATATAATTATATTTTGAATTGTACTATTACAGTTGGTTAGTCTGGACCCAATTTAGAGACAAAGTTAGTTTTTAGATGAGTAATAGATTTCGTTTATAAGATATTATTATTTTATAATACAGAAAAAAGAATATATATAAAAGGAATCTAACTTATCCCACTACATATATTTGTTACCTTTGAGTCTAGAATTTTAAACGCCTGAAACATAGCCAAATGCACTACGATGCTTAGTCCAGCGTAGACCAGTTACGTAGCGTAATGTAGAGTTAGAGAAAATATACAATTCCCCGCCACGTGGAAATACGGTGCGAATTGAAACTGCAGTACAACGACGCCATTAAATTTTCCTTCACCAAACAACTTGTTTCTGTGGTTTCATATGAAGTTAGAAGCTTTAATGAAATACTAATGATCGACAGTGTAGCGCTAACTAGTTCTTTACTTTGGCTATGTACATACAATGATACTATTACGTTTCACATTACATATATATATATATAAATATATATATATATATATATATATATATATATATATATATATATAGATATATACATATATATATTTGTCAGAATCAGAATAAAAATAAAATGACAATTCTATCTTATCAATTTTTCACAGCTATAGAAGGCTATATAAAATCATATATATTCAATTTAAAAATGCTGTTTTCAAATTGAAAAATAGAGTATTAGTTTATGAAACGTCTTCGAAGATGGAAATATTCAAAGACATATTCTAGAATTCCTTTGACATGAGTTGTTTCTTGTTTTTACATAGATTTGCTTGAAGATGTTTATTTTAAGCTAGAGTTTATTCTGACTTTGCTTGAGTATATTTTCGTATTATAATATATAAAAATAGTAAAATAATTATGATAGTACTTTAAATATTCTTACGAATAATAAATCTTTGTCTGTATTTTTGTCGTATCTTTGGATCAACTTGATGGATTTAAATTAAACTTTTCTTGTTGTATAGCTATTAAATTTGGGCTATATGTTGGATATAATTTATTTTCCAGACTTACACTTGATGCAGAACTATAGTAATCAAACTGAACTATAAGAAATGATAAAATGCTGCCATAACAAAAATGATTTACTGCCATAACAACATCCTATATTTCACAACAGATTAGCTACACTATAAGAAATAAGACAATAACTTTTTAAATTGTTGAAGGACAAAAATATATATATAATCATTGACAAAAATTGAAAAAATTGTCTGTAAATCTGATATCACATAATATCTTACACTCTATGTGGACTTTGTGACGTTTACATTTAGCATTTGTAAGCTAAATGCAATAGTTGTGGACACCAACTAGTCATATATTTAAATGATTAATTTATCTACATAGACATATTTTTCTTCTTAGGAGTTGCGTTTTAGAATTTAATGACTTTTTGTCGACAATATGTGAAAAAGCTGGATATAATTTAACTTGTATGTAGTGAAACGATCGTAGAACTAGCTAACTAGATTGCGATTGAACGCGGCAGTTCATGTTTTGACTGCAAGAAAACGAAAAATTGGGCAAAAAAAAACATATTATAAAAATTATTTGAAACTATCTTAAAATTCAATAAATAAAAGTATTCCTAGGTTAGCCATTGTTGTCATACCAATCAATTAACTGATATAAAAGAAAACTGTCAAAAAAAGTAGTAATTTTTATACAATTACTTTGAAAAAGCACCTATATTTTTCCTAAATGATTTAAACAGGATTTGAACCCGTAGCTTAACAATTCTATTATAGAGCCAGTATTTATTGTCGTCAATCAGCTAAAACAAAACATTTTTACGTTAGAACACTCCACTTAATTACTATCTATTGATTTAGAGACAGAGCCGATGTTTTCTCCGCTAATACAACCGCAAACATCGAAGGGATCGCTTGTCAACTGTCAGGCTCTTCACCCGGTGATTCTCAAGAGCTGAAGCAAAGTGGTATATACTTTGTAATAAATATTTCTAGTGTGTATATATATATATTTTTAAGAGTGGACCAACCGAGTGTCTAAACATTCCCTTTTCCACTTTCTACTTACATTTATTTTTGTATGTTAAGAAGCTCGACACCGTGCTTTGTTTTACTAGAACGAAATGAAAATTATTCATTGCCCCGAGTTGGGATCAGAAACACATTTATTTGTACATTTACATACAAATAAAAGCAATAAACACACACAAAATATAACACTTTTACCAAAGTAACACAAAGCTCCAACAACAACTCACAACTAAATTCAAATTTAACCACACCAAGCAAATCTGTAATATTTCAATATGCAATGAAAATGCAAATATTTGGTCTAATTGAGTGTTTGACGAGTGGAATATCTATTGAAGTATGCTATTATAATGTAACGTAACTCATGTATACATTACCCTCTTGTTTGTTACTGAATGTATGGAAAATTTTCATATACAATTATTTCACGTGGAGTAGCAGCAAGGGTTTTTAACTGTAAATGCGACGGATGCGACTTCAATTCCCATATGGGAGAGAATGAATTATTTTTATTTTTCTTCCCTCTGGTAACAAGATAAATTGAGTTTCGCCACGCAACACAGAATGTCTCGAAAGGTGGAGTGCAGGGAACATAAGTTCTTAACACGTGAGGCTTAAAAAATGTGTAATTTTAATAGATGTGTAAAATACGCTTGATAAATATATATCTATATGTAAATATAGGCAATTCCAAAATTGCAATGATCATTATTTAGTGAATATGATGAAAATGATGTTTAAATAATTTACAATTTATTGTTTTAATGGTGATTTTATTTTAACACTAATTTGAATGGAACACTTTAAAACAAGTATGTATGACAGTTACTTATTTTTATTATTACGGTTTTAGATAATAATAACACTTAAAGCCATTTGACACTTTCTAGAAAAACAACAAAATAATAAATATTGTTTCATATGACATTTTTGTTTTTAAAATAAAAATGTAAAAGAAGAAAAAATATATATTCTTCTTACGTCACTTTACTCTAAGCTTTATAGAAACAATTTCTTGTTAAGATAATGTTATAATGAAATATGGGGGTGAAATGATAGCTTAGTTTGTTCTTCGACTGTGAGCACACAAGGGTCCAAAGACGCTCTTCCATAAAGTATTGATGTAATGTTATTATATAGTTTTATTTCTTCAGCTTCACGTATTATATAGGTGAGCTAGAGAGAAGTGTCAAGTGTCAATGGAAAGTCATTTTCGGTTTCTTGCCCAAATTTCAGACATTTTGTATTTAGTGGTGGAAATTCACGACTTCGTTCGTCTTGCTAGGGAAATGAAAATAATGAATTTCCTTTTACAGTCAAAACTTGTCATACTTAGGTGTCGATGTCATTATACAGTACTGGCAAAATTTTATCGATTTATGCGTTTAAATATATATATATATATATATATATATATATATATATATATAATATATATATATATATATATATATATATATATATATATATATAATATATATATATATATATATATATATATATATATATATATATATATATATATATATATGCCACTCAACACGCGACGTTGCTCGCGTAATACTAGAATACATGTATTTTTGCTATATTGTCATATACTTGTATGATTTATTCGCCATAACATTCTTTATATATATGGGAACTTACAATAACATCAGAACAAAAGGAACCATTAGGCTTAAAACAATATAGGTAATATGTTGTTTTAACGTGTATGTAGTGTATGTATGTATATTTTACAAGTAATCGAATATTTTGTGGTCTATAGTGAACATAATTGAATTGAGAGGCTATTTTGTATTTATACTGTTTATAGAAGCTTATGCGTAACACCTGATTACATGTAAATATATTAATTACTATTTTAATTGATTTTTTTTATGTTGTTTTTTTTTCTGTCTGTATCTGTCTAGTGATCGTTTCGGATACAAATACTAAATAGTAAAAAGATTATTCATTTAGTACGTTGTATTTATTTATATACTTTTTTGTGTTTAAATAATGTGAGGGTGAAATTAATTCTATAATTTAAACATTTCCAATGATTAAATTGTAAATTTAGATTCAATTCCTTTCATATTTGTTATTTCCTCACTTGAATTAGAGAAAGTACGGAACGCAGAGACAGAGAACGCAGAGAATGTCTAGACACTAGGTCTAATGCTACCTGTCTGTAAGTCTATTAAATTTTATAAAAAAATAACTACTTGCGAAATTATATCATTCCTTAAAAAATAATATCAACGTTAAATGAAACAACAAAAAATCTTAATCTCAATATAAAAACCTTATATTCTTTATATTATTTATTTTTAATAACAAAATATATAAGAGTGAAATACAATAATAAATCTCCTAACTCCTAACATATGTAGGTGGTAAAACTATTCAATACGTGTTTGAACGTATAAACGAGTGTGTGTCGTATCTCGTCAGGGGATCCGTCCAAAGTTTCCTGTACAAATATTCGGACCGTATTTGTCGATGGGTGACTTAAATAATTTGTAACTTTGTGATAGGTTTCTATGTATATTGTTAAAATAGAAAAATAAATATAGTTGCAAGCTATTTCCCGTATTTAGCAGGGTACAGAGGGAACCTAGTGTTAACCTACTCCGTTCCCCACTTTCCGCTTTTTTAATTTTTTTTGTAGTAAAAGGAGGCAAACGAGCAGATGGGAGACCTAATGTGAAGTGGACGCTCTCGCCCATGAACATCTAAAACCATCGTGGATGTGGATGCATTACCCCACCTAAGATAGTAACGAAGTAATCCCACAATATGTTTCTATAAACGTTTTGAAATTGCACTAAGTTTAATTATTCGAGACGTCCTGTTGTAATGTTATATATATATATATATATATATATATATATATATATATATATATATATATATATATATATATATATATATATATATATATATATATATATATATATATATATATATATATATATGAAAAAAAATAAATGTAAATACCTAGGTTATTATTATTACATAAACACAACTTACACACATAACTCCTTTGTTTTTGCGCAAAACAGACAGGATACAACGCAGTTGTTACGATAGTCCTGTAGGCTGCGGAGCTCTGCTGCCGAATCAGGATTTTATTTTTGGCATTACAGTGTGTCGCTGTATATTTGACTATAATGTGTCACTGGCGTGGGGTACGGAAGGGCTCCCTATCCACCTGCTGATCCATCAGGTCCACTCCAATCTCAGTGGCGGTGAGACAGCCTCCCAAACCGGGATAGGTCTGGGTTGGGTTCACTACTCATCACTGGGAGGCCAGCGTTGTACTGTTTCATCGGGTCTCCCTGGCCAGGGGGCCAACTTAACACGACCGTTTAGCCGAAACTTATAAATAAATTTACTGGGACACTTGCCTTTTTCGGCACGCTACCTAGCAAAGCAGAGAAAAAACACTTTAAATACGTACGTACAAACGAATAATACAAAAGCTCCTATAGCTTGATTATATTCCTATTACAAGAACAAGTCCAAATCATACCTAAACTAAAAAATCATCACACACTGCTATACGATTTAAATCCCTAACTACAAGTTTAAATTTATATTACTATTATCCAGTACATATTTCTTCGTGTTTATTTTCATTGCGAAATTAACTGAGACAATAACAGTTACACAAAAACGTGCACACTGCATTCAATTAGCACATCTCGAGGCTAGATGCAGCATCCGGACATTTTCAGCGGCGGTTGCGTTGAGATGGAATTCTACGTGTTGTATAATTACATTTACTTTGAGAGGGGCATTTGTCTTTATATGTAATTTGTTTTTTTTTTTATATATATATTTTTTTTGTTTTTGGTTTGTAATTAGTTGGTTTTTTTTTTAATGTATTTTTTTTGTAAGGTTTTAAACTGTTGCAAAAATGTATATTAATAAATTTTTTTGTTAATTTTTACGGATTTTTGTTGAGGTACTACCATTTCCTTAAATAAGTTACTAAACAAAAGTAAGTAAGTATTCATCACACTCACTCAGATTTACCCTAATATATATATATATATATATATATATATATATATATATATATATATATATATATATATATATATATATATATATATATATATAATATATATATATATATATATATATATATATATATATATATATATATATATATATATATATATATATATATATATTGAAAACAGAAACTATACAGAATATATTATACTGAGGTCGTTGTGGTTTCGATTCTAGCTTGGGGGAAGCATTATATTATCATTTTCCTCTCTTTGAGAAGCTCTGATAAAAGAAACCGCGTCTTAACACTGGCTTTTCTATTTTCACCCTACTATACGGGATAAAGCTTCACGTTAAAGGAAGATTTGTATATTAATAGTAGCAGCAGTAAGTTAAAGTCAACTGTTTGAGATTATCATGCCTATATACGTCTATTCGTGGTAGAAACTATAAAATTACAGTTTTATTTGCCGAAAACGAATCAAATTGTTTACTGAGAGGCGATCAATCCGGTTAACAATAAATCCCATATTGAATACCGAGAAAGCATTGTGAAGACATTCGAATCGAATTTCTTTATATATATTTTTTATAGATTCACGCCGTATCCCGCGTATAGCAAGTTAGGCAGAGGGTGGCCTTGTTTTAAGACACTTTGTTCTCCGCTTTCCGCCTTTCGAGACTTTGTATTTAAGTGGCGGAACCCAACGTCGCGTCTTGCCTTGTTAATAAAACGAGGAAAATGAAAATAGGTCATTTTCTTCGCGATGGATTCGAAACCACAACTGTCTAATGTAGCTGTCTAATTCAACTGTTTTATTATTAAATACATATTTTCCATAGATTTATTAATATCTGCACAGATCAAATATTTATGTTTTAAATTTAATAATATCTTAACTGTTTACTATTTGGACTGAGTGCTGTGTATTTTTGCGCTTACAAAAATCGGTATGAACCGGTTATTTTGTATTTGAGTTTAAATTATATTTTAAGATAATTTACTTAGATGATATCACATTTTGCAAGGCATGTTCTGATAATTAATATAATTTATATATCTTTTCAGAACCGTCGTGGTGCTAACTGCGACGGTTGTGGATTCAATCTCCATTTGGGGGAATAAATTATCTCCAACTAATATATTTGTAATCTACTTCTCTAAGTAAGAGAAAAAAATATTAATATACGATATTAGGATATCACAAAACACCTCTCCCTTCAAAAACCCAAAAACGTAATTATAAATAAATAAATGAAATTTAAACTTTATCTCTATACCATTATAATATAGCGAGTCTTTAAACATTCAAAGCACAGTATTTAAAAGTTATCTTGAACATTGACCTAAAGTCTTACTTCAGCAAGTCAATCCCTAATCTGAATCTGGAAATGAACTCGAGTATTTTGAATAATAAACAAACCTAACCAACGATGAATCTTTGTTTTATTAATATTTTATTATAATTACAGTAAGTTGTCTGTTGCGAAAGTTTTAGTTCGGACGGAATTTTTGATGGCGACTAATATTTTATGAGCGTTTCGAAATGTTTTTTGGGTAATATTTTTGGGCTTAGCGCTGTAATTTAGTAATTATAATTTTCTTATGCTTTTGCTTTATATAGAGAAAAGTAATAAATGAGTATTTTGTGGAGAAAACGGAGAAATTTTTGTTTTATTTAATACAGTTATACGATAAATGGCGCTGTCGTGGCACTGGTGGACTGTTTGTGGGTTCGACTCCCACTCGGGGAGAGTGAAATATTTACATTATCTTCGCTCTGGCAACAAGGCAAAGCGTGGCGTGGAGTTCGGCCACTCAACGCGCAATGCAGTATCCTACGGTTCCCTCTGCCTACCCTGCTATGTGCGGGACACATACACACACATATATATATATATATATATATATATATATATATATATATATATATATATATATATATATATATATATATATATATATATATATAAGAAATTCAACCAAAATATTTAAATACCCGCTCGCATCTTCGCCATATATACCACATATGTTTCTTACATGAAAAATATATAGTATAAATCAAATACATATATTTATTTTAAATTAAAATGTAATTTTATATGAAAAAAATCGCCAACTTTCTTTTCTACTCTGTCACATCACAACGTTAAACCCATATACACTTCTCACAACTCATATTTATATTTCAAATCATCATTAACCAAATATCATTTATTTTTTTACCTTAAATGTACACCGCCATTCAAATGTACGCTCCGAGTGTGACTTTATATGTTTTAATCTTGCCAATGCTTAAAATAATATTTATATTATACTAACAAACTTTTATATGAATTTTTGTTTAAAAATGGTCAATTTAAATAGAAAGATAAGTAGTAAATTCGACATAATCTATAATTTTCGTTACAATTTTATTATTATTATTTTTTAAAGTTCTCTTATTTTAAAATAGCCCTTTAGTGAAACTCATGATCTGGAACGTATAATGCGCAACCATTATGTCCAGCTTAACTACTACTTGAAATACGGAAATGGTGTCTTAACAAAATTCATATGACGTGATGGATATGCTCCATTGATATTTCGTACATAATATCAAGGATCTGGAATAAATGATGTAGAAACAAAATTAAAACTAAACTAAAAAGTTAGAAAAATTATCTTTAGTATTAATTATTGTCATTAATTAGTTTTCATGTAAAAATCTAACATGTTGAATACATTCTCATTAACCTTAATTAAAAAAGGATAGTCAGTAATAGTAGTCTACACCAAAAGTCTACACCAACGAAGTTGCGGGCGTCCACTAGTTTATATTAAATTATTAAACATACTATCTTTATTTTGTATAGTGCTACTTTAGATTTAGGGATGGTCTGTTGTAAATAGATCTCTGTGTATCTATACAGATCTGATAACTTTTTAACAGTGTAAGCCATTTTGGCAATATTACTTAGCATTCAATTCATTTACAACTCCTGTCACACGTAACCAAATTCGAATGATTCTACTAGTGCCGCCTTTGTAATATATTCTAGAAATGAATTACAAATAGTCCTAGACAGGCCGAAATTTCTAAGCAAACTATAGAGAGATTTCGCTGTTATACTCTCGCTCCCACATCAACCGCATACAAATTAACTCATTCTCAATTAACCTGTTCGTTAGTAAGTTTGAAGTAATTCTTTTTATATATATTTTTTATACGCTTTTGTTTCATCAACACAGACGGCATTTATTGCTCTGCTTTCCTTATATCATAAGCTTTGAAATTATGTTCTAATATATGAGTCATGGAACTTTCAATTGACCGCTGAACGAACCTGGCGATTACGTATTCTCCGGCGTCACAGTTGAGGATACTGCGTGTGATGTGCTGTCGTGTACGACAATCTTGATGGTCCTTGTTTGGATAATCTCTACGGACTCATATGCTTATGCCCTGCGACTCGGACCAGGTACAGGATATTTCCAAACTCTGGATGAATTGTTTGCTGGTTGTTATGTTTCTCTGTGCTCTTGCTACTGAAAGATTAACCACTTGGCATGGCGCCGCTAGTATTATCCACTAGCTAAGAGTACCTTACACCCCACCAGCATATGCTTAGCTGTTCCTACTTCTCCTGCTTCTCCATCCCCACCTCATTCTACCCATATTCTACTTATCTTACTAAATTACTTTGATCTGGAATAATTCTCATTTGGAACGCATTTAGGTAATTTTATCTAACATTCATTATAAATTTAAAACCATAACTAATTTAAAAGGTTTCAATCAAAAATATAAAATATTTAACTGTACTATAGAGCTTTCATAAAAATGTAAAAGCTATGTAGTAGTTTATAAAAAAAAGTTAAGCTAAGATGAGCTTTTTGAGATCGTCTAGTCATTTATGCTTTTGCATTCTTAACGAGGGTCCCTGGATTAAAAACATTTTAAAATTATTATATTACGAGTACTTATCACAATGTACCTATAGTGAATAGTTAACTAACCTTGGAATTTCCTAATAGCGAGCTTTAATAATAATATAAAATTTTTTTTAAATGAATAATTCTGTTGCTTATAAAAATACTCTTTTAATATTTAAAATAATCAATAAATTTGGAGCCGTAAAGGCTCATCGTCTGACTGTAAGCGCGATGGGTGTGGGTTCTATTCCGACTTGGGGGCTTGAATTATTTTCAATTGTATTCAAGACGCTGCGTCGTTATTTCCATTGCTCAACACACAATTACAGAATGGACTTAACACTAAATTATGTATCGCTATATTTTATCTTGTAATTACTTACCAGGCCAATTAAAGATTTAAAATGAAGTCACTTTCCTGTCTAATATAGACATTTTAACACTTTCATGGTATTAACGATTTTTTCACTGTTTTTAGAATATAACGATACTTTTTTTTTTTTTTTATCAAAATCAGAAGACAAGCAGGCACCAATTGAAGGAGGTAGTTGGTTATTTGATAAAGTTTTCACAACTAGCAAAAAGCAATTAAAATATATTTAAGAAAAAACGATTATATTTTAAAAATAAATAATTAGAATATGATCATATTATGATTTGTATTCGGAGAAAAAAGTTAGAATTGAAAACTTAATAAGGTACAGTGAAATTAACATGTAAATTTAATCTTAATAAAGTTAACATAATGCTTATTAACCTCCCTCAGGGGTAGGGTTAATCTGGTAATATCAAAATCATAATTTCATCATCAAAAGTGATTAACAAGAATTAGCAAGCTGAACAGGTATTTATTTTATTTTATTTTATTTATTTTATTATTATTATTTTTTTTTATATATACCCAGGTATTTTTATTATACATATTTTTATTATTGTTTTTATTAAATAAATATATATATATATATATATATATATATAGATATATATATATATATATATATATATATATATATATATATATATATATATATATATACATATATATATATATATATATATATATATATATATATATATATATATATATATATATATATATATAGCCGTAGATTTTCCTGACGCTGCAAAGAAAGTACCAGGTGGTTGGTTTTAAAATAACACAAAGTAATTAAAAAAAATAAGCAAATTAAAGTTTTACAAAAAAAAATAGAACTCTCGATTGCCCATTGGAGATGTTTTAAATGCAGACCCGATTCATCCACATTGAAAACAAAAGTTGCTCTTTGTTTCTCTGGTATAAAAAATCAACTGCAATACCACCCACTCCAATCGCCTACATCCCGTCCTGTCCTATTTCACGTCGTTTCTCCCATCCATAAGAACATCTTAACCAGACCACGTCTCAAGGCCATCTCTGCGTATTTCACTGGGAGAGACGCCTATACAAAATAGAAGCAAATAAACCCGCAACCCCTTACTTGAATATATATATATATATATATATATATATATATATATATATATATATATATATATATATATATATATATATATATATATATATATATATATATATATATATATATATATATATATATATATATATATATATCTTCTTCCACTTTGCATTATCCCGGCCTATTGCCAAGGTCTGCTTTCCTACTTAGTCTACTCCACTTTGCACGGTCTTGAGCATCCTCAGTGGTTAGTCAATTGGCTCTCATGTCGTGCGTCACGACGTCCAGCCATCGCTTCCTTGGGCGTCCGGGGGGTCTTACTCCAGGGACAGACATATCAAGGCATTTTCTTCCGACGTAGTTCTTAGGCCGGCGCAAAACGTGGCCATACGATCTCAGACGACGCTCTTGGAGCTTATCCGCTACGTCACGGACCCCAAGACTACCTCGAATGAATGTGTTGCGTATGCGGTCAGCCCGAGTAACGCCACACATCCACCTCAGCATCTTCATCTCCGTTACGTGAAGCTCCTGAGTGTGCCGAGATAATGCTGGCCAACATTCGCTGCCGTATAGAAGAACTGGTCGGATCATGCTCTTGTATATCAGCCCCTTGAGTTTGGGCGGTATTCTGCTACACCAGTGACCTCCCGCCATTTGGCCCAAGCAGCGCTAACCCGGGCGTGGACATCGTATCGTATATATATATATATATATATATATATATATATATATATATATATATATATATATATATATATATATATATGTATCTATAGCTCAGAGGGTGTCTAGCCAATTATCTGTCCGATATTTGGTTTTCGGCATACGGGTACGCGACCCCGGGGCCTCGAGCCACCACTTTCATAACCCTATCCAATCCATGTAAGTGGTGTCCCTCCCCTATACTCCAAGTCTTTCTGCCTTTTATTCCCTTTCCTTTCTTGGTTTCTCCCAGTAATGGGTTTGGAGGTCAGATGGCAATCGCTCCACTAAAAACCACTTCGCCACTAGTATGGAACGATTTAAAAAAAAGCTGGGTATGGCTAGGGCGTCGCCGTTAAACGACGCGCAGGCACATCGCCCTACACCTGCGATAAGTGGGCAAGGGCTACCGTGTCAAGTACGGGCACGGCTAACGACGTCAGTACCCAGACGGAAACTCCGCTTTGCAACATGGAATATTGGCTCTCTAACCGGACGATGCAGAGGACTCGCAGATGTACTCATGAGACGTCGGGTCCAGTGTGCTTTCATTCAGGAAACTCGCTGGAAGGGCAATAAGTCTCGTAACATCGGGCAGGGTTACCGCCTTGTATACACTGGGTCACCTACGGGCAAAAACGGTGTAGCGGTAGCGCTTTCTGAAGAGCTTCAGAATGGGCTTCTTGAAGTTGACCGTCGCTGCGACCGCTTGATGCGGGTAAAGGTACTGATCGAGGGCGTAATCACAAACTTAATCAGAGCTTATGCTCCCCAGGCGGGTTGTAGCGCGGCTGAAAAGGAGACTTTCTGGGAGCAGTGTGAAGAGGTCCTACTCGCTATACCGTCTACCGAAGCAATCTTAGTTGGGAGGGACTTGAACGGTCACGTGGGTAGGGTCGCTGAGGTGTATGAACGTGTTCACGGGGGTTTTGGATATGGTCTTCGCAATGCAGAGGGAGAAAATATTCTAAGAACCTGCATTGCGTCTGATCTGGCCATCGTGAACACTTTCTTCCAGAAGAAACCTCAGCACCTTATAACGTATAAGAACGGGTCCCACTCAACTCAAATTGATTATTTGCTGACTAGACGGTGTCATACAGGCAGGGTGACCAACTGTAAGGTCATTCCCGGCGAAAGCCTGACGGCCCAACATCGCCTCCTTGTCATGGACTATAATGTTACCCCGAAAAAGAAAGTAACCGAGAAACGCAAGCCTAGACTTAAGTGGTGGTTGTTGAATGGGCCGATGCAGACCGACTTCTTGGCGGAGGTGGAGAGTCAGAATCTACTGACTAACACCGAGACCGCTCAGACTGCATGGGATCGAGCTCATTCAGCAATCATTGCGGCGGGCAAGCGAGTTCTTGGTATTACTAAGGGTGGGCGTGTCATCGACAGGGAGACATGGTGGTGGAATGACCAGGTGCAGGGGGTGATTCAGGAAAAGAAGGCTGCGTTTAAAGAGTGGCAGCAT
Organism: Dione juno; assembly: GCA_037127375.1. Taxonomy (NCBI): domain Eukaryota; kingdom Metazoa; phylum Arthropoda; class Insecta; order Lepidoptera; family Nymphalidae; genus Dione; species Dione juno. The sequence continues at coordinate 1,007,027 of JAXRJS010000067.1, forward strand.
TCCAACTCTCCTGAAGACAGACTGGAGTACATTGCAGCGAAACGGGCCAGCAAAAGAGCTGTAGCCAGAGCCCGCAGAGAAAGTTTGTCGCCATTGTACGATAAACTTGAAACTGTGGAGGGGCAGAAGCTCATATACAAACTGGCTCGTGCTCGAGATAAAGCGACGCAGGATATTACAAAATGTCTTTGCGTCAGAGATTCTCGGGGCACGTTGCTTTGTAGTCATGCCTCTGTGAAGGAGAGATAGAGAAGCTACTTTAAGGAGCTGCTGAACACTCAGCAGTCTTGTAGTCTTCCTCCTGAATTATCTCCTAACCTCGGACTTGTTGCTCCAATAACCCGTGACGAAACTCGTAATTGTCTTCGACGCATGAAGAACGGAAAAGCGGTAGGACCTGACGACATCCCAATCGAGGCGTGGAAATCGTTGGGCTCTCTTGGTGTGCTTATACTTACTGACCTGTTTAACCGTATCTTGAATACTGGAAAGATGCCACATCAGTGGCGGCAGAGCTTTATTATCCCTATTTACAAAGGAAGGGGCAGTGTTCAAGATTGCGGTAGTTATAGGGGCATTTAGATTATGAGCCACACCATGAAGCTCTTCGAGCGCATGATCGGCCTCAGGCTCCGCCAAGAATGTACTGTCTCTGAGTCTCAGTATGGGTTTCAACCAGGATCAGGCACTATGGATGCCATTTTTGCCCTCAGAACTTTGATGGAGGCTTACAGGGAAAAAAGGAGAGCTCTGCATGTGGCCTTTTTGGACCTGCAGAAGGCCTTTGACTGTGTGCCACGTCAGTGTATCTGGTGGGCATTGCGATCCAAGGGGATCCCTGAAGCCTATATTGAGGTTATCAGAGATATGTACAACGACTCCGCTTCAGTGGTTAGGACCGCTGTTGGCGACACCAAGCCCTTCCCGATTACAGTAGGGGTTCACCAGGGCTCAGCTCTTAGTCCGTTCTTATTCAATGTAGTGCTGGATACTGTCTCGGCTGACATCCAATGCCAGCCTCCGTGGCTGATGATGTATGCCGATGACATAGTACTCATCGATGAGAACCGACTGATGCTGGAGCGTAAAGTGAACGCCTGGAAGGGTGCGCTTGAAAACGGTGGTCTCAAACTGAATGTGTCGAAGACCGAGTACATGGCTTGTGGGAGCCCGGACTCGCGCACCATCCATATCGGGCCTGAGCCAGCCGTTAAGTCGGAGAAGTTCAGGTACCTTGGAGCCGTTATGCATGAGTCTGGAGGCATCGACCACGACATCCATGCCCGTATAAACGCTGCCTTTTTTTTTTTTTTTTTTTTTTTTTTTTGACGCTGGGAAAAAATGACATTACGCATACCCTCCCCGCCGGGGGGCGGGAGAGGGGTATGTGGGACTCCCCGGTAAAGGCGTTCCCGGTATACCCACTAAAAATACCCAGCGACACTCCGACCTCACCTAAGTGGAGAGGGCCTGGGAGTCCATAGCGTCCAGGCCCTCGCCGGTGACTGCCCGCCCTACGGCAGGCCCTTCACACCCCTCCCGCGTGGGAAGGGGTCTTTACAATGGCCGGAGTGCACGGCCATTGTGGTCCGACGAGTGGGGGGATCCTTGAGGTGCGGGCGGTGGCGCCCCCGCGCCAGTCGCCCGCTGATCACCCCCTGGGGCGGACGAGGACGGACGTTGAGCCCGCCGCCTTCCACCCCTTCTTCGTCTGCGGAGCGGCGCTGCGAGAGGGTCGTCCTCCCGCATGCGCTCCGCCGCCTCCTTCTGTGACATGACGTCCTCACAGAAGGAGGCTACCGCCGCCCATGCCTCCTCCCTGTCGAGCATGGCGGCGATCACGCTGGGGAGCGCGAGGTCCTCCCCGACGGCTGCCACCAGGGCGCGGCGGGGTTCGGCCCACGAGGGGCACACCACCAGGGTGTGCTCCGCCGTATCCACTGCGGCCCCGCAGTGGTGGCACGCTGGCGACTCCTCCCTCCCGATCCGGTGCAGGTACGATCCGAAGCACCCATGCCCGGACAGCACCTGCACAAGACGTAGGGAGAGGGAGCCATGTCGCCGATCGAGCCAGTCCCCCAGGACGGGCCCGATGGCATCCAGCAGCCGTCGCCCAAACGGCGCGGAGATGAGGTCCTCAGCCCAATGCTGAGTGGCGGCGTCCCTCATCTCCCGGCGGATTGCCTCACGCTCTCCAGGGTCCGGGCGCTGGTTCAGCGCCCTCTGACCCGCCTTCCACTCGTACGCTCTGGCGAGAACCCAAGCCTCGAGCTCCCAAGGATGAGTTCTCGCCAGAACGCACGCCGCCGCAAAACTCACTGTGCGATACGCCCGTGCCACCCGCTGTGCAATGGCCCTTTGTGGCCTGCGGATGGCAGCGGCGTTCTCCCGTCGGCACAGTGAGTCCGCCCATATCGGAGCCCCGTAGAGGGCCATACTCTTTAGTATGCCGGCGTACAGGCGCCGGCATTGATCGCCGGGGCTCCCGATATTCGGGAGGAGCCACGAGAGGGCACCCGCTGTCTTCAGCAAGCGCGTCGACAGGACACTGAAGTGTGCGCTGAAGCGCCACTTGCTGTCGAGCACAAGGCCCAGATACTTCATCTGGGCCTTCACCTGGATGCGGGCACCCTCCACGTGGAAATGGGCGTCCGGCGGTCCGGCGTTGACTATGTCGAACGACACAGCCAACAGTCCATCCCCCGCAGCCATCGCCTCCCTCACCTGTCCCTTGAGACGGGACAGGGCATCCACCGTCGAACGCCCAGCTCGAAAACCAAACTGAGCGTCCGCTAGGTCCGGGCCAATTGTGCACAAGTGCTTATTGACACGGGCGGCGAGGATCCTCTCGAACATTTTACCGACCTCATCGAGCAATACGATGGGTCGGTATGCCGAGGGGGAGTCCGCCGGCCGCCCTTCCTTCCGCAGAAGGCACAATTGGCCCTCCTTCCACGGTTTCGGGAACCTCTCGCACGTCAGACACGCACTGAAGAGGTCCCGAAACCTTTCTCCCATCTGGGATGCGGCGATGGCCACCACCTTGGCGGGGACGCCGTCCGGACCTGGGGCCGTCTTCTTCGTCTGGAGATGGCGGCTCTCCATCTCCACCTCGTCGTCCGTATAAACGCTGCCTGGGCCAAATGGCGGAAGGTCACTGGTGTGGTCTGCGATAGCAGAATACCGCCCAAGCTCAAGGGACTGATATACAAGAGCATTATCCGACCTGTTCTTATATACGGCAGCGAATGTTGGCCAACATTATCTCGGCACACTCAGGAGCTTCACGTCACGGAGATGAAGATGCTGAGATGGATGTGTGGCGTGACGCGGTCCGACCGTATACGCAACACATTCATTCGAGGTAGTCTTGGGGTCCGTGACGTAGTGGATAAGCTCCAAGAGCGTCGCCTGAGATGGTATGGCCATGTTATGCGCCGATCTGAGAACTATGTCGGAAGGAAGTGCCTTGACATGTCTGTCCCTGGAGTTAGACCACCCGGACGCCCAAGGAAGCGATGGCTGGATGTCGTGACACAAGACATGAGAGCCAATAAATTATCCACTGAGGATGTTAAAGACCGTGCAAAGTGGAGTAGGCTCAGTCGGAAGGCAGACCCTGGCAAAAGCCGGGACTAATGCCAAGAAGAAGAAGAAGAAGAAGAAGATATATAGTTATTTATAGTTTTATAAATATATTATCATATTCTCATATAAAAATATATATATATATATATATATATATATATATATATATATATATATATATATATATATATATATATATATATATATATATATATATATATATATATATATATATATATATATATATATATATATATATATATATATATATATATAAAGCGATATGGCGTGTTTGCTATATTTAAAGACATACTATGTTTTATATTGCAACATTGTAATGTAAAAAAGCCGAGTAAATATTTGGCTTATTACAAGAATCTCAACCAACACTGTCATATAATGTTATCATGAAGTGTCTATTTCCACTTCCTTTTAAATTTGAAAGGTAGATTTTTATTTTGACAGTCGGCTAATTAGTGAGATAGTTAGATTAGAACGAATGAAATAATATAGTATATAAATAAAAATGTAAAAAAAAATATATGCAGAAGTATATATTGTTTTCTACAATATTATTATTAATATAAGTATAAAAGTTAGACTACAAATATTGCGTTGTTTCTCTGAATCACTATTGTTGTATGTATATGATTTTTTATGAATCCACAGCTTAACGTTAAATCTATCTAACCAAATTGATGAAACACTTTTATATGTCAGACAGTAAAGAATTTGCCATGATGTCTTTTGACATATACATACTTGCTGCAATATATTATGAAACATTTGTAGAACCACCTCTGCAACACTGAACATCTTGGAGACTAGCTTCGATTGCTGAAGAAAACATTCCATCAAAACAAACAGTCAGTTTTGCTATCCTTGTGGGATGACCAAGAAGCCACCTATTATAGAGAATGGCAACATTTTATGTAGAGCGTCTATAATACAATATTTATGCCTAACACAAAAGTGAAACAATTCTTAAGACCAGTAAAATATAAAATTCCTCTGCTCTGTGCAGGTGTATACAAACTAGATTATGACTGTGGCCAAAATCGGCGTTAGGTTGACGGAAGCATCTTAGATATCAAGAATGGACATATAGCGAAGTCAGCTGTGCGTGAGCACTTAATGGATAAAACCATACATCATATCAGATTTGATAAATCTCATATACTCGCTAGAGAAAACAGATATATCCCTAGAATATCCACGAGGTTATTGAAATAAAAAATTATCCTAATTTCAATAGAGAAGATTAGCAACTTTCTACCATCTGAGACCCACTCATCAACTTTAAAATTTCAAACCTCTCACGTCAAAGGGCAGGATACAGATCAGAGATTCATTCTGCAAGAATTACGCAAGGCAATATGCGTAATTTTACCAATGTGTAATGTTACCCCTTTTTTACCGTACACTCTCCTTTGTGTGCTCTCCATTCAACGTGACATTGGCAAACGGAATCGTGCTCAACTGGCACGCTCGAAATGCCATTAAATAGAAGAAGAAGAAGAGTTAAATTGTCACGTTTCCAAAACAATGTAAATATATGCGATTAATCTTGTATAATAATTTACTATGTGTAAAACATAAAAATCGTTATAATTGACGGTTTCGTGTAACAATGGAAACATCATCTCGTCAACGTCGTTTTTCGCTACCAAATTATTTTATCTAAATCTTCTTCACCTGACAGTTTCCTTGTGTTTATTTATAGAAATAATTTTTGATAATTTAGCAGTTTTCATCGTTATCACTAACTGGAATATTCTGGAGTATTGAAATTTAATGCTAAATAAAAGAAGAAATAAATTTGAACAAGTTATCGTGTTCTAAGATATTATTGCATTTTTTGAATATACAGCATATTTTTAAGGAATTATGTATTATATATCGGCGACCAATGCTGTACTATTATTATCTTTTACAAACAGAGAAAAGGACTGATAATTTCCATTGACTAGTAGTAAAAATCCATCCAGATTGTGGTCCGTCCATCTTACCATCGAAATTGTAGTCAAACATTTTTTGATTACGTCACGTAATTTTTCAATCGTATATACATACATATTACTCGCACATATAGAAAAATATACATGTAACAGTATAACGTATGTAGATAAAATTAAAGCTCAAAACAAACATTCCTTGTATCTACAAATACTTTTATCGAGTCATTAATATATTTATATAGAATAATTTCATAAATATCCAATTTTTATATTTCGGTTTCGCAATTTACAACAGGGTAGGCAAAGATTAGCAGAACGTGAAAATGAAAATAATTAATACTCTCGAATGGGGACCGAACCAATAACTAGCGTTGTTATAATTAACCACTGCGCCACGATTGTCTTAACATTATTCATAATATAAAAGATATTCTTTATATTCTTTACAAAAACAAAAATAGAAGGGGAACGAGCATAGCCCCTTATGAAACACCCAACAATTCATCAAATACAGACACTACCGATTTTTATACAAAAGACGGCATCTTTGACTCACGGTATTTTTTTGCTGTTTGTAGATCGCCAAAAGCCCTTTTTTTAAACTTTAACAGGTGACTAATAAAAGGTGGAGAGGTAGGTGAGAATAAAATGAACTTGTGAATTGTGATTTAATTATTAACAACATTTATATAGTGACATTTTCATTTAATTTTTTTTAAATATAAATAAAACATTAAGTGCACACAAATAATACAAATTTTGGGTATTTCATTTCTGTATAGCGTTTTATTGGACCAAATCAGGTTTTGATCTCATTTACATCCCCGTCACGAGCTTACGTCGGATTACCAATAACCCCTTATATCGAAATTACATATTTTATAAAACCTATGCTATACTTAACAATCCAAATTACATTAAAAATTATAGTTAATTAAAGCTTGAAGAACTGTTAATATATTGTAAATGCTCCCAATCTATCTAGCAAACGATGTAGGTATAAATAAATTTATATTTTTTTATTTAGCTTTAGTCAAAATACATTCACAACTCATGATTTAATCGCTGCTGACTACTATATACTGACGATCATGTAAATTCTCCACTTTGCCAGAATTGGCAGAATAGGTTTAAAATGTTTTGAGCATATTTTTTTTAATATGTTGAGTATTACGTGCCGGCAATCCTATATTGTCAGCAAATGTTGGTATTGTTACACCGGGGTTTTAAGGCTAGTCATATGTGTAAGTTATATAGAGGACTAGTTCAAATCAATTCAAACCTGGAGAAACACCAGCTAGAATTTCAAAGAAATCCAAAGACTATCTTGCTCAACATTTCTTTATAATTTACAAGTCAAATAGGAAGTAACTTTTTTTTTAAAATCTGATATTTGATTAATGAAAATACATAGTTTTCACGCGACTTCAATACAGGAGTAGATTTCCAACATGCAACTCGGATGGTTTACGTAAGTGATATGACTGCTTATAGCCTACAGGCTATTTCAGTATCAAGATGAAGATTTCTGTTTATAGTTTCTTAAAAAGCATTGCCAATCAGTGCGTTTATCATAAGAATTATAATTGATTTTCAAATTTTTCATTGCTCAAATGTGATTTGAGAATCCATCCAGGCACGAATATATTTAAAAAACAGCTTCCATAATCCGTTTTGTGAAAAAATCGCATACATCAGGAAGTCTGTTTCGGTTGGTTGGCCCAATCCACCATTCAGGTGTTGCAAGAGTACACAGATGGTTTATGTTTATATTATATAAACATATACTATATATATACTACGAGTAAACTGTACGGTGAGTTAAGTCTAAAAGCCTAATTAATGTGTTTCGTGTCTTCTCCAGCAATAGCGAAAAGTTTTAAAAATGTCTGAAAAAATCCTATTAGTTAGTTTATGTTCATAAGGACAATACATATTAATCCACAGAACAACATCCTTCAATTTTTATCACATCCTTAAGAAGTAAATTGTGAATCCGACATGAGGAATATGTCAAGTCGAGTACGGTAAGTCATTTTTACATCACTATTGTTTGATGCTAGTCCGTCTATGTTCCAAATTTCTAGTTTTTAAAGGTATTATTTATTTGGTTTAGTTGTGGCCCCATAAGCAAGGTAATCATCTAATGTAAGTTTGTGTAAATTTTAGCTATATAACCATAACTTCGTTGTTGTTTGTGCTTTTCCTTTTTGCGTCGGTCACGTATTTTGGACCTTGAGATTTCAGTATTTTTTTTTTCATTTTTGATAGTTTTGTCTTCTTCTATGAAAATAGATCTGCAAGAGACATTTCAGCGATATGTGGCTGGCGTTTTACGATCCGTGAGAATAAAGTAAATATTATAATTTATTTGATTCAATATTTTATATTATATATGTACATTTATATGTATATATTTGACGTTGACATTATTAATAATATAGTACATCTTATTTATTTACAGAGATTACAGAACATTAAAATATTCCATTCGTTGTTTTCCAAATTTTACCCGAAATCTATGTAGGTATATGAAATTGTACCGATGATATATATATTGAAAAAACTAAAGACAGACTTTCAAAAATTTGTCGATTTTCTAACACATTGTATACCAACTAAGGCCTATATCAAACACCATAATAATAATTTCTAAGCAAAAATAGCTGTTTTTGTTACGATATAAATACTTATCTTATCTGTTATTTGCTATATTACGACTTTAAATACATTGTCTTGGAATATTATTTAGTAATATTGAGATTGAGTGTACGTAGAATGGGTGTTACACTGCTTTTATATCTAAAACATTCGACGATCAAATGATTTACCAAAAATTGTTAGGAACTGAAGGTTTATTAACAACATTATTATACACAAGGTATTTATTTTTTTAATTCTATTATTCTTAGACTAAAAACGTATAAAACACACCATGGCCATATATTATGCCATTACACATTAAGTAATAGAATCGTATGACATTTTGTCTTTCTTGTATATATATATATATATATATATATATATATATATATATAAATATATATATATATATATATATATATATATATATATATATATATATATATATATATATATATATATATATATATATATATATATATAGATATATATATATATATATGTATATATATATATATATATATATATATATATATATATATATATATATATATATATATAAATATATATATATATATATATATATATATATATATAGATATATATATATATATATATATATATATATATATATATATATATATATATATATATATATATATTATATGTATATATATATATATATATATATATATATATATATATATATATATATATATATATATATATATATATATATTATATATATATATATATATATATATATATATATATATATATATATATATATATATATATATAGTTTTTAAAGAGTTGTCAATTAAAAAAGAACACTTTTTATACGTTTTCTAGACGCTTAATATTAACAGGCGTAACTCTGCACCGTATTTATTTGAATAAAATTATATACAATTTAAATATAATTATTTATAATTAAGGCATTATTTATATATTTCCAGATATGAACGCAATTAGCAATTGGTCAGGTGTATGTACTGAACCCAAATTAAAAACAAATGGTGAGGACAATGACTCTATGACAACACTGGTTCAGCCAGGTGTATACAGGAAGAACAGTATGTATTAACAATACAATAATATATATATATATATATATATATATATATATATATATATATATATATATATATATATATATATATATATATATATATATATATATATATATATATATATATATATATATATAATTTTTTTTAATATGTCAACAATACTTTTAAACATTATCTCTCAAATAAATTTTACTATATCTCATATCTATAAGTCTTTCTTCACGCTATATACCGCACATAGTTATAGGCTGAAGGAACCTAGTGTTAAGGCAATCCATTCCCAGCTTTCCACTTGGCGGAACTCAACGCTGCGCTTTTGCCTTGTCACCAGAGCTAATAAAATGAAAATAATTCATTCTCCCTGAATGGGCATCGAATCCATAAACAGTCACCTGTACTGGCAGACCCAGTCGGCTCTGCGCCACAACGGCCCTCATTACATCAGCATTTGCCTACAATATTATTAATTTTGAATTAATTAAAATTATATCAAAGTGAAATAAAGTGTATATAAACATTTCAGGCGTACTTTTCCTGGTACAATTACAATTCTTGTAAATTATATATTACTATATTGCGTGTTATACCTCAATATCTCATTCCCTCTCATGGAAGAAATCATTTTTTTTCTCATTCCGTTAAAAAGGCAAAGCGCAGCGTTGAGTTCCGCCACTCAACAAGCAATGTCACAAAAATTAAGCGGAAAGTAGAGAATGAAGTGTGTTACCACTACGTTATCTTTGCCTAACTATAACATCTAATTATGAAAATAATTGTAAACAATAAATTGAATGTACGTAAAATTTTAAGTATAAATTTAAAGATTTATATACTTTATACATAATATGTATATATATCATATGCACGTTTGGTTTTCACCCTATTCCTCCGGAACGGCTTGACTGATTTGGATGATATTTTTGACACAATAGATAGTGATGTAACAGTATAAGTAACCAGTTTAACTATAAAAATCAGTAAGCGCATCATCGCTTGACGAAATTTTTATAGGCATATAACCTGATATATCATTTAATTTTTTTTTTATAATGTTCAACTCTAGTATAAATTATAAATAAATAAATATAAATTCGAAGTAATATTTTAATATATTATGTACATAGAAGTAACGACATATTTGAACGATATATAATTATAATAACATTGAAAAAAATTATTAAGTGCTATGAAAGACTCATATGTACTACAACGATATATGTTTTTGGTAAGATAAGTTACTCATTTTAAAACATTCCATTACAAATTAAATTGTTTTCTTTAGGGACATCCGATCCGAAGGCGATACGAAGAAAATATCTTCGAGTTGTGTTTAAAAGTGGCGAATTTAATATCTACAGAACATCAACAAAAGCTCTAAGAGTCTTCTCGAATTACTTCCATTTACTTGTTGAAACAAGATGGCGATGGACTCTCTTGAATTTCTGCACAGCTTTCACGTGCAACTGGCTGTTCTTTGCTTTTATATACTGGGGCATTTCTTACAATCATGGTGATTTTCGTGAAGACCATCTCCCACCTAATCAGAATAATACAGGATTCACACCTTGTATCAAAAATATTTATGGGTTCACATCTACTTTTCTATTCAGTATTGAGGTGCATACAACTGTAGCGTATGGCAAAAGAGCTATTACTTTAGAATGCCCGCACACAATAACAGCTATGTGCCTCCAATGTATAGTGAGCTCTATTTTTCAATCTACAATGGTGGGAATCTTATTTGCAAAGCTTACACGTCCAAGAGCTAGAACACAAACGATGCTTTTTAGTAGCCAGGCTGTAGTAAACGTAAGAAATGACAAATTCTGTCTAGTCTTCCGAGTCGGTGATATAAGGAAGTCCAGAATACTCAATATAGAACCTAAAGCATATGTTATTCAATTACGTACAGACTACCATGAACTAGGTAATGCTGAACAAATTGAATTGAAATTGGATGTAGATGAATGTGAATCAACGTTTTTTCTCTGGCCAGTGACTGCTGTACATGTGATTGATGAGAACAGCCCGTTTTATAGATTATCAGCGGCAGATTTGTTATGTAGTCAGCTAGAAATACTCGTAGTATTCGAGGGTATTATAGAATCGACTGGGCAACCAGTACAGGCGAGGTCCAGTTTTACTGAATTCAATATACTATGGGGGCATCGGTTCGTTTCAATGGTTGGTTTTAATACTGACAAAATGGCGTACGATGTGGATTTTTCAAAATTATCTGAAGTGGAACAAGTGGACACCCCTTTGTGTTCTCCCAGTGAGTACCACCAGGTGGTATCAATGTTTTCTGATGAAATAACCACGTCATCTAATTATGAAAATGATTAATTTGAATGTAAATAAAAACTTTAGCTTAAACTTAAAGATTTATATATTTTCATATATGTATATACATATTTTATCTGCAAGTATGGTATTCACCCTATTCCTCCGGTTTTTTGATGATCATGCTCATGCATCAGCTGTAAAATAACACAGTTTAACTATAAAAATCAGTAAGTAGCGCATTAGTAAAACTATTCGAATATATATGTACGTGTGCAAATGTCCAAACAGAAAAAAAATTTGGCCAACATATTAAAAATCGGTTCCTATTACTAATGTTTCATCACTTTATAACTTTTTACGTAAAAATATTTTCAAAGACATTTTTTTTAAAGAATCGAAAAAAAATCTTATACTTTAAAAACTTTATTGCAAGAGTGTACTGTTATCTAACATCATGGATTGAGTAATTAATTAAAAATACATTAGGGCTCTATATTTCAAAAGAAATAACAAAATCCTTATAGGATTACTTTACTGTCCGTCTGTCTGTCTGTCTGTCTGTCAAGATTATTTTTCTCAAGGCCGTGTGATAATAACAATGTGAAATTAGTATCAAATTTCCAGTATATATACATTAATTTCTAAGTCAATACAATCAAAATATATGTATATATAACTCTTAGTCATTTCCACTTCACCACGGAAGCAAAGCTTCAGGTAAAATTTATATATAGGTATATATGTGAAAAAAATCAAAGGTCAAAAATAAGAACTTACTTTTTCTGAGAAGAACTGGCGCAAGAAACTCAACGGGACATTTTTTTTCAATTCGTAATTTACATTTTCAATTATTCATTAGTGACAATGATACCTGTGAAATAGACTGGAGCGAGCATTTCAATACTAAAGTGTGTAATATTTTTTAAAATCATTAATTACCTTTTACACACACTTGGCATTTATAAGGTATAAGTATAATTAAAAATATCGTACTGTACTGTAAAGTCGTTGAAGGTATTTAATATTAAGGGTCTTCAAGTTTGCCGGTTGAAATTTGAAGAACTTATAATGAGGCCGAAGATAAAGCTTTCCCAATTAATTAGCGAAAGTTTCGACTAGATTTCGGAATTAATCTCGTAAATCTGAACTAGGTGAGCTTAGATAAAGGTGTTACATGACAATATGTAATTTAAAAATCATTCTAAGTGTATTTTTTTATTAATATAAAATATATATGCCTTTTGCATTAAATTGCACCACTAACGTAAAGCTAAAAAAAATATTTACATTTTTGATCTGGTTTGTGGTATACATAATATATATCATATCTGTAAATAGGCGGAAAGTAGACTAGTTTAGTAGCTAAAAGTTCTTTGTGTGAGGTCTATATATAAATTTTTAATCAGTTTTTCTTTTAAAAATAATAAATATCTTAATATAGACATACTGTAGCCATTAAAAGTTGCCATATACATATATAGCTACCTAACTGAATACATATATATAGAAACACATAATATATTTCTGTAATTAACTGATTTTATATAAAATTGTTAAAACAGGTGGTATAATTGACCGAAACAATAGTGCTACGAAATTTAGCAATCAGCATGTACTAAATTTCATTTGAAATCAGTGAGCCTACACTATATTAGACTTTAATCTATCGATCTGTGGTTTTGCTATTTCAGAAATATAGGCGTGTATTCTCAATTGATGCATACAATTTTTTTATTTTTGTCATAATGTGTATGGACTGTTATTAAAAGAAAAAAAATGTTATATGTTCTTCTATATGTACAACTAGCTGTTGCCCGTGGCGATGCTCGCGTGGAATTATATGTGGATTATATGTTTTTATAAATTAATTTAAAGTGCATATTATGTTAATTAAAAAAAACTAAATAACGTAAACGTTCAACCCCTATAAGTAAAATTTGCAAAAGTCCTGAAACATATATTTATTTGTTGTAAATCATTAGGCTAAATGCGAAATTTAGTATTCCTCATTTTAAAAATAATGTCCATACAAACTTTCAACCCCTATTTCATCCCTTATTTATTCAAATTTCCAAAATTCCTCAAACATATATTAAAAACACACATAAAACAAATATTTTTACGTCAATAACGGAATACAAAGTTTCGTTTCATTTACTTTTTCTTACGGGTGGAACTTTTTGCATAACTATTTAAAAACAGTCCGAATTTCATGTTTGTAGCCTTAATAGTTTGCGCTCGGTGATGATGAATCAGTCAGTCAGGACTAAAGTATAGATTAAGCTGTTTGTATGTTTATATACACACATCTTCGAAACTACTTTGAGTAAGCTCTCTATTGTATGCATCATAGGACTGGACGGGGTATAGGCAAAAGTTATGTTCATACTATAATTCAAAAGTTCTTGTAAAAGTCTATTGGAATAAAAAGTATTTTGAATTTATATTTGAGTCGATTTTAAAAACTGCCTCACTGAAATAACTATAAGTTATAATCCAAATATCGCCATAGCAATAACTATTCGTTGTAATAAATATTTTCTACAACGTAGCCATAAAAAAAGCTTAAGTTCTAGAAGATCAGACGAACAGCCATGAGAGACCAGTTAAAATAAAAGTTAAATATAAATGGTATATAACGATAAACTGTTCGTTATGAGTTAACAGTTAACAGTAAATTCATTTCAAATAAAGGAGGGGAAAATGGGTATTTTTTAATTTCCACATTTTGCTCTAACAAAGCGCGGCGTTGTGTTATGCAACACAAAATGCAATGCATCCCAGGAGCGTCTTAATAGAAACTTCTCTGTCCATTCTGCTGTAGGAGGCGATAAAGCGTAAAATTGCAAAAATACATTGACGGCCGAAATTAAGCTTACTGATAAATTGTGTATTAAATTAAATTAGCTTCACGTATATCCTGCACATGGCAGAGTAGGCAGAAGGCACCGTAAGAACAACCTAGTGTTAAGACACTCCGTTCCCCACTTTCCGCCTTTAAAGGCATTGCGTGTTAAGTGGCGGAACTCAACGCCGCGCTTTTTGCCTTGTTACCAGAGCGAAGAAAATAAAAATAATTCATTATCGACGGTCCTCTATAAATTATGATCTATATAAAAACATTACCTTATTCCCAACGTGACGTAACTTAATTGTTAGACGCGGGTTCAAATCCCGCTGCGATCAAATTTTCATGTTTTCTTTAAGTATTTTTCTGTCCTGGATCAACATTTTAAAAATCATAAAAATATTAAATTATTTAAAAAAAATTATTTAATTTAAAACTTATTAAAAGTTATAATAAACTGGCTACGAACAAATAACTACCTAAATTTAAAAAAAAATCGATACTGAAGAACTTCGGGATTCCAGTCCAAAGCTTGTTTGGGTATATGGTCGGGAGCGGGAGCTGCGGAGCGTGTGGCCAATCCATTACCACCTGCGACGCTTGATCTGGTGGTCGATCGGGCTCTCTTGGCATTTCTCCAACAGTTCTACGTTAGAGATGGTCTCGGGCCAGTAAATACCGAGAATGTGGCGAAGACAGCGGTTGACGAAGACTTGGGCTTGGCGTGAGATGTCCTTTGTAACCTTCCACGTTCCGCACCCATAAAGCAGCACGGATTTTACATTGGTCCCAAATATCTTTATCTTGATTCTTCGGGTCAGTTTCCGCGATTGCCAAACGGGTTTCAGCTGCGCGAAGGTAGCTCGGGCTTTGGCGATCCGTGAAGCGATGTCCTCTTCAGTACCCCCAGTCTCTGCCACGACGCTCCCAAGGTAAGTAAATTTGTGGACGCGTTCCACTGCCTCCGTGCCAATCAGCACTGGTGCGTTGTTTTTCACGCCAATTTTCATTTCTTGAGTCTTCCGGGAGTTTATTTTAAGGCCTATTTTCGCCGCTTCTTGTTGTAGGTCGTTTAATTTTGCTTGCATGTCAGCGTGGGTGTGACTTAGCAGGCACAGATCATCGGCGTAGTCTAAGTCTTCGAAGACATAAGACAATCCCCACTCTATGCCACGACGCTTGTTTTCAGAGATGCGAAGCATTATCCCATTTAGAACGACCAAAAAGAGGAGCGGCGACAAGAGGCAGCCCTGGTGGACACCCGCATGCACTGCTACATCGTCTGAGATGAGGCCGCCGTGAGTTATTTTACAGGAATACTTCCTGTAAACGCTTTTTAGTAGACGGATGACTTTTGGCGGCACTCCAAGTTCCGAAAGGCGGGACCAGATGCAGGACCACTTCACCGTATCGAAGGCTTTTTCGAAGTCGACAAAAGTTAGGTAAACCTCACTTTGCCATTCTGATGCCTGTTCCAGAATGATACGAAGAGTGTTGATCTGGTCCGTGCATGAACGGTTCGACCGAAAACTAGCCTGTTCCTTGCGTAGAAGAGGTTCAACGGCCCTCGACAGTCTGTCCAGGATGATCTTACAGAACACTTTTGAAGGAACAGAGAGCAGTGTAATTCCTCTCCAGTTATCGCACAGGCTCAGATCACCTTTCTTCGGAACAGTAACAAGAAGACCCTTATTCTAATCGCTGGGTAGCTCTTCGGCGATCCAGATCCTTTTAATGAGAGGCGTCAGGACGCTGACAGCA
This sequence comes from Dione juno, assembly GCA_037127375.1. Classification (NCBI taxonomy): domain Eukaryota; kingdom Metazoa; phylum Arthropoda; class Insecta; order Lepidoptera; family Nymphalidae; genus Dione; species Dione juno. The sequence continues at coordinate 1,023,184 of JAXRJS010000067.1, forward strand.
GAAGATAAGTCGGCTTGCAGCATTTCCGCAGTTATCAGATCGATTCCTGGTGCTTTGCCTAACTTCAAAGATTGAAGAAGAAGACCGCCTTTGCAACTTCGGCGGATGTCGGCGGGTCCGTATTAATTTCAAGAAGCCGGGCTGGTTGTGAACTGGCTTGCAGCATGTCGGGCGTCGTTGTAGCTGACAAACGGAAGACCTCTTCAAAGTATTGGCGCCAGCGTACTAGCTGCCCTTGTGTCGTCACAATAAGCTGCCCGTCCTTCGACTTCAACGGCTTCTTGTTCGACTTGCTGTTACCTGCCAAGGTTTTGGTAGCTTTGTATAACTCCCTCAAGTTACCAGTGTTTGCAGCTTGTTGAGCACGATCGGCAATACCGTCAGCCCACTGTCTCCTATCTTTCCGGGTACTGCGATAGATTTCTTTGCGTTTTTGACGGTACTGAGTAATAAGTTCGGCTCGCATGCCATCGTTGTGAGTCTCAAGCAGTTTGAGGTGAAGTCGTCTTCTGTCTTCGATCAGGTTCCAGGTGCGTTGTGACAGCCAGTCCTCCCGAGAGTGAGGCGATTTGTGTCCCAAGACGCGGAACTAGTCTCTGTATAGGCCACTCTAATGCGGTTCCACTCCTCGTCCAATGAGTCCGAAGTGTCTTCCAGTACAGAGAAACGATTGCGCAACTCGACTTGGAAGGCCTTACGCGTCTCCAAGTCATGTAGCTTGTTAACCTCGAACCTTCTTCCAATCTTGCTGGGTCCTCCAGCCACACGGGCTTTTGCAACTTTAAGCCGGACTTCAGCAACCACCAAATGATGGTCGCTATCAATATCGGCACCCCTGCGGTTGCGAACATCGAGCAATGAAGAACGCCATTTGGAACTTATGGCAAGATGATCGATTTGGTTCTTGGTGACTCCATCGGGTGAGTTCCATGTGTACTTATGGTGGTTGCCATGTATGAACAATGTTCCTCCAATGGTAGGATCGTGGTTCTGACAAAATTCGATAAAGCGCTCTCCATTCTCGTTGCACATACCAAGTCCCTGTGTGCCCATATGCCGCTCACGATTAGTATTTACGCTCCCAATTTTTGCATTTAGATCCCCCATGACGAAAACGATGTCTTGCTTCTTTATGCCACTTAGGGTGGCATTCAGGGCATTGTAGAAGTCGTCCTTGTCATCATTAGATGATGCGTTGGTTGGGGCGTAACACTGGACAATAGAGATCTTCCGGGCTCTGGAATTGAAACGGGCATACATGATCCGGTCTGATATCGGTTTCCAGTCGAGACGGCTATTCTTAGCTGCATTAGAAAGGATGAGCCCCACGCCATACTCATGCACATCTTCCTCATTTTCTTTACCAGAATACAACAGAGTCAAGCCTCTCGGCGTTCTCAGTTCACCAAACCCGTTTCTCCTCACTTCGCTTAGACCGAGTAGTTGTAGTTTAGCATTACTGCTTCTGCTTGGGCCAGTCGGCTGTCATCGCTAAGCGTCCTCACGTTCCAGAAATCAATTCGTGTCCGTTTCTTCATGCCAAAAGTCGTCGTTAATAGATCGGTCCGGTATCTATTTGTTTCAGTTTCTGTAATCAATGATAATTATAGCATTGCTATTATAGATAGCAGGTGATTAGCCCACTATGCCTTAATCCGATAGCGGGGCTGCCGCTTCAGAGCCTTCAGATGTGCTCGATTTTATTTCGGGTGTCCTCCTTAGTGAGTTGATACTGTTTTAAGGCGCAGTATACTCGCCCTTCGCCCTGCATCCGTTAGCTCAGCTGCAACTCAGGGTGGCGGTCACGCGGCAGCGCGGTTGTAGCAGGTCCCAGGGGGAACGACGGGGACGTGGATAGCTAGGATTGGCTAGGGCTCCGCTAATACGGTACTCCGCCACGAGTACAGCAGAATGTATTTTTGGCATTTTATAGGTAATGCTGAACTCACCCACAGCGATTCCCACCAAAACATACCCTAGCTTCTCGAATATATATATATATATATATATATATATATATATATATATATATATATATATATATATATATATATATATATATATATATATATATATATATATATATATATATATATATATATATATGTACATAACATATACATATAAGCGTATGACACGTTACGTTTCACTCTTCTAACAGGTACGGGCGAGCACAAAAGCAATATTATACGTGCCGGCACCAAATGTGCTTTCGATTTGGCTATATAAAACAAAATTGAATATAGACTTTTTATTACATACTTCTCCAAACTGAATCCATTTTTGTAGATTTCATTTAGAGAGAAAAAATTATAATTTTTTTTAATTAACGAACGTAATTACATATTATGTTATAAAATTATACAAAACATATAAAGACAAATTGTGGTGTTGAAGTCCGCCACTCAATACGCAAATGGCTTGATAAAATTGGGCGGAAATTAAGGAACGAGTGCCTTGACACTAGGTTTCCTCTGCCTACCCTGCCATAAGCAGAGGAAAAAGCTAGCAGTAGGCAGAGGGACTGGGATACAACAATTGTTACCAAGACCATTTTGAATCCTCAACTGTCTTCACTTATCTAATGGAAGTTCTTTCAGTTTTAATTTGTAATGCCTGTACTACGTGATGTGAACTGAGGTAGAGTCACGTATGATATTACTACCGTGATTCATCCCTGCCCTAATTTCAGAAATGTACCAAGATACACATATATTTATGGAAGTAAAATTTTGTTCTCATACGATTCTTTACTCTAAACAATTAAAATAAGAGTGAGATTTCGGTGGCGAAAGGTGAAAATTTTTGAACGAATTTGGTTTATTGTAACGAAGTCGTTACATCGTTCCAAGCGTTATGTTTAATATGTGGTTCTCAGTTTTTATTGTTCATCATATAAGTTTATATTGAAGTTATCATAATCAGAGTTTTAAATAATGTCTGTACGTAAGTTTGTATTATTACTTAGTATTATTATTTTCTTTTAACATTTTTTTTAATTATTTTAAACGTTAGGTCTCCATAATGTCATGTCCATATAAAAGGATAGAAATCTCGACTCTGTTCAGGAAAAATAAAAAAATATAATAATTGGGTAAAAGCCAAGCTCTAAACTCGATGTGGGTTTGATTTTCCATTCCGGAAATAAATTTTCCTTCCCTCCATTAACGATACAGAACGCGGCAATGAGTCTTATTTAACACGAGACAAGAAAAAAAGCGGGTATTTTCTAATATACAGTACACACCTAGTAATCTTTAGCTTTGAATAAAATTTAAATATGAGATTTTTCAAAAACAGGTCTTTTGAGAGACACATATCTATCATGAGACCACATTTAACCCAATAATCTGTGAGTAAATACTTATCTTATAGTACAATACATCTCAATATATTTTTTTTGAGAATAAGACAAGTCTCTATTCTATAAATACATACAATATACATATACAAACGAAATATAATAGATTTTATCATCTTTCAATATGTTTTATTTTACAATATTTTTTTTATCATGTTTTGCTCTATCTGACATGTATCTCTATAGATAACATAGTGTCTCGACAATTCGTTCTCAACTCTCCACCTAATACCTAGATCCTCTAAATTTAATCTGTACTAATCCTTACTAATATTATAAAGAGGAAAAATTTAATTTATTTATTTAAAAGAATAGGCTCAGAACAATTGTTTGCTATTAGAATTCTACAATATACACTAACCAGGAGGCACAGCCACATGTAAAGGCTAGCTATTCATATAAATATTCCTCTCTCTAAGTCTGAAACTCAATGTAGTATGCCAGCTTAATTAGCGTTTCGTATCACATTTCCATTTTGCTTTAACATACAAATTGATTTCATTTAAATATTCTATGACATAGAATGATGTAATTACAATTACAAATGGGGTCCGTCACGAACTGGAATATTGTTGAGTATATATAAAATTGTTTTGAAATGCGATTGCTGGAAATGTGACGCCTGTCAAATGTGTTCTACTCCTGGGTTCTATTATCGCTCTCATAAGATGACAAGCATGGCGTAGTTCCGCCACTAAATGTCTCAAATTCGGCAAGAAATGGAAACGAACTGCCTTAAAACTACTGTACTATAATGCCATAGGGCCATAGTGCCATATGTGAGAGATAGAGTAAAATTATTATATATATATATATATATATATATATATATATATATATATATATATATATATATATATATATATATATATATATATATATATATTAATTTTACTCTATCTCCCACATATGACACTATGGCCCTATGGCATTATGGTACAGTAGCACTTCGTTCCCATTTCTTGCCGAATTTGAAACATTTTAAATGTGTAAATATTATGACAATTGAAGATCTTATTAAAAAAAATATATATTTAAAAGTCTATATGTTCTAAAAGCCTAAACTAGATTTATATTTAATTTTCTTACACTTTGAATATACTAACAAATATTTGTATGTGAAACATATAAACCTTCCTCAAATTACTCTGCCTATCAGTGACAACCGTTTTAAAATCAGTTGCATTATTTAAAAGCCAGAGACAGAGACATAGCGTGGTGAAACTCAATACCGCGCTTTAAAATGAAGGAAAATGAAAATAAATCGTTCTCCCCGAGTGGGAATCGAACCCGCAATCGTCGCATTTACACTGAGACGCTATGAGGCTGAGCCTAACAAGTTTTGAATCATATTATGTTATGTCACATATATATAAGAAGAGTGGTTAGTTCAGTTTTTATGTAATAGAATGAGATCTTCACAGTGTGCAATACTTTTTTTGAAATAATAAATTTTATTAATATTAATTATTAATTAAATATTAATTTTATTAACTCATTTGGTTCCTAATACGTTGAAACAAGTTAATATTTATGATAATTATCATTACGCGCATGTATGTATGTAGTGCATGTATATCCGTCATAATATACTATTTAGATATCGTGTCTCCTATATGTTAGCATTATTTATTCGCTGCATACGACGCAGTCTGACTGAAGAAAGATTGTGAATTCAATACCTAGTTGGGGATTTAAATTAATTTAATTTCTCCGCTGTAATAGAACGTAAGCATTAAAATTTTGGTATAAAGTAGATAACAAAGTCATTTTACACTAAGTCCATTCTACCTGAGATATAGAGTAAAGCTTTACAACAACTTCCATTGTCTTTCTTTTCCACAAATAAAGAAGAATGTAAACATATCTCTAACTTTTTAACATGAATTAATGTCAAAGCAAATCTCGTGCTGCAAGTTCACTCAACCAAAAACATCATAATCGCTTCTACATTTTAATTATCATGTAGCGCAGATAGTTCTCACACCAACTTGCTCTACTCGAATACTGTTTCTCATAGTAATACACGTACAGTAGAGTCAAAATGTTATAGCATTATAAGTTTTAAGTAGAAATAAGCGGTTTGGGCTCGCAACGTCTCGGAGGTCGCGATAACACGACGAAACAGGAGCTCGGCTTTGTTGGTGCAAGTGATAAGCGGTTGAGCTTTTAGAGTTTTTTGGTTTCAGACTCTATCCCAATTGTAACAGGGTAGGCGGAGGGAACCTTATGTTAAGGCATGCCGTCCCTCCGTCATTCAAGACATTGCGTGTTGAGTGGCAGAACTCTACGCAGCGATTTACCTTGGTACTAATAATAAAAAATAATACATTTATTTAATAAAATAAATGTATTAATTATTTGTTGATTCACCGTTCTGTTGCATATATCTCTCACTTTGCAAGGAGATGAGCTAGAAGCATTATCTGTGATTTATGATTCTACGTTTACTGTCTGAGCTCTTCTTTGACCATGCTTTATTTCATAAAGAGAAATTATGTTATAGTGATATATTATTTTCTCTGCTGCTTTGTATATAGAGTTATAGAGACATTTAATGATATTTTCTGTTATACATATTTTGACAACAATTTTGTAAAACAAAAAAAAATTCTGACCTAATATATCTTTATTGAATTAATTTAATTATTATTGGTTTCAAATTGTAATAAAATTGACATTTGATATATTAAATATATATTATTTAATAAGGCGTGCCCGTCGTGTCGTAGTGCGACAGCGTCTGACTGTAAACGCGTTAGTAGTAAGTTCGATGCCCATTGAGGAAAATTAATTATTCTCAATTTTCTTTTCTGGTGAGACGAAGTGCTACAGACTAAAATAAGTGTGAAATCTCTACATTGGCGTTGAAGTCCGTGAAAGTAGAGAACGTACACTTAATTAAATCTGTCTGTCTGTATATGCAGAATATAACGAGAAAAAAAAGAAAAAGTTAATAGAACATTAAGCTTATGAATTAAACCAACCTCTCACATTACTAACTAAAAGTTACAAAGTGATTTTGGGTAAAGTTTTCTTGGGAAAATAACAATGTGGCAAACTATCGTTTTATATATTTAAATGTGTTTTATTAAACTCTTTAAAATTATATGAAATACTATCAAAAAACAGATATTTTTAGATATTATTCAGATTAATTTTGAATTATATCATAAATATAATAATAATTTATATCATAATTATAAAAAAATTCTTTAATAAAAATACACATTTTTTAACTCATTTGGTTCCTAATTCAAGAACTTAACGTTAATAATATTAAGTTAATAATTTAAACCCAGCATCATCCAAGAACCATTCAAATTACTCAGAAATATGAAATAGTCTAATAGTCTAAGTTTTAGGTGCGGTATGCCCATTACTAAATAGTTTTCCCGCTATTGTCTTATGATATATAGTTGATATTCTGTTTATTGTAAATATTTATACCAAAATTTGGAACTATATTCATTTCTCCACTGTGGTAAGGCAAAACACGGCGTTGAGTTCTGCCATTTACTACTAATGTATCGATTGTGATGAAACAATTAGTATAGAGTGGTATGACACTAAGCTCTCTGCCCACTAGATATGAACCTGACACTGAAAATGAACAACCTGAAGCTGAAAAATTGTAAATGCTCAATAAAACCAAATGTATGTATGTATGTGTATGTTTTATTTCCATTATTATTGCTTAAATATACCTATATTACTTAGTTTAAATTCCTATTATGAGGCGTATAAGGCTCATAGAGCTTAATACTTCTATATGTTTTCTAAGAAACATGGGCTACACTTGGAATCATTTATAATACAAGTACTATCTCTCTATCCTTATTATGTTACTTACTTAAAAAGCGATCTGACCTTTAATTTTATATACAAAAACGTTTATCATTTTACTTATCTCATACATGAGGCTAAGGCGGCGTAGTGGAAAATTTTCTAACTATACAGGCGATAGTTAAGGAAAACGAATAACGGAATTCATTCAGCGCAAGTTCTGTATACGATACAAAGCGTGAAACAAAAGAAGCATTTATTCGATCAAAAATCATTTAGCAGGTCAGGGCTAAGTGATATTCCTATGTAATAAATAGGAATATCACTTAGTCACTTAGTCATATATATAACTTATGTTTTTATTTTATATAAAAAAAGTTATGTCATTTTTTTTGGTTTGTATTATGTATACATAATACGCATTATGAGAAATATGACAGTTTGTCATATATGACAAACTGTCATATTTCTCAAAATGCTTCAAAACCTATAGTTTTTTAATTGCAGCGAGCGAAACGGGCGGCAATTAAAGTGTTAAACGAGTGGCGATAAAATAGCGATTTTAACTTACTATACTTATTATGAAGGTTATAAAATAAGATTTATATATATATATATATATATATATATATATATATATATATATATATATATATATATATATATATATATATATATATATATATATATATATATATATATATATATATATATATATATATATATATATATATATATACATATATATATATTTGGTTCACTTTTATATGTACAGCTACAATAAAACGTATCACTGATTTATATTTCTCTTGACCAGATCCTGCACTTCCCTAGCCGTTGCGACTCGTAAACTAGACTCTAATGCATGAACAATGATCTATAAATGTAAAAGTATGGAGAAGACATTTTACTAAGAGCTTATTATATTGACTCTACATTTATAAAATAGCACTTAGATATAGAAAAAGGAATTGGTTATTAAATATTATTATGATAATGGAAAAAATTATTTTACTAATTAAAAAAAAAGTCTTACGTCTTTTCCCGCTTATAACACGCCACATGTTTTTCTACCAGAGCAGGGAATTATAATTAAAGGCTCTCTAAATTAAATGGCTCTGAAAACATAAACATGCTATATGGCATCTGCCATTTTATTCAATTCTGCCAATTTTATTATAAAGTTAAATTGCACCCTCTGCTGAAAAATTCAAAATAATTCAAATTTTTACCAAAAATGTTTCAGATTATTGAAATTATTGAGTTAGATAACTTAAACTAAGTTAAAAAACTTGTTCCAGCAAAACTTTAAAGAGGCAAATATTTTATACGAATATTGACTAAATTATAAGGATCACTACATTATTTTCATCAAAATAATATTAAAAAAAAAATATCAATTGATTTTCCAACTAAAATTTCACTTTGTAACTCTACGTATCCGAAGTGACCACGTACACAATCCCTGGCCGCTATCTGAGAAGGGTTAAAGGCATACCTCTGTAAGCCCTTTAAGATGTTATACGAGGCAAATAGCTATTACCTTTCCTTGTTCATGCTATTATGGTGATATCAGACGCTATCTTTGGGCACGTGTGGAAGTACACTTATTTAGAAACATAGTTTGTATACTCGTATGTATAGAGCCATTGCCGAAGGTTTAGCGTAACTGACGATTATGTAATTTTTATTAGAATTTACAGGAAATTTAGTATCAAGGCAATATTAATTGAACTTAACGCTGCCCTTTGTCATGTCAGAGGTGTTCATATACATATATGTGTACTTTATATTCTTTCATAGTAGCAATTTATAAATTGTAATTGTATATGTTTACTTTTTAATGAAAAGTTAAATATTAATGAACTAAATTATCATATAACACAGCATATAAAAGCACAAACGTGCCTACATATATACATGTATATATATATATATATATATATATATATATATATATATATATATATATATATATATATATATATATATATATATATATATATATATATATATATATATATATATATATATATATATATATATATATATATATATATATATATATATATATATATATGTATATTTATCTAAAGTTCTAAAATACAGGAGTGGAGTTGTCATGGCCTCGTATCTATAGCACCTACTAACTATATTATAAACTTGATTTCAGTTACGTTGACGTTACGGTTTGTCGGTTGGATACCCACTCCCGCATAATTATTTTCATTTTCTTCGCTCTAGTTACAAGGCAAAGCGCGGCGTTGAGTTTCGCCACTCAATACGCAATGCCTCAAATAGCGGAAAGTAGGGAGTGGAGTGTCTTAGCACTAGGTTCCTTCAACCTACCGTTCTCTCTGCCTACCCTGCTTTGTGCGAGATACAGCGTAAAGCGTCTTCTATCATCTTCTTCTACTCATATAAAGACAGAAAGAGAGAAAGATTACTTTTTTATTAACCTTAAGAACAGCTAGTTAATACGTTTAAAAACTGCCTAAAGCATGATTTGAACGTATATATACATTATATTTCAATGCATACTATGTGTTATAATAAATATAAATATAAAAATAATATTATATCTGTATACTAAGCCTAATGAATTCTTATTCAAATTGAATATTTAATTATTTAGACTGTTTATGAAGAATTAAATTAATTAAATACATTTATGTTTTAAAATCGTGATAAGAATGATATATAATATTTGTCATTGTATTTCAAACAGTCGCGTTCTATAGAATAACTTACCAAAGAATGTAACGTTATAAAATAAGCATAAAAATGAAAATTTATTATTTAATAAAAAAACCTAACGTATTTTGACCCAATTGTGAAACAAAAATTGTATATAATTTTCAATAAAAAATTGCGTAATTTGAAAGACAATTTTATATATATAATATTTGTATAACATATTAGAATAAATTCGAGTATACTGAAGACGTACGAAAGCCGCGATCGGGTCGCTAGTATAAAGTTGAACGGTTGCCTCTACATAGCACTATATATCCAAATAAACTTTCTAGAAATATATTTTAAAATTTAAAGTAAATAATTCCAGTATAATATATTAAGAAATTCTTATAGCATTACTTTGGCGCTGGTAGAGCTGGTACCTGTAGCCCAATACATCAATCTCGGATGCCAGGGTCCCGCTGGCGTACAAAATCGACGAGTGCCGTTACTGAAATATAGACGCAATAAACATCCTACCTACCGACAATGTGATGTATGTTATAGTCCAGGAAACAGCTGAGATTTTATAGATGTTTACAATACAAAATAATTATATCTCCATTTTGTGTATTTGAGATATATCTGACTGTCAACATAGTGATGGTAAGTTCTCTCATTATTCTGGTCATTTTACGTGGTTTTTAAACAAATTGATTTTTCCGGTTGCATTAGACAAGGTACGAGTACTATTAATTTTCGCCATTCAAAATCAAAATATTCTTTATTCAAATGCAAATTAACAAGTGTCAGTGTATGTTAGTTCTACTAGAAACTACCAACTTGCAGGGCAGTTCTGCTGAGAAAAGCTGGCGAGAATCTCAACAGTTGCTCTTTTTTTAAAGTAATTGTACTGTGTTCTTTTTAATATGTTCATAGTAATATACTTTTAGTGGTGGCAAAAAAATGTATTAAACACATGAACAAAATAATATTAAGGATAGAAATTATATCTACCAGTATATGACTATATAGTTTTGAAAAATGTCAAAGGACAAAAATTAAGGAATTTGTAAAGAAAAACAAATGTTAGAAACTAGTTAACGAAAGGTGAGAAATAGTCCTCAATGTAATCTTATATAAAAAAATATTGCATAAACTGTTCCTTTTTTTAAATACAAAAAAAATATCTACAAATATTCCAAAAAAAGAAAATTAAAAATAAGTAAAGCGAAGCCTACACTCTTTCCGCCTGGATGCCTCCTATAGATGGGACTGTTGTGTAAGGAAGACGCTATTGTGAGTTATTGGGCAGATATCGACGATACGTATCTGAGGGTCCAATAATAAAACGTACCGCTTACATGCCCTGATAAAATATAAGTAAGGCGTATAATCCCGTATCCTTACAACTACTTTAGTGAGTATTGAATTCTGATATGATTATTTTGAATAGGGAGACTCTCCTTAGACATCTCTATTTCTTTCTTGTTTTCATTTACTTTATATAGTTTTTTTATCTTTTCCTTATGTTTGTTTGTTCTTCTGAAGGAATCAATATAGTAAAAATGTACTGTACAGTGTTGTAAAGCAATATAGTCATTTCTTTCTGTTCTTTTGTAGATTACAATTTATGTAAGTGGTTACATGTCTTAAGAATAACTTAGTTTAAAAAAAAAATAGTTAGGTAAAATATAAAGTTAATCTAAACCTAGAAATTTAACTCATTTTCATTTGCGATCATTAGTTCATATTAGTACGTATTGTAGGTTGTTAAAGGTTAATCTTGACTACCTACAATACGTCTCAGAGACCTCGACGACTTAATATTTTTGCAACCGAGTTTTAAATCTACTTGTTCATTATTGGACGTTTTCCCTGCATTCGTGGATGCCATGTTGCTCAGCGAGAATGAAAATGCGCGCGGTTGTCATTGATAAGCAAAACACTATAGCCAAAGCTCTGTCAGACGCCATATTTTAGGCAATTATGTGAGTTTTTTTTAGTTGAGTATTTATTACTTTTTTATTTAAACGGTTCTTAGAAAGCGCTTACATCAAAAAAATATCTGTCATATTAATAAAATAAACCGATCTGTACTATAATGATGTACTGCTGTTGTTTGGTGTAGTGATGTGATGTTGAGCTATATGTAACTGTGACAGGTGACACACAAAATTATAAATTTCATGTTGTTTTTTTTTTTAATCGTAAGCGGTGTTAACTTGAAGATGATGTCTCTTTGATAGAAGTATGCTCTACCCCAAGAAAGAAGTATTTTTTTAAGTTTTTAATTAAAAAAATGTCATTCGTCAAGTAGTATATCGAGAGCCTGTCACCCATCTGTTTAGAACTTAGGTCATACAAATTGAATTGAATTGAATTGAATTGATGAATAAACTTACTTAACAATAGACTAGGCCGCACATATTACGCTGTGAAACTAAATCGTTAAGTTTACAAGAACGAATGAAGTCCAATAGTAGTTCCATGAAGAAGCTTAAAATAATATGTTTTATCACATATATAAAAGAAAGCATGTGCAGAAAGCAACGAATCACATGTGTTTCGAATGTAAAAATAATTTGTCTTAAATGCAATTAAAAGCTGCAATTTACAATTATATAAAGTTATAAATTAAAAAAAAAAACAAAATTTTATATATTTAATTTCCCCAATATGTTACTTTGTTAGCTTAAAGTAAGAGGTATTATCAATTTTAATACAATTTTTCCTTCCATTTTTCATGTACTTCTACTTTTATATAATATCCATAAAATAAAAAAATATATTTTATTATGTTTACAACTGTGAGGCCACAGAATGTAACAAATTTTGAAAATATATTTATATTATGAAAAAACATAAAAACATATTTCAAATTAATAACATAACCTTCCTTAACATATATTTAAATATATTTTCTGTCTCTCAGATCTCACAGATGTATGTCAGGTTATCTTTTATTGAACACAATATAAGAACACATATTTAAAAAAGACATCTCTATCAGCCAACATTATCAAAATAAATGAGTAAGTGTGCCTAATATATAATTTTAAATTAAATATTTATATACATAATATAATATAACTTTATAAATGTATGTCACAAGAGAATTTTTTTTTGGCAAAATAATTTTTAAGTCTCGTTTTTATTTACATATTCTAAAGCTTTAAATTTTCAAGACTTAGAGAAAAAGAGTAAGCAATATATTTTAATTGAATTTATGATTATTATTTAATTTATGATAATAATATTTATTGAATTTATGATATTTTTATTGAATATTTGTAATAAAAAAATAACAATGTCAGAAATTTATACAAATTATATATATTATTTTAATTTTTCGTTAATATTAATGAATTGTAATTGAGTCAAGCATCTATTAGTGTATTTATAAGAATAACAAAAGGTAACGGAGTGGAAATCGTGTTATATGGACACTTCGCCACTACAACATGTCCTATATCGTTCTTATCACATTTTTGCATTTCATCTGTAAAAATTTACCCAAAGAAATTTTACTTCAAAAACATCATCCTCACCTAGCTATTGAGAGTTGAGCTCAAATTGAATAGAATTGAATAAGAAGGTAAAACTTAAAGCCGAATGATTGATAGGTTGATTTACGCCAATTTACTATTCAATATCTGTAAAATAGACAGTAAGAGGCGATCATATTCTGATCAATATTACTAAATTACCTCTGTCTATTGTAGGGTAGGCTCATGTTTTACACATTGCAAAAAAAAGCTATTTAAAAAGCTTATCACTTAATACTTTAAGCTTAAATAATTAAATTGTTCATACTATTACTGAACTGGAATATTTTGCATGCAAGCGCCTTTCATATAAAAGAACGTAATTGACTGAAGGCCCAAAGTTATCTCAGTGCAACCTGATCCAAATTTAAAACTTTCCTGCAAGCGAATGCACAAAGTAACACTCAACCTGCGCCCCGAGGTCCACAGTTGATATTAACATAGCTTTGTAGCAACTTTATACTACAACTAAAATAACTACTTATGAGTAAAATTGGTGAGAATATAGTAAAAATAAAAGCTTTTTAGGTCGAGCTTTTGTTTTATGATGTAAATACACGGTGTTGATTTTTATACGATAGTGAATGTGAATTCTTTTTCGGGGTAACATTATAGTCCATGACAAGGAGGCGATGTTGGGCCGTCAGGCTTTCGCCAAGAATGTACTGTCTCTGAGTCTCAGTATGGGTTTCAACCAGGATCAGGCACTATGGATGCCATTTTTGCCCTCAGAACTTTGATGGAGGCTTACAGGGAAAAAAGGAGAGCTCTGCATGTGGCCTTTTTGGACCTGCAGAAGGCCTTTGACTGTGTGCCACGTCAGTGTATCTGGTGGGCATTGCGATCCAAGGGGATCCCTGAAGCCTATATTGAGGTTATCAGAGATATGTACAACGACTCCGCTTCAGTGGTTAGGACCGCTGTTGGCGACACCAAGCCTTTCCCGATTACAGTAGGGGTTCACCAGGGCTCAGCTCTTAGTCCGTTCTTATTCAATATAGTGCTGGATACTGTCTCGGCTGACATCCAATGCCAGCCTCCGTGGCTGATGATGTATGCCGATGACATAGTACTCATCGATGAGAACCGACTGATGCTGGAGCGTAAAGTGAACGCCTGGAAGGGTGCGCTTGAAAACGGTAGTCTCAAACTGAATGTGTCGAAGACCGAGTACATGGCTTGTGGGAGCCCAGACTCGAGCACCATCCATATCGGGCCTGAGCCAGCCGTTAAGTCGGAGAAGTTCAGGTACCTTGGAGCCGTTATGCATGAGTCTGGAGACATCGACCACGACATCCATGCCCGTATAAACGCTGCCTGGGCCAAATGGCGGGAGGTCACTGGTGTGGTCTGCGATAGCAGAATACCGCCCAAGCTCAAGGGACTGATATACAAGAGCATTATCCGACCTGTTCTTATATACGGCAGCGAATGTTGGCCAACATTATCTCGGCACACTCAGGAGCTTCACGTCACGGAGATGAAGATGCTGAGATGGATGTGTGGCGTGACGCGGTCCGACCGCATACGCAACACATTCATTCGAGGTAGTCTTGGGGTCCGTGACGTAGTGGATAAACTCCAAGAGCGTCGCCTGAGATGGTATGGCCATGTTATGCGCCGATCTGAGAACTATGTCGGAAGGAAGTGCCTTGACATGTCTGTCCCTGGAGTTAGACCACCCGGACGCCCAAGGAAGCGATGGCTGGATGTCGTGACACAAGACATGAGAGCCAATAAATTATCCACTGAGGATGTTAAAGACCGTGCAAAGTGGAGTAGGCTCAGTCGGAAGGCAGACCCTGGCAAAAGCCGGGACTAATGCCAAGAAGAAGAAGAAGAAGAGTGAATGTGAATTGGCTTTTGCAGTGATTTTGATGTACATACACATAATTTTTTTTTCTTTTCTAGTGTTTTAGGCGGACCTTAACGCCGCTGCACCACGATGGCGCCAATTCATTCGGTCAAATATCAGATAGAATAAAATTCAGATTGAATATAATATAACTTTTCATTTGATTTGTGTAACAGTACTTTGAAATTATATCTTATATAATTGGCGCATTATTTTGTTGCGAAACATTAGTAAAATAGTAAGTACGTACGTTAACATTCAAATTTAAATTCAAATAATTTTATTCAAAGTTAGAATACATGATTCATTTTTTGAACGTCAAAAACATTACCAACAGTTCACTAAAGTTAATGCCTCAGAACTGAAAAGAACCAGCGCAAGAAACTCAGTGGGATATTTTTTTTATATAGTCATTTACAATTATACAGTTATTCATTGTTGACAATGATACGGTTGAGATAGACTGGAGCAAGCATTTCATTTCCGATTGGAGCAAATTAATGTGAACTGTCTTATTTAGTTAAACGATACGAGTTCTATATATTCAAAAGGCGTCCACATCCACCTTAAAGGCCATCAACTCACCTATAGCAAATCCGGCTTTACACGTTGTGTCATCAGGTGACCTGAACATACGTTTGCCTTGTCCTTCCCTTAAAAAAAAATAAAATAAAGCATATTATAGTAATTTGTATTCCATATCTCTTACAAAGTGAAATACGATGAGATTCAAAATTATATTTTATTAATCTACTTCATTCAATAGAATTGAGCAATCTGACTTTATTTAAGTACTAGTAACCCGTTCGTGGCTTCGCTTGCTTGATCAGTGTTCTCGAATGTACTATATTATAATATGCATATAGTGTACACATAATATATTTTTTTTATATTTATGAACTGACTGAAAAAAGCAAAGACTAAATATTAAGGAACGCAAATAGTCCAAACAGAATTTAAAACGGTTAAGCTGTTACTGAGTTAAACGTGCACAATCGCACAGATAAAATGAAAGCTAATTTTTTGGCTTCTATTACATTGATAAATGTCCCTATATCATATTTTTTTTATATAACTTGCGTGTACAGACAGAGATCACATATATTTTTATTATATATATAGATGTATGGATGAAAAAGTCATCTACAACTCACATTTTGTAGTCCAATTAAAGGATTTACATATACACAGACACATATTTACTTATTTAGTTCAAACATCCTGAACCAGCGTTTCACACCGATATTGTATTTTAAGGTAAATTTTGCAGCCATTATGAAGCGCTATATTTATTTTCAGCTTCACTTCTACTGTATGTTGGCTGGTAACAAAACGAATGCGGACTTATTTTTATAAGATAAGTGACATTTGACGAAAGCTGGTGGAATTTTAAACAAAAATATGACTTTCAAAACAGAGTGGATTTAGCAGTAAGCTTCATTCAAACTGTGTAGTGTATACTATGACTTGACACAGTTGAAGTAACTCTGAAATATTTGTGTTATAGTAAGATATTATAATATGTTATATTCTACTTCTGTAATATTTTTTTTAGACCTACTAATATAATGCTATTTTTTTCGTTCTTTTTAGTTTCACGCTGTATCCCGCACATAGCACCGTAGGCAGAAGGAACATAGTGTTAAGACACTCCGTTCCGTACTTTCCGCCTTGCGAGGCATTGCGTGTTGTAGTTGAGTAGCGGAATTCAAAACCGCGCTTTTGTCTAGTTGCCAGAGCGAAGAAAAAAAAAATATTTCATTCTCCATCATATATTTATAAATGTAATATTAGCTTTTAAGCAATCGGTTAATACTAGATATTGTTATATTAACATTATATCGACTATATCAATGTTACTGACGTCTCAATGATGGACAGATACATTAATCACGAAGTCCTCTCCACCGGCGCGTTTAAGTCTCTTGGTCAGTAAAATCGTAATTTGGATACGATTATGATTAATATGATCATTACGTAAAATATATATTTACGTAAAAAAATATTATATATACGTAAACTTTTTTATTTTTTACAATTTCCCTAAATAACATGAAATGCTAAAATAATTTATTATAAATGTGAAAATTAGAACCGTAACAATTGAATATACTGTGAGAATATTATTTCTGTTTCAGTTTATAGTAAGATGTAGAATTTTGTATCGAGAATTGAGACGTGATTGAAAGCAATAATTTTAATATGCAACGAAACAGAATGTAAAAAATCGATTTAGTGCGAGTCTCGTGTACTGAAGCTTCCGTACCAATTTCCAAATTATAGCTCAACGGGAAGTACAATGTATAATAACAGCGCACAAACTTAAATTTGCGGACGCATGCAGTAATTTTGTACGAAATGAACTACTTATAAGTATCAGATTTTCTTCACTATCTGTACAATAGGCGCTGACTTCTTGCCAAATTTAATAATTCAAAGGCCAATGTAATAAAATAGGTTTTGATTAGGCACCTAATTATAAAATGTGGCAATTTCGACATAATATATTCTTCTATAAACTCAAATATTTCTAAGAACGTCGTGGCACAGGGGCACAGCGTATGCCTGTAAATGCGACTGTTTGTGGGTTCGATTCCAGTGAGGGGAGAATGAAATAATTTCTTTGCTCTGGCAACAAGGGAAAGCGAGGCGTTGTGTTCCGCCACTCAACACGCATTCCCTCGAAAGGCGGAAAGCGGGGAACGGAGTCTCTTAACACTAGGTTCCTTCAACCTACGGTTCCCTCTGCCTACCCTGCTGTGTACGGGATACAGCTAAAAAAATTACACATATTTCTACATATTTTTCAGTTTCAGTTCGAAGTAAAAAATTCACATCAACACTTAACACATGGAATTGTTATACCAAAACATCTTGCAATATCATCTTTCTAAAACTCCCGACGTGTCCAATAAGTGTGACAATGTGAGAATGCGACTTTACTTTACTTTTGAAACCGACTATTTATTTCTGTCCTAATACAAGCCAAAACGTGTTTGTAATGCGACGTCTGAGTGCTTGAGTTACTGTCGCTTAGCTTTTTAGATTTTGCTGGCAAATGTTATTTCTTCGGTCCTTTTATCATATTTTTGTAGTATATATACAATTTTTTTGTAATATTTTAGATAGGATGTCGAATGACTAAAATTGTGAATGGAAACAAAAATCTATTTGAGACTGGTATGTCTATATCATACTGCGAAATAAATCCATAGGTGATAATAATATTGGGCCGACACCCTACTAGGTGGACCGACGATTTGGTGTCAAGGTCACCGGAAGTCACGGGACGGATCGTCATGGAGACCCTCGGGTGAGGCCTACATCTAACAGTGGGAACAACGGCTGTGATGATGATGATGATGGTGAATATAATACATGATAGTTTAACTTAGATTAATTAAATCGATGAAAAACACAATACATTACAATTTTGCAAAATTGAACCCTCTACATCGCATATAGTCATAAAGTTCTTGTATAACTTATTATAACGTATAAAACTATATCTATTACACATATATATATATATATATATATATATATATATATATATATATATATATATATATATATATATATATATATATATATATATATATATATATATATATATATATATATATATATATATATATATATATATATATACATATATAAGGTGCAAAATTATCATAAATTACATACAAAACATAATGTATATAATAAAAAAGTTTAACTATTTGCTCGATCAAGCGTATACGTTGATCATTGACTAAATAAACAACATTAATAATGTCCCCATACATAAGCCTCGGCTATTCTTACATCGTAAAAAACGAATATTTCCCTACTAAACCATACCATAAACACGACAGAGCAAAATATACGGAACCCACAAACAGCTCTTATATCATAGGCGTAAGACATAAAATTGCTCAGCCAATAACTGGAAATAACCTTGTCCTAGCCGTAACGTTCGTTCCCTAATTCCTCTATAAAAGTATGACGCACTTTAGTTTATTACAATCTAAAGTTAATAACTTTGAAGATGCTTTATAAGGCATTATTACCGTCTGTCCATGCCCTTAGCTTTATGGCTTTAGCAAAGGGTTTGCTTGAATTCTTATGACTTTTTATAGTACGGTGTTTGGAAGTGTCCGTTTCATTTATGACTTTTTCACCGTATGTCCAAGATTTTATTGCGGGTGCGGGATGAAGTATGTCGAAATAATAATATATGAACAGGGCAAAGTCATAGGAAAACTGTCAAAGTGGAGAATTTGACTTCATTGTGCGTTGTTTTTTTGATTATAATTGATAATTTATGATTATAGGTGACAATTAAATGAAAATTTCAATAATGCCAAATTTTCAAAAGCTTCAGATGACTGACAAAAGATTAAGAAAGCTTTCGTGGCGCAGCGGCACAGCGTCTGAGTAAAAACACGTTGTGGGCTCGGTTCTCACTCGGGCAGCAGTAATTATTTCATATCCTCTCTTTGGCACAAGGGGAAAGACCAGCACTGAGTTCCGCCACTCAATAATGTCGAAATTAGGCAGAAAGTGGTTAACGGAGTGTCATAACACTACGCCCTGCTATATATAGGAAATAGGGTAAAACTATTTTTTTTAAAGGCCCAGAATATTATCAACTGATAATTATTCTGAAAGAATACTTTAATAACAGCATTTATACATTTATTTCTTTATATTAACCTTAAATACTTATTATTTAGCAACAAATATTTCGTATATATTGTTAAGACCAAGTTACTACTGAAATTATGGTACTAGTTGGGGCAGAGCATAAAAATCTATGATGCGTCCATGAAGTAACGTACAAGTCCATAAACGCTACAACAATACGCGTATACTCTAACATTGTATAGCATTGCCTAGACGAAATAAATGCCACATTAACTGCAGATATTGCCAGGAAAACTATCTAATTACTTTAAAGTATAAATTTTAAACTTTGCAATGGAATATTTTACGATTTTACTAAATTTTCATAGTATCTACTACATATGTATAAGTGGAATTAAAATTCATATTATTCTAAGTGTGTAATAAATATATTGATTTTTAAAGGGCATACGATTTTTAAAGCATACGTAAAGGGTTTATTCTTAAAAAGAATTTATTCTTCCGAATGGGTTCGCCCCAAATGAATGATATGAAATAATCGAGTACTTATATACGGATCTTGTTAGACAAAGTGCGTAGTTTGTCGTATCAATACCAGAATGGCCTGACATTGGAGTAAATCGGATAATCGAAATAAATATATAAAAACTATAATTTTTTTAAGAATTTCTATTTTTTTTTAGAATTATTATTGTTCGGATACAAGCACAAGTGATTAGAGTCAATAAAATTAAATGAGACACGAACCCACTTGAGTCTGGACCATGAGAATAAACACGATGGTTGCATTTGACAGGTATGCTGCATCGTTCATTTCATTTGCCTCTAAACTTACTTTGTCTTTATTGTCCACAGATTATATATTACTAGAGATGTTTCTATAAAAAAATATACATACTATTTGTAGAATTTGTAGATATTAATTTTTGACCATATCATTATCATGATTGAAGTCATTGCACAAATTTTAATTTAAAAAATTAAAATTCATTATTAAGGAGAATTTTTTTTTATTATTTGTTGGTACAATATTTAATTACATAGTCTTATTTAAAGCTTCTTCAAAACTTTCAAACACATCTTTTACATGACATTTTCTTTTCGACTTTCTAAAATCTTGTAAACGTACTACTTTTAAATAGCTAGAATGATTGATGTATATATTGTATCTATATAATTAATATAATAATATATTTATAATTAATTTGTATTATTAATATGAAGCTTTTAGCGAAAGAAGAGAAAAATTTATACTGTGCTTAAATCTAGATTTTCAGATATTGTGTATTAAACGGAAGGACTGTGATATAAGGAGTTAACCTGAATACGATCTAAGTCTACGCCCATAACCACTTTCACATGTTCTCACATTTTCACATATGTACCAATAAATGGCACATTTAAAAAACGTTTTACCACAACATAAATAAGGCGTATTTTTTATGTACTAAATATATATATATAAATTATATTATTACAAAATGTCCTCTGTACGAAGTCTAATCTACGGCAAACGGCGAGCCATATGAAACATAGTGGATGCTCTAAACAAACAGTTACGGCGGAGTTTTACTGCGGGCGCACTTAAGTTGCTCCCCATACTGTTGCAACACTTTACTACGCCAACTTTACGTTTCATTGAGTATATTTATGATTTTGTATTGAAAAAATGTATTATAAACCAATATTGTCCAGCAGTGACAGCGGGATAGCGTCCGACTGTGAACGTTGGTGTGGATTCGATTGACACTCGAGGCAATTAATTATTTTCTTTTCTTCTAACTTGACTACTACTACTCTACTTTCTGGAAAGACGAAGTATTGTATTCTGGCAATACACAATATCTCGAATCCAGGCAGAAATTGCAGTGTTTTGTCTAGCTAAACCTGCTTATACTGCTATAAACTTGATAAAATGTATAATATATAACAGTTTCACACTCTATTTACTATAGTAGAAATAAACTCTACTTAGGGGGTAAGTTTATCTTTTACCTTTAAGTAACTAACCTTTTTGTTTTATAGGGCCGTCAGGCCATGCTCAGTATTTGCATCACATCCAGGCCACCTATTTCCACCTGCCCTTCTCCAGCTGAGCGGGAAGGTTGACTCTTCATGCTAGAGTTTCCATTGAGACCAGGACATGAACAAGGATAAAGGCTTAGGAACAATAGTTATTGCCTAGCCACCATACATAATGTTATTTTAGCAACAGATTAACTAGGATTTCAATAGCGTTAGTGCTCTACACCTACTAAAATGCTTTTTCGACTACTGTTTCGAATACCATTATATACCAGAATGATATCTAATGGTATCTTCTATACATTGTCTTCCTCTCCTTGCTTTTAATAGTTTCACGTACGTAAAATATTGAGATCCAGTGATTCTAGTTCTTAGCTATATTCAATGTTACCCACATTAATGTATTTTTTTAGTTTCAGAACACTCCTTTCCGCACTTTCCATCCAATTTATGAGGCTGTGGCCGAACTCAACCACTCAAGAGCGAGTAAAAATAATTAATTCTCCCTCAAAGGAATCGAACCTAAAGCCGTTATATTTACTATGAGACACTATGGCGTTATTTTATTATTGTAGGTCAGTGGGAACAACAACTTAAATTTGCGGGCGTATGTATCTATTTGTATGAAATCAATTACAGATATAATATAAATCAATAAATCAATTACAGATATCTTTGTAATGGGTTGTTCTGCGATAGACCAATAAATTTCCAATTTTTATATTAATAATTCTTCACCGCACTGTAAGTTCCAACTTTGGTAAATTTTACAATTGTAGATCAACGTGACATGTGACGTGGTTACATAGGTTTCGATTTTGCGGCGAATTTTATGCAAATGCGGCAAATTGAAGTTATTTTCGGTGTTCAGGAACTTCATACCTTGATATTAATTTCAGGTTGATACCAATGTTAAATAAAAATGATCTTGATAACAGATAATAATGAAGACGGGTAGAGGGCATAAGGCAATAATAACGACGAGTACGAGAGTTCCGTACCAATTTCATGATAGTAGGTTTTCCGTTAAGAAAAACAACAACTTATCAAAATCGACAAAGTTAAATTTTCGGTCGTATTGACTCAATTTGTAGTGAGTGAGTAGAACAATCGTGCTCTACAGACGGATAGTACTGTGGGACTCATCGAACCGGAACCTACCCACTAAAACCCAGCGGAAACCCTCTCCACCTATGTGAGATGCTGCAGAATCACTTGCGCATGCCACTACAGCACATCGGTGGAAGGCCTACCTAATGTAGGCCACCATCGCCTTCAGGAAGCCCCAGGGTTTAAGTGAAATTTCAACCCAAAACCAAAGAATTCGTTACATTACAGTATATACAGTTGTCTAAAGAAACCAAATATTTCATTAACAGTTTGCTATAACATTTAAAAACTTAATTTATATACTTATTTTGTGTTACCGCGTAACTTTCCGAAACAAGTTTTAAGAATTCCAAGACTTTCGCGTGATTTAGTAGCTAATAACGCGGCGAACCAATTTCTTTTTGTTTTTCAAATTTTCCCGTATAAAATTCGTAACCCGGTCTGTGTAAATGATATATAATATTAGGGGTAAAATTCGTTTTAAATGCATGTATTATAGATTATAGCCTTTTTTATCAGAAGACGTGAAAATTGAAGCTGTTACTGAAGCAATAGAATAGCGATTGTTAAAATGATTTCCATTTTATGAAGACCAGGTAAAGCGTTGAGTTCTGCCACTCGACGAATCCCGAAATAGAGTACAAAGGGAAGAGCGGAGTGTCTCAACACTAAGTTCTCTCTTCTTGCTCGCTATAAGATATAGGATTTGAAGGTGAGAAAGAGGGTAGATGAGATTATAATTAATCGTTAGCTATGTTATTTAGAAATTATTCCTTCCACTTTGTTAGGGGCTATAATAGAAAAATATATGTAAATATGTCATATTTATTTCAAAAGTTCAATTTTATATTTTGAACATAACAGGCTCTCTCTCTTTAATTAAAGCTACATTTGCATTGCAAAGATGATATGAATAATACATAATTTTTTAGCTCAATTATCGTAAGCCTCATCAAGTATTAGTGTAGAGGCTGTCGTGGCGCAGCGGTGGCAGCGTCTGACTGCAAACGCGATGGTTGTTGGTTCTATTCCCACTTATGTAACTTTTTTCGTGTTCTCTGGTGTATATATATATATATATATATATATATATATATATATATATATATATATATATATATGTTTACACTCACTAACAACAATGTATAACTAACAATTTCACTGATTTTAATGACTACGGGAAATCAATAAATATTTTACGTATACACTTTTACTGGCATCAATAACTGAAATCTTAGGTATCAATAACTGAATTAAACGCCGTGCCGCATATGAAAATTTATGTAGAATCTGTAATCAAATTTAATCAAACAAGCTCGCTCGGAGAAACTCGAGTTGACACAAAACGGATTCAAAAGTTGCCCCTTCCTAATATTCTTGATGGGTTCCAAGTCGAAATGGGTAAAACCATAGAACTGAAATAGAAATGGCATGAAGTGAAGATTCTAGAAGAGCTGTAAGAGCAAGGTATACCCTTGCTCTTACAGCTCATCTGACTGGTATTTCGAGGGTTAGGTTAGCTCTGGCATCAAGACTAAACGCAGCCTTGAGTTCCAACTCTCAATACACTACGTCTCAAAATGAGAATTTTAACAGTCTATAATAAAAGCTGTACATATAAATGAATGAATACATACCTTACACTTAAATTTTACAAGTAACACAGTATATATTATATGTTATAGCTTATATTATAAAATATAATATAAACTTTTGCTAAAGTGATTGGATAAAAAATATAAAAAGCGTTTGTATGACTATTTTCTTATAGCAACTAAGTCAAAAGGACCATGTTAATATGGTGAAAAATCTAAAGGAAAATAAGTTACCTATATTATTTTCTATAGATTTACGCTTCACTCGTATTGAAGAAATCAGATAGTAATGAGTACCAAACGTTACGGTCCCTATATACCTCTTTTGCCTCGTCCACTGTACCAACCTCTTTATACATAGCTTCTTGAGGTGTTCTCGATCCTCCAGCATCATCGTTACTATTCACAAACATCACGAACATCAACCGTCCTGTCCGTGCACCATATATCTTTATACAATAATAATAGTAATCATTAATTATTATCATAGTTTTTACGCATAGTATTAATGTAAATTTATATCTTACATCTTAATTGATGCTATTTCTCTTTTTCATACTCTAAGTAAATATCGAATATTGCGAGAATATCTCAAAGGATAATATGATTCGCTTTATGTAAGCATTTTTATAGATTCCAGTTCTCACACAGTACGAGTGGTTGTAAAAAATAGATTTACTTCACAACGCAAACAGACTGATGGTACGCACTTCAATATGCTTGAAGTATGGATCGAAGACGATTGTGGATAAGGCTTCACTTCTATTCATGTAAATATGACTTATATTTGTTGTTGTGTATGAAATTTTTATAAGTGAATGTAATATATATATATATATATATATATATATATATATATATATATATATATATATATATATATATATATATATATATATATATATATATATATATATATATATATATATATATATATATATATATGAAATTTCCATAGTGCTATCGCCCAAAATTTAATTAATTGGTGTGTAGTACTAAGATTACGGACTTCACGCTGTATCCCGCATATATCAGGGTAGACAGAGGGAACCTGGTATTAAGACACTCCGTTCCCCTCTTTCTGCTCAATTTCGAGACATTGCGTGTTGAGTGGTTGAACTCAGCGTCGCTCTGTTGTTTTGTTACAAAAGCTAGGGATTGAAAAAAAATATTTCCCCGAGCGGGAATCGATCCCACAACCATCGCGTCTACAATCAGACGCTGTCCCGGTGCTCCACAAGCCCTTTTCTTTATTTTTTTATCAATATTTCAACGGTATTGGCGAAATGGGTTGCGTTATCTCATCTTGGCGTAATTGGGACGTGCTTCAAGTGGACGAAAGCTAACTATTGAATCAAATCTTTTTTAAAAAAATATTTATGATTGAAGAAAAATATTTAGGCCACCGTGTCACCAAGAAACTGTTCAATGGATTATCTTCATTTTCTCGATCTAGTAAAAGCTCTAGTAAATTCGAGCAGAGGGTGGAGATAGAGCCTGTTAGAGCCACTTAAAGTGATAAGGCCTAATTCCACTATTCTTAGTAAAATTATTAATTACATATATATATATATATATATATATATATATATATATATATATATATATATATATATATATATATATATATATATATATATATATATATATATATATATATATATATATATATATATATATATATATATATATATATATATATATATACATATATATATATATATATATATATATATATATATATATATATATATATATATATATATATATATATATATATATATAAAATCTGTCCTGTTGGTAACTTTTCAGTTGTACTGTTTGACGTTTGTTATGTCGCAACAGACAATACATAAACGAAATCATGCGGCGTAGAGACCTAAAATTGGACACGTAGTGGAGTTTCCTTGGGGAGTGTCGGGACTAAGAGAGGATTCACCAAAATCTCAACAGGTTTTATATTCCACGCAAATATAATTGCGAGTTACAGCTCATTACATATATTATAATAGAAATCTGGGTGATTCTTTTGATTGTTCTCTTGGTTGGTACTTAAATATGAAAATATGTGAACAAAAACCGTATTCACCTATTCGAAATTTCAACATTTACAAGCTCCCATGCCATTCTTTAAGTTAAGCACATCAAATTACAGTAATGGACTACGCGAGCTGTGTGCCAAATAATGTAATGACAATACAGAATAATTTATAACCAATTAACGTCAGATCGTTGTTATATTAAATTTTTCGACGCAATCAATAATGATTCTATGGGATCATTCTCCATAAATCAGTGCGAAATGTTTTTTGTTATGATATGGTATTGCTGTAATAAGTAAATGGCCGTCGTGCGCAGTAAATGCGATGGTTTTGGGTTTGATTTACACTTGAGTTAATTAAGTTAGTTAAGTTACAAAAACAAGCAATCATTATACCATACCATAGTATATATCAAAGCTGGGCAGGGAGTAGCTGTAAATGTGGTTCTGGATTAGAACCCCACTGACCCCATATATGATCACTTTGTTGACCGTGTGTATGTCTGTCAAGACCATTTTCATCAAGAACGCGCAGAGGTAATAAGATGAAAGTTACATTAAATATTCTGGATAGTACAGCCCCTTGCTTTCCAAGTAATTAGCACAAATAAAAGATAGACCTAAATGGGAACTTAGCCCATATGCAAAAAAAAACAATACAAAATAATGCAATTATAAATACATAAAATTACTCAATAAAATAAAACAAGCATTATAGATGAAAAATAAAGTTTATTTCACACATTTGTATTGTAATAATGTCATACTAAAACGTATACATTCGGTTGGTTACATTAGCTATTAAGTAATCATACTCTATGAGACGACTGTTTTATCCGTTATGATTTTTTTTCAACAAATTACTTTTGTAATTTTTTTTATGTTGACGGATTTCTCCTATTATTGCAGTAAGCAAAAGTAATCTCTTGACATACAACTGCTATCTCCATCTGCTTTTGTCTAACTGTATAAGGTTTTTCGATAATAGAATTCGTCTGTCTGTCTACTCTATTATACTACATAAACTTGTAGCAGCGCGAAATATAGCTCACATCTGTTTTTAAATACATCATCTAATAATTTAAATATTTATCCCAGTATTATTTCCCAGAAACAAACGCGAACAGATGGTCATTATACAATTAGTTTGAAACTTTTATTATACTTCTATTTATTTTATACGAAAATTACAAAGTTTTAAATTATTCAGTCGTCTCTTGTACTATAAAGAAAATATAAATAATGTCGTTAAAATAATATTAAACAGCAAGTGCTGCTAATTACAACTTACTAAAATATACAATTATGAAGACATTTATATATGTAGTTTTCTATATAGTTTGAATCTTGAAATTATATCTATATTAAATGATTATTACTAATTTGTTTCGATTTTGTCATTAGTTAATTATCTTTGGCTTATTGTGAAGACTGTTAAATTTTGAATTGTTGTTCATATATATATATATATATATATATATATATATATATATATATATATATATATATATATATATATATATATATATATATATATATATATATATATATATATATATATATATATATATATTTATATATATATTTTAATAAATTTAATATATATTGTATGAAATAAAATATAAATGTACTCATTATTTTAATATTAAAATATAAAAAAGTTAACACGAAACTATACAAGTACATACAAAGTTTTATGTAATTTACAGAAACCATTTTAAGCTACTGTCGGTGAGATTTAAGCTACCTTATTGCAGAAAATCTAAATTAATGTATACATATCATACAAATATTGTATTTCTTTTTTTGTTTATTTAATTTGAACGCATCTTTAGCCAAAATAACGTAATATAAGATTCAAAAGTTTGCGACTTAAGATGTTTATAGAAAGCTTTAAATTTGAAAGCTTCTGCTGTCAAGTGACACATAACTGGTGCATTATTTATAATTTGGTAGTAAAAAACGTTTACTGTTCAAAAATGACTTTTACAACGAATTTATTCAGTTTATACTCGAATAAATTCGTTTTCGCACTGAATAAATAAGCCGTAGAATAAATGTGATGTAACTAATAACATCATTTTCTTGTTATTTTACAGAAAACCGATACACCACACCTATACACCTATCTTATTGTGATTTCATACGATATTACGATATTATGAGTTAGATTACTTTCGTTCACATGAGTTTGCAAAATGCATTCAATTATGAAATATAGCTAATTAAGAAAATTAAAGAAAATTCTCTCTATTCTCTTTATAAATTTAAGTATTCTAATTAAAATTAGAAATTTATGTATTATAATCATAGAGGCCGTGTTGGGTTCGATCTCCACTCGGAGGAATGATTTATTACATTTTCTCGCTCTGGTAATATGACAAAGCGCGGCGTTCAGTTCCGCCACTTAACAATTGGGGGGAAAGTGGAGAAGGGAGCGTCTTAACACTAGCTAACTGAAAGTATTTAATTTATTTTAATTTAACATACAATAATCACATTTTTAATTTAATTTAAGGCACTATAGAAGGCACTTAATTTATCAAACTGTTTCTAGCTCTAAAATACGAAACATATTTAATAACGCAAGAAATTGAATGCAGCGGGACTCGAACTTACACCTATAGTACCTGTTCAATTCTTAAGCAAATTAAGTTATTCGTTCTTATAACTTATTGCTAGTTACAACTTATATTCTCTGTAGTGATATTTCTCCAGCTACCCACTATTTGGCAAGAGAGAGTACCTATTACTTCTTATATTAACTAAAACCTGTCTAATCTAATACCCGTACTATAATAACGACTTTTTTTTTTGTAAAATAGCAATAAATAATAATCTTTTCATAAGTAAAATTTAGCTTTATTACCTATGGAGGTAATATAAAAATTGTGTTTCTCTAGAGAATTCCTTTGATTTAATACTGGTTTATAGTAAAAAAAATATTTTATAATATAAATCCCTTCTGTGAGATTTGAACCCTGTCATAGTTTCAGCAACTATTTATGGTCATCGATACTTTTTATTACATATAAACAAAACAAATAATTTGTATCTGTAACGGACTAGCTATATCTTAAAAAAAAGTTATCACTATAACATAATACTGCATGCATTCCACGTTCACTTGTATATAATATATACTACACTCATAGATTCCAATTAAGGTTTAAATAACATTAATTTTTCACAGGTTTGTATTATTGTATTTTAACATTAGTTAAACTTTAATTGACATATTTGTGTGGGACTGTGTCATTTTAAATACGTTACTTATTGGGTTCTAGTAAAATTACATTTTTACTTGTAGTTTTTTGCTCATCTTCTTTTCTTTAATATTACCGCAACTGATATTACAACTTACAGCCAAACCATACAATTATCAACGTTCCAATTTTAATTTTAATTTTTGACATAATAATATCGATATATACACATATATCTATATGTTAGCTTTCGCTTAAGCTTTCGCTTACTACTTTCGCTTAAGCTTTTATCGGTCGACGATTATAAAAGCCTATTTAAATTAAATATTTAATCTTTGGCATCATCTCTATGTATCCGTTTGAGTTTCCATATCGTCGTGTCCAGATAGTACTGTTTCTTGAATCTCTCCGTCGCTGTGGCCGGAATCTGTGTCAACTGTATTATAACAAGTTTTATTATTTATTATTTTTCAAAATATTATTCATATATATATATATATATATATATATATATATATATATATATATATATATATATATATATATATATATATAACTGAGACCACCAACCATTATCAGGTTCGATTCCCACTTTGGGTAGTGAACTGTTTTAATCTTTGCGCTTAGTTATTTATTACTATACATATCGTTCTCACCATATTCATTGATAAATAACGTGTATATTTTACAAATTGGGTGGACATTGAAATTAATAATTTTTATTTACCATTTTGAACCTCTATTTCTGAATTTTTGAAGATGAAGGAGAAGGATGAGAAAATCTAATATAAAGACAATATTTTTTTTATTTGCTATAGATACAAATAAAAAAATACTGAGATTAAAGCGTATAAAGAAACCCTTAATCATTATAATATAATAATTAGTTGATATCACTTTATATTCTCATAAAAAACCTTTGATACAATAAAACACATACCATGTGCCCTAGTGTTTAAAGCGAGTACAGCGAGAGGAGCATCATCAAGAACCCCGGACCACCTCGCAGCCAGTACTCTCGATCCTCTGTGGCCTCTTACGACCACCGTAGGCATAATACTCTGTGATAACGATGAACCACTGTACATAGATACGCCTACGCTTCTTCTCATTATTGTACTGGGGATGGAAATTTTTATTATAATTCGTGAGAAACTGATAAACGAGGTATGTACAAACGGATGATAATATACACACACATAGGTAAATATATAGTATAGATACATACAGTGATACATGTTTTTAGCTTCACGCTGTATCTCGCATATAGCAGGGCAGAAGTAATCTAGTGTTAACACTCTCCTTTCCACGGTTTCGTTGGGAATCGAACCCGCAACCGTTGGGTGTACAGACGCTTCCAACAAATAAATTAAATAATAAATTCAAGTAAGGAAAAATAAGAAAACGGAGTGGTGTGTACTTTCATACTTTCTATAACTCTCTAAATGGACTAAACTGTACTCCAATCAGTTATGATATCTATGTGTTATATCACAAAAGTTTAAACTCGCTTAGGAACTGCATTGTTTTATAATTTCCTAATTTCCTTTATGAAAAGTTAATATTATACCAATCATATTCAAAATATCAATCTTGGTATTTATTTCTAATGTTAGTAAATATTTGCATCCCTACTCAATTTTATAACACTTTACTCGAATAATAACAACTTATAGAGTCTGTGCGAGTAAGACTTTTCCGTCATCTGTCACCTGTCACCGTCATCCGTCATCCGCTGTCCTTTATACGTCACTTATGACACGCTTTACATATGATATAATCTTAAGTTTTCGCGATTAAATATATATATATATATATATATATATATATATATATATATATATATATATATATATATATATATATATATATATATATATATATATATATATCTCACTTTTGTATACAACTTACTTTTCTTCAGGATCTCGTAGCGGTCTCTGTTTCTTCTTGCATATCACGACTAGCGTCACGCATAGTGTTGTAAGTATTGTCAATAGCACTAGAGCTAGTGATGCTCCAATTAACAGGGTGATACTATTATCACTAGCTGGTGGGATGGGAGGTGGCATTGGTGTCATAGTTTGGAGTGAACCTGTTAAAGAACGTAATGTTTTAATACAATTTGCTTTCCAAACTAACATATTTAGCTTTACGCTGTATCCCGCACATGGCAGGGTAGGCACAGGAGCCTTTGGAACCTAAAGTTTAAACACTCCGATCCCCGACAATTTAAATTATTTCTAAGATACACTTAAGAAGTAGATGATAAGAAGATCTCGTTTAAATAAAACTTTTTTTTTTGGTTACCTTCTATATTTCTAGAATAATGTTCAAATATACGTTCCTAGAACAGTGTCCACATATAATAATAACGTAAATATACACACTATATAGTATAGCTTCGTTGTTTTCTATATACATACATATATCCAGATATCCGGCTTATGTAGACAAAGCCATGCGCAGGTATTTTGTCATAAATATCAGATTAGGTCGCCACGGTAATTTATAGTATTTGGGACACGTAGGAAACGTGTATATATACATACATATATACATACATATATACATACATACATAAATTATGTTGCCGTTGTTATTATGTTGCCTAGTAAAGGTAATATAGTGTCTACTAAAATTTAAACTATTATTATTTATTTAATTTAAACTATTATATATATATATATATATATATATATATATATATATATATATATATATATATATATATAATAAAAATTTACAAACCTTGCGTATATTCAATGAATTTAAAGCTTAACTTTCTAATTTCTCCTCTTCCAGTTACATATATGTTAGTATTTTTGAGTATTATTAATCTTTGTATTTTATCTAAACTCGGGAGAATTTTTATATTTACAAAATATTATTATATTAGACTAGACTAACGACGTTTGATCCAGCCACGTTATTCGTGATACGTTTAAGTATTGACGAAAAATGGAAGAAGGATAATATTTAAACTAGCTTTTTTGCATATCTAACTAAATATAATATACTAATTAAGATATCGTGGTGTACAATCTGAGGTTGAGATTATAAGATCGATCTCAAGAAAGAAATTACTTTCATATACCTGCTCTGGTATGTCAGCAGCGTTGAGTTCTGCTATACTTTATCATGGGAAGGCAGAATCTTGAAAGTAAATTCTCTCGACGTGTTGTATGTAGGATAAAGCGTAAAGCTATATATATGCCAATAAAACTCACCTGGCACATCCAAATCATCACTCGTTCTTATAGGTATGCTGTGCAAAGCGGCTGGTCTTTGTGACCTTCCACGAGGAGTTTCAGAATACACTAGAAAAGTATATCTTCCTGGAGACAAGGCGTCTAGAGGGAACTGTGGTGTTGCGTCGTTACTCGCTCGGTAAACAGCTTCTGTTAGACCCCGGCCTGATATGCCCTAGATTTTTATAATGTTTAGTAAAATTTAATATTTTATCTTTTATTAAAGTAAATATTTATGCAAATAACGCATTCGAAAATATGATGATAATTTAAGTCTGTAAAAGCTACAACGCTTAAGCTCAATAGATGCATTTTTATTACATCTTTGACTAAGGAAAAAAATTCTGTCCTTAGATACTTTGCTATATAATCCTAGCTTATTCTTCACATTCTTTTATATCTGTACCATCTTACCTGATCATTCATAGTAGACTCATCTCCTCGTATATGTTCATGGGCTCGTACCTCCAATGCTTCTAAGATGAATCTCTGTGGCAGCCCTCCGTCATGACCAGGCTCGCAGCGAAGGAATTCATCTTCTATTGCACAATTACTTGGAGCTTCAGGCAAGGCTAATACAGAAAACGAATAATGCAAATATTATGGACGTCATCTAATTGAGTGTGTCTTAGTATAGCAAAGATCACATAATGTAGTAAATTAATTAAATATATGAGAATATTTAAAAAATATATTTTCTGCATCATAGTTGACAAACGACCATGATTAAGTAAAGAAAATAATAGTAACCAATTGTATAACTCAATTTTACCTAAAACACCATAAATATATCATAATATTTTTCAAAAAATCATACCAAGAATGATTCTAACCTGCAGGCATGATCCTGAATAAGCATGGCTCCCTCTGATTTCCGATATCATTGCTTGCCCAGCAGGCGAGCCACCCCAGGTCCTCCTCCCCATCGAGTTGTGGTAATCCGTGGACCACAGAACTGCTGGATCCCATCACAGTTACATTGGATGCTGGTATCTAAGTGATATATTAATGACCATTGGGTTATATTGAAATTTTATATAAATGTTAGCTTCTTCATGATTTAATTCATATATATTAAATTGACAAAAATATACGAACTTATTTTCTTTTTTGTAATAGTAATGTACTAGAAGTACAACCTTTACCATTTGCTGATTTCACACACAACTTAATTAAGACTAAAAAAAAACATAATAATATATCTATATTTGTATAACAAAGACTTCGACGTATGATTTCGTAACTTATCCCTTAGCTAATCTAAATTTATATGAAATGTATCTACATAAATTATTTATTTTTTAAATTATTTCAATATTACTAACAGGCAAAACATCCTTAGTGCCATTATAAGTCCAATAGAACCTCAACGGTCCGGCGTCTCTAGACGACGGCGCGGACACGGAACACCGCGCTCTGACCTCTCCGCCCGGCGCGCCTGCTAATTGCTGCACCACACTGCCCGCAGAGCATTCTGGTCGGGCTGGAATATTTATCGTTTTGAACATTTCTATGTTAAATATTGGTAGCAATGTGTTATTTATGTTTTGTTATTGTGTAAAGTGATATTTATTGGTTAGTAGAGAAGAAATTAAAAATATTATTTTATATGAATATTATTTTATGTTTGTATATCTGTTTTTACAGATTAAAACGTAAGCAAAGATAACTTAATAGCAACTTATTCTGTACTTTACCGTTCACCTATTTAGAAACCTTATATGCAGGTAGTATAGTAGAATTTAGGCCACATTTTGTCTAACCAGGTCAAGAAAGCAAATATTCTTAAACATTATCCATAATACATGTGTATAGCTACTTACATAATACGTTCAAAGTGATTGGTTCGCTGAGACCAGTGCCCTCGGAGTTCCGAGCTCGACATCTGTATCTCGCTGAATGATGTCTTCTGAGGCCTTTAAGGAATAACTTGTTGCCTTCTACTGATATTCCTCCTATGGGGTCGTCACGTATGAAATGATCCTGAATTAAATAAGATTTTTTTTTGTAGCTTCTCGTACAGCAAAGTAGTCAGAGGGACATACTACGTTTAATTTTTATTTAATTTATGTTGTTGTTTCGATATATTGTATGCTGAGTGGCGGAACTCAACGCCGTGCTTGATCTTATTAAGTATATTGTTATGGTAATAAAAAACAATCCAATTAGTATTCTGTTTGGGGGTATTTTGGGGGTACCATTGCAAAAGTTCTCGTATACTTAAAACATCCAGCCGTTAGCGTTACCAAAGAAATGCATAGACATACATACATACAAACCATTACCCTCCTTCTGATGCAGTTAGTTAAGAATTGTTGTTATAAGCAAAGTAGGTCCCCATGTGGTTGAATGTCATATAAATTATAAAATACAGTGTACCATTAAGTGATTAAATTTTATTCATTGATGACTAGCTATGATAATGTAGCAATGCACACTGCACTATAGCAATTCATATTAAGAATTGACATAGTTGAATGTAAACTATGTATAATTTTTATAAATAAAACTTTACGACTGTACTACGATACCACGTTGTTATTGATATACAAATATACCTAATATTTATATATTAATCTATTTTAATAAATGAAGAATTCCTTTGCATTTTGTGTCAATTTCTTTGTGATAATTAACAGTTAATTAACGCTTTAGCCAGACAAAGCCATGCAATGTCTAGGGCGGGCGGAAAGGGAGGAACAAGTGTGTTGAAATTCGGTTCTCCCTGCAAGCCCTACTACCTATATTAAAAACCTATATATTAAAAATAACGGAAATAAGAAGATAGATCCTAATAGCGATCACGTTTTATTTTTTCCTGTATGAAGATATTGCTGGCCACTGTTGATGATCGACAGCGGCGCTTATATCATTTATACATTTTTAGTGTGTATATATATATATATATATATATATATATATATATATATATATATATATATATATATATATATATATATATATATATATATATATATATATATATATATATATATATATATATATATATATATATATATATATATATATATATATATTTTAGGCAATATTGTTATTTATAATAATAAAATAAATAAATAAAATAAAATCAGCCTTTATACTCTGACCAAGACATCTTATAACACATTTTTTTCCTTTTTGATTTTTAAGTTACAATTTCTTTTTTAAATTTATTATTATTATTTTATTTATTTTTATTAATGAACACATACTATTTTAGTAAAATATACTCTTTTGATTGATACAAACTTAAAATAAAAATTTACAAATTTACAAATGATATAGATATATATTTTTATTTAATTTATAATACAGATGTATAAATCAATTTTGTATAGGAAAAAGTTACTAACGGATCTAAAACTTGCTGGATACTAGCAACCGCCAATTACATATTCAGTATCGGGCGTGAGGTTGTAACTAGCCTTAATTTTTTAATAAGCATAGCTTATTATTTATTTTATTTCTTAATTATTATATTATTTATTGATTATTATTTTTTAATTTTTTTATCATTAGTTATATCATTATTAGGCTTTTACAATAATTTTGGATGGAATTGGAAATCAATGTACTCTGATCGGGATCACCGTATTTTGAACATGTACTTAATAAAATGATGAAACTGAAAAATGTTTTATATTTGTAATAGTTACTTAGGAACGTTACTTAGGAACTTTACGATAGTTTAAGGCATGTCAACGTATTCTTCTTTGAAACTGAACACGCCGAAAATGAAAAACGATAACTCAACGACACCTGTAAATTATCGCAGCAAGCCCATTGTTTCTGTACAAAATAAAGTTCGACGCACTTGAGTGGATTTTAGCATGTTTTCTAACAACTACAAGGTGGGCTTAAGAGCTTTCCACGCAAATTGAAACTTAAGTCGATCGAATGCCGTAATTCCCATGTGGCGTGACGATAGACCTAAGACCTTAATTAATACACCATGAAAAATTCTATTTGTTATGTCTTAAAAGAAATAACTTTATAACAGCAAGTGTTGGGCACTTCTTTTTTTTTAATTTTTTATTTGCATTTTATGATTGTGTGCACGCGATTTTGTATGGTAACGTGAAAACTTAATTTGAAATAGCTGGAAATGATTAGTGGGTAGGTTTGGTCAAAATAAAATTGTATGTGAAAATTGATTTACATTCGGTAAGTGAGCGGAAGTAAAACTTCACAATTTTTAAGGTTCCGTACCTGGAAAGAATAATACGGAACCCATATAATATTAATTTTTCGTCCGTCTGTCTATCTGTCTGTTTGCCTAACAAGATAATTTTCTGATATTATGATAGAATGTGGTATAATATTATCTGCCTCTACCTTAACTATTATTATAAAGCTGAAGAGTTTGTTTGTTCAAATACGTTAATCTCAGGAACGACTACTTGGAATTACAAATCCTTTTATATATCGAAGCTAAATTAAATCACTTTAATCATTATATTGTAACTCATTATATTTTTGTACGTGGTAGATCACCACGGCTACTGAGGATGTGTCATGGGATACACAATTCTGGATACTTTCCATTTGATCACGGTGGCGAAGCTCCAGATAAAACCTAGTTCATAAAATAGCAGAAGTTTATCTTATGTTTTCGGTGGCATCATATTCCAGGTAATTATTTACTACAAAGTTGATTGAAATATCTTCAATAATAATAATATCATATATGGACAAACTAACAATAGCAAAAACTAGAAATAACTGTATCAATCTAGAAATAACTACTAACTAATGTAGAAATAACTTATATTTCACAGAAACAGTTTGTTCTGTTGAATAAACATCCAACAATTCAGCTAGAAACAGTAAATTTTATATGAGATCTAATTCGAGGAAGCCTAAAATAAATCAGATTTACATTGTTTCAGTAAAGGCAAAATCGAAAACTAACGAGCAACGTTAGTAATTTTAATTAATAATATATATTTATTTAATAATATTACAAATAATTAATAAAAAAAACAACATTCCTTTGATAAGTTCTTTGGGTTTCGCGATGTTTATACATATTAAATAAAACGGTTTAACCGGTTTAATCGCGTATATTATCATTTTTTTGGAAACCCGACGTTTCGAACAATTTGCAGTAGTCCGTGGTCACGGATGCGATAATATACGCGATTAATCCGGTTAAACTGTTTTATTTAATAAAACTTTCCTTTGAATTAATCGAACCTCTATATCTCCGTAATACAGAATATCGTCACATAAATATAAATATTAAATTAACTTAAAAAACACATAAAAGAGCTAAAGCTTTTAAAAAGACTTTTAGTTGACAACTTGAGCTTAATAAAAGCGTCTAATCAGAAAATTTATAGGTATAATTAATTAGTTACATGAAGGAAGCCTCTCCGAGCATTACGAAGTTTGTTTAGGTCCAAAACATAATATTACTTGCTTACCAACTTGTAATGTATTGTGGTAAAAGTTGCTAATATAGCCCTAGCCCTAGACCCTTTATTTTTGTTATTTAATTAAAATGAGTAAATGGGTTATTTACTGATAAATAAAGGCTTTAGGAATCACGAGATACGTTAATAATAATGTGTATGGTTTTTTTTTAAATTTATCTTATCTTATAGGTTATCGTAAAATATATGTTGTTGTAGCCATAGATGAAGTATATTCAAAATGTAGGGTTTTTTAAATCTAATTTGTATTAATTTATTTATAGAAAATATTTTTTTTATTAATAACCAAGTAGCATATTCTTTATTAAATCAATTCTACATAACACACAATGAAATTGATTCGAATCCAATAACATACTTTTTTAATTGACACTTTTTTTTAATTTAAATTATATCTAATTAAAGAAACTGTCTGTAGTCGCCGTAATGGCGCGTTCGACGCCCACCCGTGGGAATTTAAATTGTTTTCATTTATTTTGCTCAGACAGAGGATACAGTGTTGAGTTATACCACTTGGCATACATTGTCTGGGATGTAGAGGGAAAGCGGAGAGTAGAGTGTCTTAACACAACATTTTTTCGCTATATTCTGCTAAATAAGAAAACCAGCTATATAAACTATAGCTATATAAACGCATATGATTTAGAATAATAATTCCTCCTACGTGAAATATGTATATTTGAGAGGACGTCGCTGTCGCAGCGCCACAGTGTCTAACTACAAACGCGCCTCGCTGTGAGCTCAGTTCCCGCCTCAGGGAATAAAATCATTTTTAACACCTGGCTCTGATAATAAGATAAGCCACGGCATTGAGTTCCACCACTCAACGCTCAATACCTTTAAAATTGGGCGGAGAGTCAGGAAAAGAGTGTCGTTACACTTAATTCAATCAGCATACTATGCTATATACGGGAAACAGCGTGTATATGTATATATATATATATATATATATATATATATATATATATATATATATATATATATATATATATATATATATATATATATATATATATATATATATATATATATATATATATATATATATATATATATATATATATATATATATATATATATATATATATATATATATATATATATATATAATTTTTTTTTTATTTTTATTTACCTTGCTTGAAAATAAAATACAGGATATAAAACAACAAAAAAGCCATAGTTACCTCGATCCCTTTGTGGAAAGTAAAATTGTATGACGGCGGCGACGCGTCAGATGAACAAAGGAGCTCAGCATCTTCATCTTCCTTAAGAAGACGCGGCTCTTTTGGTAGAATCAACGATATTTGTGCGACCGGTGGATCTAAAATATTTTAATATTAAATATCATGTATGTATTTATGTTTATATGATTTGTTCTTAATAATAGTGGGGTAGGTAGGGTAAAGTATATATGTATATATGTAGGTATCCAATGTCATAAAAAAAAACTATTTTTTGCCATTGTGTCATCAGAATCAGTAAACATGCTGGTAATGGGTTCGATTCCCGTTTATCGACACACGCGTAATCGTATGGGACAATTTCGCTTATTTTATTTTGTTATGTTTATTACTATCAGGAGGAGGCTCTTTTGAAAAAAAAAATTGTTGTCTCTCTTTCTTTCTGTTTGTCCTCACTATTCTTCTAAACAGATGAGCTGTTTTTCCAGAAGGTAGAAACGGGTTATAGAGTAGAGTAACATATAGGCAATTTTTTAATTTCAGAGTTTCCACTGAGATACATATATGCGGGTATATATAGATGCGCATATGTATATATATATATATATATATATATATATATATATATATATATATATATATATATATATATATATATATATATATATATATATATATATATATATATATATATATATATATATATATATATATTATTTTTCATAGACAAAATATCGATTGCTAGTGTGTAATAAAATTGCACAATAATATTAGAATATTTATTAATTTTATTAAATTTTTATACTCAAAGGAAAATTTCCTACAATTATTCTTTTCATCATCTAGATAATTACTCAATAGAACCCAGACGCAAGGCGCGAATGATTTCGCTAAACTGAACAACAAACTTAAAGCGTTGAATTTCAAGAAACTGTGTGTACTACACTTACACCGTTGAAAAGTTTAATCTGTTAAATATACTAATTATATATTTTATAATTACTTGGATTTATTAAACAGTTCGGATCTGATAAATTAGTCTTTCGCCATTAAATTAAGAAAATCTATCTTTTCCTAGTCTATATTGGTAATACCAATTTATATGAAACTCTGCTACTGCGTGACATAAAATCTATAGTCGAAACTGCTCAGAACGGACCATAGGAGAATCCGAACCAGAAATTTGGGGTAGAAGTTTTGGTAGAAGACCGTACCAGAAATTTGGAACCTAGGGGAGATCTATGAGAGGATTTCTCCAAAATACCAACGGGATGGCAAAAACCGGATATTATATTTTATGTTTCAAGAAAATTAAATCCTTACAGGCTACATACAGTTCGTCAATAAATAATAAAAACGATTCAAACTGTCAAAATGAACATCTTTCAAAGTAATTATTGGGTAGATTTAAACAACACCTACTTTACAGTATCACTACACACGCATTTTCATTTTTACAGTATTATATGAAAACGCCTTATCCAGAGCTATTAAGCGTGACAAGCATATACCGATGACATATAAAACTCAAAGAAATATATCACGTGCTAGGGCTAAATGTAAGTCAAAAAGCACATACTCGTAAATAACAAATACCAATTAATTATTTATAAGTAATTAAAGATGCTAAAGAGCATTAACTTCTACTTTTTTTTTATTTTGAGCCAATCTAGAGGATTTCTTCTAAATTAAATTAACAAAAATAATTTAAATTATTATATAATTAGAGGCTTTCAGCTTCCTTTTCCCTAGCACTGTAAAGAAAAAGCTCGGCTGTGTCTCGCCACTCAATATATAATGTCTCTAAAATTGGGTGGGGGCGGAGAGCGGAAGACCTTGATACCAGGTTATCCATGCCTACCCTCCTATATACAAGATAAAGCATAAGGCTATAGTACTTTAACAACAAATTATTTACCGCTTCTGATATTTTCAATTCAAACATGAAAAATAAAATATTTTCTTTAATTGAGAATCGAACCTGTTATCTCCGCATATATTCAGATATTTATCACTTACGCTATAGTGGTGTGCAGTGTAGGTGTATATTTTTATGTGTCATATTTAAATAGCCTTTATAGCGTCAGCTGAAACTCATAACTATTAAGTGACTGTACTGAGTCAATTAGCTCGGAGTTTTATTTCGCTTTTATCGTTTATGTTTCGTTTGCAACAATTAAATGGCATATGTTTAAATGTACATATATATTTTATATATGTAGGTAGATATGCCTGTATGTATATTAATGTGATCTTGGACCTTGGTGTAATTAGGACCGTGTATGACTTACATAAGCTGATTGTGAGCTCGATTCGTACAAAGTGATTATATAAAATAAAAAATATTGGTCAAGTGGGAGTCGGATTCGCGCACGAAGAGGTCCGTACCATTATCTATAGAAACGGAGAAAAATCACGTTTGTTTATATGAGTGTAGTAAATATTTATTTTACTCTTTTCAGTTTTCATAGGAGCAATGGAAATATATCATCTGTGAAAATTTCAATTGTCTAACTATAAGCAGACTATAGCGGTGGCAGATGGGCAAACAGATAGACAGACAGACAACAAGATCTTATAAGGGGTATATTTGTTCCATTTGAGGTACGAAACCCTTAAAAGTGCGTGAGGATGTTCGATCCCAATACCAAAATCATATATCTTTTTAAATAATTATTTTTTTTTAATTTTAATCATAAACATTGATTATTAATACTTTATATAAAAAAAATCAAGACAAGATTCCAGACATTTGAATAGCGTTCAGTAAATATTAGCAAGAAAAAAACATGTCTTTAATCTCATTGGCTGAAGAGAAAAAGGAACTAGAGTTGCGATCACGACGCTAACTAGATGGCAACGCTTTTATTGGCGTTTAATTGAAAAATTCTTACACAATTCACGCTTTATTTCTTCAGTAGAAAAATATTCGATAAGGAAGATAAAATTTAAGTATAACGGTTCTAATATCTTAACACTCTCTCAGCTTCACGGCGGAGGGAACCTAGAGTTAGGGCATTCCGCTCCTCATTTTACTTCCGTTCAGTTTTCAAGACATTGCGTGTGGAGTCGCGGAACTCAACGCCGCGCTTTGTCTTGTTACCGATAGCGAAGTTACCGAAGTGGTAAAATGAAGATAATTCACACGTTTCATACGTTTCCAGCCAGACCCTATACTTAAAAATATATATTCAAGAAAATAAGAACTTATTTTGACAGAAATTCGAGCTTTCAAGCTCACAGTTGGTTAAATAAAATTATTCAAATGCGTTACATAAATTAAGTTACAATATTTTTTAGTTTAGCATTTTGTACCGCTTACATCACGAATGTCAGAAGAAATCTACAAGTAGTGTTAAGATAATCCATTTCCCATATTCGGCCCAATTTTAAGAAATTATTTATTGAGTGTTGGAGTTCATTCATTCTCATACTGTATTATTTCAGATTCGAACCCACTGCCATTGTATTGCGTTTACAGTCAGATGTCTTTTGCCTTTCCACTGTACGGCCAACTTTATTATATACACAAATATTAATATATATAATAAAAACTAGATGAAAGTTACAGCAACAAAGTATGATAAAACTAATTTATACCAATGTTGTAAGTGTTAAATTTAACAGTGTTTAACTCATACACACTTGTATACTTAACTGAAGTAGTAAAAACGAAACGTTTACTATGAAAGTGTCCTAACCTGTATATTATATATATATATATATATATATATATATATATATATATATATATATATATATATATATATATATATATATATATATATATATATATATATATATATATATATATATAAATATATATATATATAACACTTTATTCATCCCACTCCGCTCCTGAAATAGCACCTGAATAATAAAGATTTCGAATGATTGGTGGAACTCAACGCCGCGCTTTACCATACTCCCTCTCTTTATCTTAATTGAGTCTATAACGTGCTGATATTATAATTTTATTTTATCTATTTTTTACCAATGGCAACGCTAAAAGCGCTCGTTTTAACATATTTACTACGGCTTGCAACTCGCTTAATGAATAATAGGTCTGAGCGTTGCAGCTATCTACGTTTATTT
Source organism: Dione juno (assembly GCA_037127375.1). NCBI lineage: Eukaryota > Metazoa > Arthropoda > Insecta > Lepidoptera > Nymphalidae > Dione > Dione juno. The sequence continues at coordinate 1,066,978 of JAXRJS010000067.1, forward strand.
TCCACTATATAGAAAATTTATATACGACGTTACGTATGACTTGCTCAATTTTTCTATTGAGATACTAACAATAAAAAATGTTACAAGATACTATATTATTTATAAAATGAATTTGTTAATAAACTTTATATATATTATATAAAATGGCGGTTGTAAGTGTAATACTTAAAAATTTTCAACGCAGCGGGATTTGAACCCGCGCCTTCTGGAAGTCATCCTCTTCTTATCTACATCTAAAAAAATATTTAAAATAATTGCACTGTTATCATTCAAAGAGTTTCATTTTTTAAGACAAGCCGTATACCCTCAAATAATTATAAATATTATTACAAGTAAATTATAAGTCATATTTACAACAAAAAGAAAATGGCATAATTATAATATATTTTGTCAACAAACCTTGGTTAGGCCACTTTTTAACATTAAGGTCGATACATTTTACTTTAGAAGTGCAAGTGTACGTAATTCCTTATTTAAGTTTTAAATATACTAACATGTCTTCCTTTGCATATGTCGTCTAATAAGACTTTATGAGTCCTTACCTACTTGTGGACTTGACTCGTTACTCATATATATATATATATATATATATATATATATATATATATATATATATATATATATATATATATATATATATATATATATATATATATATATATATAATATATATATATATATATATATATATATATATATATATATATATATATATATATATATTTATATAACAAAGAAATGTGTGTATGTTTACAAACTTTATGGCTCTGGTTAAGGTAGCTGTAAGGTTTATATCTGTTACAAGTTTTATTTCGAATGTCGGATTAACGCTTTTAATTGGCTCAAAAGAGTGAAAAATTAGTTTTTTTTTTTTTATATAATAGTTTAACTGATGAATGAATCTTGATTGAATCTACATTCAGTTAAACTATTATATTAAAAAAAAACTACCCACAGTCATTGCGTTTAAAGTCAGATACTGCCTCAATACACCATGATTGCCTCCAATGAAATAATTATGCCTATAGATGAAATTGGATGTTTCAGATGTCAGTCACTTGCTGCCTTAATGCACCATAATTGACTCCATTACCATAATTATACCTATATATACAATTAGCTATCTCAAATCTACAAAAAAAAAAAATATAAAAAAAAATCAAATTACGTAATCTAAATTTAATACATTTATATGCATAAGTTTCCTTAAACTATCACATAAAAAACTTAAAATTTCTAACAATAACACAATTTGGTTGAATCGATCCATAAAAACTTTTAACCGACTCGACTCCCGACTCGACAACGTGACAGAACAGTTGGCAGTTGGCAACTTGACGCAAGTTTATCACATCAAGTTTAAATATTATCGCTCGTCGGGTTTATTGCGGGTCTCTTATGCTCTCATGTGTTGTAACTTTTTGATATTCTTTGTATATAGGTGTGTTATGAATAATGTGTATGTAAGGTAGCTTTATTTTTTTTTCTATAATATCGCAAACATTTTTCATGAAACATTTTGATGAAAAATCCTTAATAGGAAGTGTCTTTTTTTCATTTTTCATCTAAATCCCGCCTCCCTTGTTGAATGGCGGAACTCAACGCTGTACTTTATCTTACCAGAATGGTATAATAAACAATTGTACTCCCTGAATGGATATCGAACCCAATACTAGAGCTCTTAAATTCAAATATTGCAAGCTCTCACTACACAACAATCGCTTTTCTACTATGCTTAAATTAGTTATATTGTAAATTTTAGAATTTTATTTTAAACGTAAAATGTACACAAAAAAACATAAAAAACGTCCAATTAAAATTAATAAAACTCTATAAAACTGAAAAATTTAAATCCTTTATAACATTTTCCAAAGTGAAGTAATGACGTTAGCAACATAATGTGCCCGATAGTAAGAGTGCAAGTTGGCAGCTCTAGCGCCGGAACATCACTATCTATTCTACTTTTGATGTATTGTATGGTTTTTGGAACTACTTTGCTACTTTTTGACAATGTTTGAATTCGATTTTAAAAACAATTATAGTAATGAACTAATTACGGTGATTTTGTCTACTTCTAACTAATAAGTTTGATACTAGATTTGATGGTTCTGGATTCGATTCTCACTCAAAGAACAATTATATTTAAATTTCAAAACTTGGTGCCAATTAACGCAGGGTCCATTTCCATATGGGTTGTATTACCAATTTCAGCTTTTTTTCTTTATATGTACTAGAATTTCTCATTTTTGTCGAAGTTTCATAGTTCTTGTCAATGTCAAGTGTTTTTTGATTGCATTGACCTATCTGAGTATTTGATTTCAATTTAAGCTTGATACCTTCAACTGTTCTTGAGAAAAGGGGTCGTAAGAGACGTACATACAAATAAACGACAAAATAGACCGCTTTTTAGTTTAAAGTACCCCAAAAAACATATCTTACTAAATTCAGTAATAAATACAGATATAATAGAAAACTTAATCATTACTACATAGCTTTCCTACCTACTACATAGCTTTAATAATAATATGTTATTGCCTCAACATTAAATACGTTTCTATCGCAACAGCTTCGTCAAGTGTATTATATGGCAGAACGCCAGTTTCGGGCATCGATCGTGTTCCCGTACGGTACAACTTTCATCGAATTTATGAAATTTTGTATGAGAAAACAACATTTTGTGATTATTTTTCACTTTATTCTGTCTCTTATCATAGAATGTTTGATTATATCGATGATATATGTGCCTAATTATTTTCAGGCTTCACGCGTTTTCCGTAGCGAAAGAACAGAGCGCCAAACGGCCTACGGTCGCTACAACCTCTTTTGCCTCGTCAATTGTCATTAACCTTTTCATACTTACCCTCTCTAAAGCTTTTAGATAACTTTCTATCAGTATCTTCGATATCATGTTGTATATCCCACCGACCTCTCTTACCACTGACTGACTGACTCGCTTCGTTCATAGAAACATATATACAAATGGTTCTTTAATTATTTTATTTTTACGAATCTCAAGAATTTATTTTACTTACTGCTCTTCTTTTCTTTAATTTACAAGCATTGTAAGCTGAATGGCGATTACGTTTAATGTCCGCAATTTAAAAATATTATTAAACTAAGAATATTGTACTAAGGCGTATGTATATACTAGTCGTACATACACTTTTAGTATCACGTTCATGAAATTATTGATTATATTTAAAAAGAAAATATATAGTTATAGTAGAAATATATCTTAACTAATACGTATGTATTTACGAATTGTAACGAAAGTAAAGCGAGCGCTGAATATAGAGAACAGACGGTCTTGGCAATTTTCTCTCAATTTAATCTTTCTAGCTCTATTTTTCAGCATCATACTGTATACGGCAAGAGTGGGGTAGCCGAAGATAAGGGTAGGCATTACAGGTATTCGAGACATTATATGTTGAAAAGCGAAACTCAACGCCGCTGAGATCAATGACAATTAATTTGTACACAAAAGCAACAGACAATTAATTTATGAATAAAAAAATATAAAAAAAGCTCACAATGTTGTAATATTCTATATACATATATAAAATTTAATCCTATGTTAAAATATTTTAGTTTTCACCAATACTGGTCACTAGCACTTGGCTCAGTCTGGCGCTTAAAAGAAACGTGCTGAGCATAAGTGACTAGAGTGAATCGAGTAAAAAATAAAGTCGAATTCTTTCTATTTTGTCCAATATATAGAAGGAACAACGTGCCTAAATTACAATATGGTATCGAATGGAAATTGTATTTTCTAGGAATTTTTATAAAATATATGTGTGTGTAATTTCGGTTTTCATTCTTTAATATTTTCATATGTATCTTCATTCTTTTAAGACACAGCGCAGTTTTTAGATGCGAAGATGGAATATGGAAAGCGGAGAGCGGAGAGTCTTAGCATTTAAATCTTCCTGACAATTTCTCCTGTTATATATAATAATAATAATAATAATAATGTCAGAATTGCTGACAGATTGACAGATGGTGCTAGGCCAAGTTTAAAGTTCAGTGGTGAGGTCGACCAACTTCATATGAAAAATATGGATACGTATAGTGGATGTTGGGGTGTCTTAACACTATTTTTTCTCTACCTAGTAGAAAAGAAGCGAGAGATTCCTGAATCTAAAAGAAAATAATACTCACATAATACTTCCAAATTCAGAAGGTCTTCTAACGTGTAAGCTGGGAACCAAGGGTTGGATACGCGGCATACTAACTGCCTTCCACTGTCCTCTCTCCGAACTCGCCAGGTCAATATACTTCTAGTCACTTCACCATCTACCTCCACCTATTGTATACAAGCAATAAGATATTAGGTAAGTGTGGGTATATTAATATACCAGGCAAAGCAGTAAGATCTTAGAGTAAGACAATTTATTATTCGTCTCCCTCTATTTGTCTTTATTTTTCGACTTTCTAGCCAGATTCAGAATCGTCCAACATTTAAACCAATAAGAACTAAAAAAAAAAATTGAAAATTTAGTTTTAAAAAAAAAATAAAGTAAGTAAATAGTTGACTGTGTTACAGGCTTACGGTTTGATCCTGCATAAGGTAAAATTTATATTTGCAATTAAAAAAAATTCTATTAATATATTCAAATATATTAATATATTCCTGTCCTTTAACACGCTTAATGCTTAAAATGTGGAAGTAAATCATTAGCGGTGTGTATTAACACTATTTATTTTCTCTAATCCATTACGAAACAAAATATATGAAACTTTTTTCAGTTTTATATTTTACTTTGCAGGAAGAATAATACCAAAACGTCGAAATAAAGCATTTCAATCCCCATGTTGGAATTGAACCCACAAATGTCGTATCTATATAAGACTACTTCACCATAATAGCCTAACTTACTAACTTACCTGTGTTAAAGCCGAATCAATTCTCTGTGAATTAATAAACCAATCAATATTAGGCGCTGGCTTTGATCCCCTTGTTGTACATACGAACGGTCTCTCATGTCCAGCACGAGTGGGTCCGCCTCCAGATACTCTGATGAACTGTGGCTTTACTGAAACCAAAGCAATATATATATATATATATATATATATATATATATATATATATATATATATATATATATATATATATATATATATATATATATATATATATATATATATATTATATATATATATATATATATATATATATATTTAATTTAATATTAAATTATTTACTTCACATCAATAGGAAAATTAGACAGCTATTGTACACAACGGTTGGCGTTCCGTTCTTTTTACGGAAAAACTAAAATATGTACTAAAAAAAAATTATGATTTAAAAAAATTTTAGAAAAGAACAAAGAAAAAATTTTATAATCAAAGATATCATACTTTGTTTGCAAAATAGAGAGATAAACAGTCAGACTAGGTAATTATTACACGGCTCCTTAGACAGACTTAATTGGTTGAATAATGGGAAACTATCTCTAAGACTACTAATCTCTTAATAAGTATATGTTAAAAATATAATATTAGTGACAATAGTTGTTTAAACAAATTTAAATCGTTATATTAACTTAATTGATTAAAATGAAAAATATTTCTTGTAGAAGGGTGTATTTCATAATATTTTGAATAAGGATTCAATGATACCTCATTTGATATAGTTTGGAAATTATTTTTTTCTATTTTAACAATATGTAAGAGATAAGAGATAAGACGGCAACCTTGGCTGACCTTCGAAAACAGAGTACCGAAGATACAGGAGAAGGTCACGTAAAAAGCATGAAGACCCCCCGGAGAGCATGTATGAAGAGATTAATGACAGTGGACGAGGCAAAAGAGGTATGCAGGGACCGCAGCGTTTGGTGCTCCGTTCTTTGTGACTACCCCGCTAGGGATAAAGCGTAAACCTATGTATGTATGTAATAATATGGTATCTGGTTGTCGCTGTGGTATATTTGTGGCAAGGTTAAGACAAATCGATTGACGAATGAATCATCAAAATAAATCAACCCATTTGGTAATTACAATGCTACATAGGAATAAACTTGCATACATTCATGACCAGATACATACATTACCCTATTTTTAGCTGTGCATTCGGGTAAACCGTGAAATAAAAAAGTTTAAAACATATTAAATATGCAACATGATTTATTAAGTAGAGTTCTATTGTAAATGAAGAGAGCTGTGTATAGAGATTTATAAAATATTACATTTTTTTAATCTGCAGATTCTCAATCTGCAGATTTACTTGTAAATTTAATAAATAAAAATGTAATTTGAAGTAAGAGTTCATAAGTACTTTCGAATCGAGTACAGTGTCGACACTACGCTGGGAGTTGCGACGCTTACCGAGAAATACTACAGCTTGAAATCTTAGTAAGTATTTTTTTGTAAGTTTTGTTCTAGTTTCTTGCAACTCTATCATAATTGATAAATATTGATAGAAAGGAATAACCCAATGAAATATCTCAGTTATCTTTTTGATCGTCTATTAAAGAGGCATTTATTTTCATTGATAAAAACGTGGTAGCTTAAATTTTCCATATAATATATGACTTTTGCTAAAGTCACCAAGCAAGAAGATCCATATTGTACACACGATAGTCCTGGGAACATTTTGACTCGGAGAAACTGGCAAAAAAACACAGCTCGGCTATGAATTTAAAAATTAATATGAAAAGTAGAGTACAGTTTCTATTAGACTCTTTATTTATACTATTAAATATAATACCGTATACATTTTGTAAAGTTAATAAACATTTATGTAAATTAAATAGAATCACGTTGTATTCATCATATAGCAAGGTAGGCAGTGGGAGGCTTGAAGACACTCCTTTGCCTATTATCTGCCTAATTTTAAAAATATTGGCTGTCGAATGGTAGCAATCAAGGCCTCGCTTTAACTTGTTTTCAGAGCAATAAAATAAAAATAATTTATTTCCCCTTAGTGAAAATGGAACCACAACCGTCGTGTCAGTCAGACGCTGTGACACAATGTCCTCTGTGATGTGTAAAAATAAATAATTGTACGCCTAATGGAAAACCGTATATGGATGCTCAATATTCATAATTACAACTAATTACATACAACACAACAACAACTAATAACAATTGTACAAATGAAGCAAAACACTTACAATATAACTTAATCGTCACTTCTCTAATTTGCGGCTGTAGGAGTGGAGGTTCGACCCTACATTGTAGCTTCGTCCCAGTCATCTCCCTCGACAAGGACGGCAAGTGTATTTGACATACGGTACCATCCTTTGTTATAGCTAGACGTTCTTCACCGCGATACCACGATACGTCCGGTGGAGGCTTGCCTGTTATATTAATTGTAATTAAATATCATGTATATATATATATATATATATATATATATATATATATATATATATATATATATATATATATATATATAAAGTTAACTGAACTTTTGCAGAGGTGGAAAGCAGCGCTTTGTTACGAGATAATAATTCATTTTCTCGAGTTGGAATCAAACCATCTACCGTAGTTTTTGCAGGCAGACTGTCTAACTGAGTCACTTCAATATAAGCTCACATAAAGACCTGTTAATGATAATTATTACATTTCTTAAACTTAGTATTAAAATCTAAAGTAATAGATGTACATGATATATGGAGCTAGGGAAGTATAGGATTTACTTACCTCCTGATGCTTGGCAGGATAGAAGCAAATCTTGTCCTTCTCGGAACGGTCCAGCTATGGAACCAAGAATTTCTCTACCTTCTAAATCATATATTCTCGGGCCATCTGGTGGAACTGTTAAATTCAAATTCAAATAATTTTATTTAAAACTAGATAATATGATTGATTTTCTTACGTCCAAAATTTTACTACCGGTTCACTAAAGTTAGTGCTTCAGACCTGACGCCTGTTAATTAACAGAGAGAGAAAGAAGAGAAAACCTTCTTAGTACTCCATAGACTGTATGTACGTTGTGGATATCGGGCCAGTTATATTTGAGTGAGAGGAGGTCGGAACAGTACTTGGGACTCAGTCTCTTAAACCTACTCTCGGCCAAAAACCAAGCGTAGGTTTAAGCAGATCCTTTTAAAATACGCATGAATGCTTGCCTCCTCTGATCGATCTTCTCTCTTTGACCAAATTCGACATGATTATATTAGTGCCAGTTCACTTCAGTTAAGTACGTTCTGGAAAATTCTGATAAGAATTCAAGGCTCGAAAACAGGCTATTTTAACAGACTATAAAGTATTATCACTATTATACATTTCGCTCTGACGCGTACAAGTTATAAAATCTTAAAATAGTTTTTATAATCATAGTAATTTAAACAGTTAACATAACTATGATTATAAAAATTATTAGTAACTATTATTATTATTATTATTATTATTATTATTATTATTAGTAATTATTATTATTAACTCCATTTGGTGGAGCAATGATAAAATTTGCATAATCATCTACTTGATTAATATTTAAACGTGTAATTTATATTCCATATTCCATTAATCAAGAGAATTCCTAAGAATTACATATTATTAAATGAAAAATATAAATATTTACGTCTTTTTTATTTTTATTGTATGTATTTGTATACACATTGTTTTCAGAGAAACACTCCAGTACTTCATTTTTGTCATAACAAATAGGTCAATATATAACTTCACTCACCAATTACAGTTAAATTGACTCTATAGTTCCTGGTTGGAGAGTCGATATAATCTATTCTACATCTGTACACGCCTTCATCATATCTTGCCACTTTGTCCACAGCAAGATGAGCAGATGATGGATCAGATTCATTTAAGACGAATCGAGCTCGACTCCCGAATTCACCAGCTACCGCCCAGTGAACTGGTGGGCCGTTTCTGAAGTCGACTCTATAATTGAAATTAAATATAAAAAATAGTAGATATTACAGGAAAATACAACAAGTCTATAGTTTATATTTACAGGTTATTTTTACGTTTTAAATGATTTTCCCTATTTTATTAACAACCTACACCCTATATATCAGTACAAAATGAATAAAAAAATCGACATCTTTTTAATAAATAAAAAAAATTTCATCTTTGTATTTTAAACGTCTTATAGATAAATTGAAATTGTAGAGATTTTCATTTTGACACGTTGAAATTCTATTAAGGAACAAGATTCACTGGAGTTCTTCCAACGAGGAACGAGGAAGGCGTTGTGTTGGTTCCTTCCTAGCTTTTGTTTTAAAACTGACTCATGCAATGCTTTGGCAACGTATTCCGGTCATCGTGTCTATATTGCTACTGGAAATGTTATAATAAGTCAGAATGTAACTGTATAATATATTATTATATAAAACTAAAGTGTGGACTAAAATTTAATTTTTTTTTATCATTGGACTATTCTTTGAGATTTTGAAAAAATCCTTTTTAGTATTCTCTATGAATACTGCATCGCAAATTTCAAGTTTTGGGGTCTGTATAAAGTAGGATAGACAGAGAGAACCCAGTGTTAAAGAACTCCGTCCTCCGTTTTCGATTTAATTTTTGAGATTATCTTGTTATTAGAACGAAGGAATTTAAATAATTCATTCATTCGAGTGGCAATTTTGTCCACAACGAACGTGGCTGTACCATTCGCTGTGCCGCTGTTCGACGACAACCTATCGTTTTTTTTTTGAGCACACAATCGCACACTTGCCTCTATATATCTCACTTTTGGCAAAATTCAAAATGCTTTTGCATACCAAATTATTGGTGTAAATTGCTTTGCACTTTATATAACCGTAATGGAAAAAAGAAAATGATTTGTATACAAATAAATATAAATATTTGACACAAATTGGTTTTAGGTTTATATACTTTAGTTACTTTAGTAAAATACATTACAGTAACTAAAGTATATAAATGCTGAGTTTCCTATTATTTTCTAGAACGAATTTAAAAATACGTTATTGATGAGGTTGTTGAATTTTTTATTTAAAAGTATTATTTACAGACTGCACTAGACTAGATTAAGTACATCGTAGATTTTTATTATAAAAGCTAGCTTTCTTTTTTTACACAAAAGTCATATAGCATAATATTTTAACAAGAAAATTAGCATTGTATGTGTTTTTTTATGTCATAAACATCGACTGACATGACATTACACAAACGTGTGACTGACATGGCTTGTCAGGCTGATTAAGTACTAGTTTTATAAACTTTTTTCTAAGACAACAGAATTTACTTTACTGACATTAAAAGACATCCATCATTATCATTTATCTGACGAATTCACGCTGTATTCCGCATATATAGGCAGAGGGAACCTAGTGCTAAAATTTTAAGACACTCCCTTCTCCATTTTCCTCCCACTTTTCTAGATATTGTGTGTTAAATAACTTAACGCCGCGGTTTTTACTCTACTAATATTTAAATTTATATTGTAGTAGCATTTCTTTGAATAAAATTGAATCTATAATAACCAAGTTTCAGTTTCCAATATACTTTTCATAATATACTTTTTACTTTTGTATTTAAAAAATATATTTTGTTACAATTAAATATTTTATTTGTTCCAGTGTGAATAAAGCGTTGATTTTATCGACGATAATAGCTTTATTTTATGGCTCCTGGAAGTGAACTCGATTTGGCATCCTACCGGGCCATGAATTGTAGCGCACGATGTCGTATTTCTTACATGGGTATATTGCCCAACGTTCTTGAACATAGGTGGATAATTTTGAAATTCATTTTTCTCATATATTTTATTTTTGTTTGCAATAAAATATATATGTTTGTAATAGAGTTGTATATGTGGGTAGTAAATCATTTTGATTTCCTTTGACTAAGATGAAATCCGTAGTTAAGTTTCGCCTCGGAACACGCAATCTCAGGCGTAAAGTGAAGAACGCCGTATCTTGACACAAGATCTGCCTACCCAGCTATATTCCGAATATAAAGCGAAATCGAAGCGAAATCTAAAGGAACAGTCAAAAGCTTCTGTCAGGAATATTTTAAATATCTACAATTCACATTTTCTTAGAAACATCACGTTTTCTTAGAAAAAAATTAAGTAAATATATTTCAAATGAAATTCAATTAATTTCAAATTCAAATATTTCAATTAATTTTATGTAAAAAACATATCGCTATAAATATCTTTGGGCTTATTTTAATAAGGAAAAGGTTATTTCAGACGTACATATAATAATTCCCTCATACCATTAACTTACGAAGTTGGAACGCCAATGTAACGAGATTAATTTGTAGAGTTTCATTCTGATATAACAAAATTCAGTTTTAGATTTAATGAAATAATTAATTTTCCATATATTCTATATTCTTTTATGTGCTTTTATATTATAATATCAAAAACAGTACAAAATAAGAGATACTATAGTACTATATTAAATCTAAGGCGCGTCTTTCCGTAATTCACTTTCTACCCATACGTTCTTCTCCCTTACTAAGCAATACGTACTGATCAAGCTACGTCGAAATTCTTTTATGTGGGCTACAGCTTATTTATGTTTTTAACACAACAAGGACTATTACCAAGTGGCGCGGGTTCAAATCCCGCTTCGTGCAAATTTTTAGAAGTTTAAAATATAATATTAATATTACATAATATATCTTTATCTGACCAGAACTGTTAGCTCTATATTATTTTATATTAAGAAGCCTCTCAGAATACTTGTCCATGTGTCCTGGCGTTTATTTTGGACAAATTATAGTAAATTTTCACTAAGCTGCAGTATCGGTAAAGCGACGTATGTGAATTAGTATATTTACTGAATCCGTTGATATTAAAAATTTTTGTATCAAGTACCATAAAGTAAGAAATTGACTTAAAAATCCATTTCTACGCACCTACGAGCTTTAATATGTCGATGTTATAATTATAAATATATGTTATCCCAACTTATGTAATTATAAATATATAATAATATAAAAACTTATGTAATTATAAATATATGTAATATATAAATAAATAATTATAAATATATGTAATTATAAATATATGTGATAACGTTTATACATACATTTATAGCTTCATGCTTTATCCCTAGCGGGCTAGCCAGAAAAAAGGGAGAGAGAGAGAAGAGAGTTACTGCGTACCTCTTTCGCCTCTGCATACATGCACTCCTCATCCGTTTTACATGATCTCACTCTGGTATCTTCGATATTGTGTTCTCGAATGTCAACCTCTCTTACTCAAGTTTCCACCTCTTCTACCTTTCTTACTAATGACTCTTGCACACACACTTTCCGCCAAAATTTGATTTTGTACCGTTTTCGTTGAGGTGGAACTGTGTAAAACCAAGACCAAGTGTTTCCAGACCAAATTTTTTTAGATATCAATGGAAAATATTATACAATAACAAAAAAAGGTTCAAACTTCTCTAGGCTTTTCGAGACTTAAAATTACCTTGGATGTGTCACTTTTGCCAACAATGTCTACTTAAATTTTAAACGCAAGTGGTGACACAGATATACATTTCATAGTATTCACTAATTCAGATTTTAGTCGTATAAACGTTAATTCGCAGTGTTCACTAATTTAGGTTTATCTCGTGTTATTTAACTATTATTAAACAAATCAGTCACTGTTTTTGTTTCCTTGTAGAATTAGTCTTGTTAAGATAAATGAAAAATTAAAATGAATCCTGTGACAGGTCACTTGTCATTGTATGATTCAGATCTAAAATTAGAAAAATTAAATCTATAACTAGAAAAAAAATTGGCAAAATGAATTTTGAAATTAGACAAAGAGTTGTTTTGTAGTTAATTTGATACAAAATAGGCATGAGTGCATATAGCTGAAATATTTTTAAATAACTTGTACTGTCCTCTGACCTACATTCAGAAGATGGTGCGGAACCTCGGTGTGCTAGTACAACTCACTATATATATATATATATATATATATATATATATATATATATATATATATATATATATATATATATATATATATATATATATATATATATATATATATATATATATATATATATATATATATATATATATATATATATATATATATATATATATATATTTCCTCCTTTTTTAAAATCGGTTAAAAAATTTAACAAAAACAATGATCCAAACAAATATACGCAATTTACCCAATACATTCCAACTTACATAATATTCCACAATACACGGACCATTAAAAATGAAAAATAGTTTTCGCATTTCATTAAGAAAGTGCTCAAGCTCGTATGTTATCATTTGGTAGCAAATGGGCCTTATTTCGTTCTGAAAAAGTCGTTTATCACATTACCTTGGCCGGTCTCCAGGAGTTCTAGCTAACAAAGAATCGCTACGTTTACTATTGCATACATGAATTTTAAACTTACTGTACAGTCTAGTCTAGACTTTGAAATTGCATAGTGACGAACGGTTAAGAGAATTTTATTAAAGGTTACTTATATTATAGCGTCAATTTATTGTTGGGTGTAAATTTTATAGATCATTAAGTGTAATATGTGAAGATTTATAAAATATTGTGTAAATGTAAAGCTATACCTATATTAGAAACGGAGCGGAAAATGCTGATATATGTTTTCGCTATGACTATACTTTTATATTGTTAACGCGACGGATGTGGGTTCGATTCCCACTCGGGGGAATGAGTTAATTCATTTCGTCGCTCTGGTAACATGACCAAGCGCAGCGTTGAACTCCGCCACGCAATATATAATGTCTCGAAAATTGGACGAAAAGTGGAATGGAGTGTTTTAACACTAAGGTCTCTCTACCCTGCATATGCGGAAAAAGGGTTAAGATATTTAATTTTTAGGCTTAAAAGTTACCTAATAGGTAAAAACGGGACCCGATTACTAAACCTTAGCTGTTGGTATGTCTATCACCAGGCTGTATCTCATAAACCGTGATAACCAGAATGCTGAATTAAATATAATAAATATAATAATATATAAGAACTATAAGAACAAATATAAAAAAAATACTAAAAGTAAAAAAAAATAAAAATATTTCGTCAGCAAAATACTTACAATCATGAAATGGGTACCCTTGGTGCGCGAGTACTACTCGCGCTTGACCGATTTTTTTTAAATTTAAATCGTTTAAGATTGAATATGACGAAATTTATTTTAAACTAGATATATTTCCCATATCAACAAATTTATTTATTATTAACTAAAAAAAATGAATTCTCAAACGACGCATTACCAAAACAATTAACGCTGTAAATAATAAAACAAAAATATAATTCACCATTTTTATGATTTATTAGATAACTTTATCAAAAAATTAACCCCCTGTATAATACAAAGAGGACATGAGATAAATTGTTGCTAGCAAAGTAACAATACCAATTTATTAGAAGACCCGATTGTGACAATCAATTTTACGCATTACATTTGCTGTCACTGTCCTTGTCTGCTAAGAGGAGGTCTCAGAGACCTCTAATTTTTTACTATGCTTTCTATTAATTACGGATTCTATTATGTTTCATAGAAAATATGAGGATACCATAGTGACAGTACCATACCATGGGGTTATGGGTTCTGGGTTGGGTTGGGTATGGGTTATGTAACCTACATATATATATATATATATATATATATATATATATATATATATATATATATATATATATATATATATATATATATATATATATATATATATATATATATATATATATATATGTATATATATATATATATATATATATATATATATATATATATATATATATATATATATATATATATATATATATATATATATATATATATATATATATATATATATATATATATATATGTATTTCATTCTTCGTGGGATAGAAATGTATAGGTTACAGGATACCTTCACTTTTCGTTCAGCTTAATCTTAGTTATTAATTAAGTTAAGTCTTATTAATTATTTTAACCATGTTAAATGTAAAAAACTTATTCAAACCTGTTTATAAAAATAAACAATACTTGAAACTGTACAAGTAATAAATAAAATTATAATTTTATATATTTCAACATTTCTAGAAGACTCGTTTTTAGTTTCATATTACAGTGTAAATTAAACACAATATCACACAGTTATCGAAATTTATAGTTATTTAAAACCAAAACACCCAAATTATTCCTACATAATTTATTTTTCTACTTTATTCTTACGTCATACATTCATGTTAGCGAGAACCTTATTAAGAACGTTTTACAGGGAACAAATCCGTCATACATGGTGTTTGTGTAACTTAAACCGTTCTCGCAGCCTTTTTTCAGTATTACTCCCGAACATCTTTCTCTCCTTTTCAGTATATTTCAGAATAATTCATTTTAAGTTCAAAATTATAAAATAAGTTCTTGATATCCAATATAACAGTTAGCACGCACGAAGGACCAAAAGTCCATTTGAACTAAGAACTTCAATAGTTGGCGGACGTCCAGCGCAAGGCTCTATGCCAGGTTCTAACGATCACCTGGTCGCTACTACGATTAGTAGAACCGTTGTTTTCTGCTGTAACATTTTCTATAGAGTACGAGTATTTTTATTGTTAAATGTGAATTTTTGCATATATATATATATATATATATATATATATATATATATATATATATATATATATATATATATATATATATATATATATATATATATATATATATATATATATATATATATATATTGTAAGTCATCATCAATTGAGGATATCATGTAGCAGGGAGGGCAGAGGGAAAGGTATGGCATATTAGTGTCAAGACATTCCGTTCCTTGCTTTCCGCTTTTGCACACATTGCGTGTTCACAGGCGGATCTCAACGCCGCGCTTTGCCTTATAAGTGTTCATATAATATATATTTTACAATCTTGTTAAAAATATTTAATTTTTAATATTTTTAATTTCTTTTTATTTATTTCAATTTTCTAGCGATTAAACTATTCCCAATGTATGTATGTATGTCTGTAAGTATATAACTATAATTGGTTTTATATGTATATAATATATAATATGTATGTTAATTTTGTTTTTTTTTATATATGTATGTAAATATTTTTGTAAATAATATAGGTGGTATAAGTATATTTACGAGAGCTTATTATTTTTGACATTATACAAATATTATTACACCATATAATCTCAATTTGGTTATTTCCTCTGCGTTAAGGTTGCCTGGCAAAGATTGCTATTAAGCAATAAGCCCGCCTTTTGTACAATTTCAGTGTGTACAATAAAGGATTATTATTATTATTATTAAAATTGCCGAATTTCCTTATCCTTGACAAATTACGCAAATTTTCATTCTTGACGAATCTCAACATTGTTGTATTAATAGTACTTTTTTTTTAAATACGTGTTTGTCTATAGTATATAGTTTATAGTTCACACTTTATAGTACGGACCGAAGTTCTAAGCTTCGTTAGTTCCTGTTGCGTCGTGATAAATGATCTCTGTCAGATAGTGAGAAATAAGGACTGTTTTATATTCTATGAAATGGAAGATATTATATATCACCATAAAGTACGTGACTTCCTTTTCCTTATAGTTTAAGTTATATTATTATTCCACATTTTTGTCTATTTATTTATCTATATATTTATTTATTTAGGCAGAGAACACCGAAGGTTGCAGGACGCTGCAGTCCCCACTTTCCGCCATTCGAGGCATTGCGTGTTGAGTGGCGGCACTTAACGCTGGGTTTTTGCCTTGTTGCCAGAGCGAAGAAAATGAAAATTATTCATTCAACCCGAGTGGGAATTGAGCTCAAGATCCGTCGCGTCTACAGGCAGACGCTGTTCCGCAGCACCACAACGGTCCCCTATCTATTATTTAAGTATATCTATCTATTATTTAAAAAATACATTTTATATTGTAAATTAATAGATTTTATGCTTTACACACACACACACACATATATATATATATATATATATATATATATATATATATATATATATATATATATATATATATATATATATATATATATATATATATATATATATATGTATATATATATATATATATATATATATATATATATATATATATATATATATATATATATATATATATATATATATATATATATATATATATATATATATATATATATATATATATATATATATGTATATAAAACGTAAAATCTATTCAGAGAATTACAGAGAAATGCAACACTAAATCTGATTCAGTTCATATTTTGCCATTTTAAAATACAAACAATAGTACAAAATATAATAATAATAATTATTAATTATATTAATAGATAAAAATTTAACAATAATTGCCATTTAAACCTAACTTCACGCCACTTCAGCTAATAAAGCGGTTATTTTGTTCTCACATTGACATGATTGCATGATGAGCTCATGACTAGGCCGAGTGTATATTTAAATAGAGCGACTTGTGTATAATATAATGAATCAAATGACTACTGACAGCTTAATACTCGGTTAACGTTTGAGACATACGCAGAATGGTTCTTGTGGATTGGATTAGATGAGGGCATCGTGTTAGAAGAGATTATAGCAGGTTCAAATATAATTCGGCTAATTATATATATTTTTAGATTCAGGCTTTTTTTTAAGTGAAACAAATAGTACAGTAAATAATTTAAACAAAGAACATAGAAAATAGTACAAATATCAATTAAGTTTCCACAAATTACTAAACACGTACACTTCTCAAGCACTAGTTATTTATTATGAATATGTTAGGTTATTCTATAATCAATAAAAAAATAAAAAAATAAAAAAAATATAACGTTTTTCACGAAAGTAATTTTACATGTATATAAAAAGTAAACTATCCAACATACAAATATTTATTTTAATCTAACCAGTAGTTCCTGAGATTGGTGCCATAGAAATATAGAAGTAAAAAAATGTATGTATGAGCTGCTGAATGGATATACCATAGAGAGCAGAACAGAATTCCATAAACAAAAAAATATTCTTCTAAAGCGCATTATTTATGGACGAACGCACGCCATTTTGAAAAGATAAATAACACTAGTACCTAAGTACTCAGCTCGGTGACATCTCATTTTAAACGCCACGAGTCTATTTCCCCTCAGCTTTATTACGTTTACGGAACGTAAAATATATAACCTCTTTTACGATCACTACTTGCCGTAATAGCTGATTATACTAAATTAGAATTTATTCATTTTAAATACTCGATACTGAAGTGAAATAAAGTAATAAAATTGTTTAAAGATTCAAGAATGATTTAATTTTTTATTTAGCTTCAAACTGTACTGCACATAGCAGACTAGGCAGAGGCAACTGTAGGTTGAAGGAACCTAGTGTTAAGACACTCCGTTTCCCATTTTTCGCCTTGCGTATTGAGTGGCGGAACTCAACGCTGCACGTTGCCATGATGCCAGAGCGAAAAAAAATAAAATAATTCATTCTCCCCGAGTAGGATTCGAACCCACTATTTTCTGATAGATTATATAATTATAGCAAAGTTATACTTTATTCCGTCCAGGAATTGATATAGTATATTGAGCGAAAAGCATTTACATATTTCTATCTATCAACTATTTTTATTTTAGTGGTAAAAAGGCAAAGCGCGGCGTTGAGTTTCGCCACTCATCACTTAATGTGTTGAAATTCGCTAGCGGAGCGGAGTGTCTTATCACTAGGCCCCCTCTATTTATGCTATTATATGTAAGATACAATGTGAAGCTAAATGAAATATTCTTTCTTCGTATATCGGTGCCAGAGATAAGTGAATTTAAAACAAACACACATAAGCAATATGACAACAATAAGAGGCGAGTCACTCAAATATGTAATTTGAGCCTATTGAATAGACGGACGGACTTATTATATAGCCTAGTAGCGAGTGTATTATATAGGCTTAGCTTAGCTTTCCATATTTTTATAGTTATTACGCCTTATCCAGTGACCAATTCTGAGAAATTGTGGCTTCTCAGAAATCGATCTCGAGAAGTTTTAATATTTTCTTAATATATAGACATCCCGTTTGCATCTTGGACCTTACAATGGCTCGAAGGACCAGGTTCCTTGGAAGTTCAAAATTTTTAAAGAATCATATAGTATATATAATCGATATTATGTTTAAAGTAATCGATAATATAGGGTAGGGGTCGCTAGTTCTTAAAATAAATATGAATGAATATTTTATCACTATTCATATTTATTTTAGGAATCGGCTTGTTCGCGGCTTCCCTCGCTTGATCGATGTTCTCAGATTTACTCTATGTATTAGTATGTATGTATTGAATATTTCTTTTGTCAACAAATATACAATATTTTATCTGGGCGGTGGGTATTCGCCTAGTTTTTGGTATACCACGTTTTCGGTATCGATAAAAGCGTAAATCTCGATTCCACGGGATTTTCCATGTGCCAGCTAATATATATATATATATATATATATATATATATATATATATATATATATATATATATATATATATATATATATATATATATATATATATATATATATATATATATATATATATATATACATATATATATATATATATATATATATATATATATATATATATATATATATATATATATATATATATATATATATATATATATATATATATATATATATATATATATTATATAAAATACATAGACTAATAATTTGCGAATGCGCTGGATGCGGAATTCAAGAATGACTTATCGTTCTCTTATACATTATATAAGCCACGCAAACTTATACTTTACAATAAGCTCTTCATAAGTGATTGCTATACTCGAATATATTTCGGGCATCTTCAAAGCTGAGGGGTAGTTACTTTTTGGAAACCATCCAACCGTCTACTGTTTGTTTAATTTTAAAGCTTTTATATAAAGAAGTTTTTGTATACTTTAATTTAAAAATTAAATTCCTAATTTATTGCTAATAAAAAAAAAAGTAATGAACGTATACAAATTTTGACGTAGGCTCGGTAAGGCCGTATGGCTTAATTAGCTACATCGATTGGATGGTATACAAGAGGCGCGGGTTCAAGTCCTGCTACGTTCAAATTTTAATATGTTTTCCCTTTGGTTTGTGAATAATACTGTAGAAAAAGTAATAATTTATTAAACAGTTTGTTATTAAATTCTTATGTTTAATGTTTAATTATGCTAATATTAAATATTAACTATTTTAACTTTTACTTATCGCCACTAAAAATATAAAGAAATAATTAATATTTATCAGATTTAATTATAATTTGGTAGTGACACAACATTATATACTCCGCTCTCCGATTCCGATCAAAAACGACGTGTTTCGACGTCAATGACTTCCTAAACCAAGTCCGTACAATTTTTATCAGTATAAGTAGGTGAGTAAACACTACGTACTATGCAAAAGTTGACCCACATAGTATTGTATTTATAAAAACCCGTAAACTACATATAGTATATATATCCTTGACATAAATATATTATATATGTTGCGAATATTTTGGGTCGTCACGACAGAGACAATAATTACGTGAAACAGTTAATTCACACAACACAATCTAGCATGATATATATATATATATATATATATATATATATATATATATATATATATATATATATATATATATATATATATATATATATATATATATATTAAAAATGAAACGTTTGTACATGCTACGACTGATAAGTGAATACATTTAACATACATTTAGTGCAACTAAGCTCTAGGAAATTTACTGATTACTAATATAAGAAATTATAATGAGGCCTGTTGTATATATATATATATATATATATATATATATATATATATATATATATACTCATTTCATCGTAGATTAATAATTTGTGAATGAATTGAAGAATGACAAGCTTCAAAGATTTGAAAAATAATTATTAATTTGTTTTTTACATACTTAACATTTTTCTGTCTGTCTGTTGGTGTTATAAAAATCGGTTCAATGGTTCCAGAGATTAGCTGGTACTTGGAAAGTCCAGTGGAATCGAGAATTACGCTTTTATCGATACCGAAAACGTGGTATACCAAAAACTGCACGAGTACCAACCGCCCAGATAAAATATTGCATATTTTTAGACAGAAATAATATTCAATACATACATACTAATATATAGAGTAAATCTGAAAACATCGATCAAGCGAGGAAGCCGCGAACAAGCCACATATATATATATATATATATATATATATATATATATATATATATATATATATATTTATATATATATATATATATATATATATATATATATATATATATATATATATATATATATATATATATATATATATATATATATATATATATATATTTGTGCTATATCTTAAACGTAATACACATATAGCAAGGTAGACGGAGAGAAGTCAGTATCAGGATAGTATGTTCTCCACTTTCTACCCAAATTCGAGACATTGTGTATTTAGCGGCGGAACTCGACGTCGTACTGAATTCTAAAGTGGATTAAAGCCATGAATGCCATAATTTTGAATTGAGAAATAAAGTAACTAAGTAAAAATATGTATCAGTATATTTTTGTATATTATTTCATAATATCTTTATAAAGGAAAGATTTGTATAATTTATCCTCCCAATCCCCCCTCCCCCCTAATTGTATGATTGACAATGGCTTAGAGGATAATCGATGCGACCTTACAAATCGGGATCCGCTAGCTATTGAGCCCTTTATAAATGTGAGATTAGGAAGGAAAAGTCAATTTTGTTTTGTACATACATACATATAGATAGATATACGTTGCTGCATTTTTATATATATTTGACTAGTGTATAGTAAAACGTATATCGTTTGAAATTACAAATCATTAATATACTAAAATTAGTCTAATTAATACAAATATTTAGTTTGTTATATTATGTATTACATATATAAAACTGTATCTTTAATCATTCTGTCTGTTTGTAAAACTACACTTAAATCCGTTATGTAGTCAAGAGGTTTACTAGTTATAATATGCACAAAAAAACAAATAATATAATAATTTATTTTTTAATATTTTTTTAATATAATAATATTATGCGAAAACGTGCACACAATTATGTACATAATGTTAAACATATAAATCTTCCATCCATATCAATCTAGCTGTCAATGAAAGCTCCAAAAGTCAGCTCCAGTGTTTTATATAATTATTAATGTCATATTTTAACTTACTTATATACGATTATAATTTTTATACATAATGATTATTTTCTTAGGCAAGTGAGAAAATTTTCAATACGGAGTATTTTAACTCTATTATTCTACCTACACTACTACAACATGAAAGATATGTTAAAAAAACCTACATACATGTAATAAATATATATACATATATAAATATATAAACATATATAAAACATAAAATCCTGTAAAACTTGTTAAAAGCACTCAATCTTATGAATCCAGTCATCACCGTCAATAACATGTTATTCCTTGCATAATCATCTCAAATTTGGTCTGAAGTCTGGAAAACGAGCTTTCGAGTTAGAAAGCTCCAGTCTAACTTAGGTCTATCGTGCAAAAGGATGATAACTTCCACAATCGAGTTGGAGTAAAGCCAAGCCACTCGTTACGTATTAACTGTTGATACTTCACTCTTTGTTTTATGTCTTGCACCAAATACGTATGAAATTATTGTACTATAGAAGTTTATATTATTTATTGTGTTCACATAATATATTTTGTAGTATACGTGATACCTTTTAGCTTCACGCTGTATCACGCATGTTGCGGGATAGGCAGAGGGAAATTAGAGCTAGAGATTTAGAATTAAAACTGTAAAAATCGCGTTTATAGTCAGACCGTCCCACTTGTCAAGTTTGTGTATTCTTCAACATAATATAAGATATGCAAGTATCTTTGAATTGGTTGTGAAATCAGTCCGCAAGGAAGATCTGTGACACCAGCTTGGACAACAGTTCTGTTAAGACAGGGTAACCAATTTAATGCTATTGTTATCTACAGGGAACTAAGACCAGAAGAATATTGTATTGATATTTAAAATATTTGAATAGTACAATAGGCATTATCGCTAATATAGCGATCTCTTCGAGGTTATAAAAAATGTAATCAATTTATATATATTCAAAATTTATTTGTCAATATTTATACTACACTATGAGACACTTGAGGATGAGGACTTGAGGATGATAGGGTCCAGGGAGTACAGGTTGAGAACCATTGTGCTACGGAGAACCACCAAAATAGATTTTGGAACCTACTATAATGACGGCTAAATAATAATGCTTATATTACAACGTACGTCATAACATAGACTGACTATGATTAGTCTCACGACTATATGGGGACTATAAGGGGACACATTTTTCACACGTCGAGACGCTTAAATTAAAATGGACGAGGAATGTTCCGGTATATAAATATATATATATATATATATATATATATATATATATATATATATATATATATATATATATATATATATATATATATATATATATATATATATATATATATATATATATATATATATATATATATATATATATATATATATATATATAACTAATCTCAGAGGGTGTCCAGCCAATTATCTGTCCGATATTTGGTTTCCGGCATACGGGTACGCGACCCCGGGACCTCGAGCCACCACTTTCATAACCCGATCCAATCCATGTAAGTGGTGTCCCTCCCCTATATTCCAAGTCTTTCTGCCTCTTATTCCCTTTCCTTTCTTGGTTTCTCCCAGTAATGGGTTTGGAGGTCAGATGGCAATCGCTCCACAAAAAACCACTTCGCCACTCATATGAACCGATTGGTCTTAGTCGGAAGGCAGACCCTGGCAAAAAGCCGGGACTAATGCCAGGAAGAAGAAGAAGATATATATATATATATATATATATATATATATATACATATATATATATATATATATATATATATATATATATATATATATATATATATATATATATATATATATATAGCAAATGTCTGCGGCCTTCCACACTCGCCATTTGCTTTGTGAAATGGAAATAACAAATTAATTTATTTTCATACCAAGAATCGAACTTCCTCCAACCGCTTACAACAACTTGACATAACTTGCTTACCCTTAAATCTTCAGCTATCTAACAAGCTCCAGGATTACTACAAAAGCGATATTTTTGACCTCCATTTGTCTTATACCCTATACGAGATTGTCCCACTATATATGTCATTCTTAACATTAATTATTGGGATCCCGTTTTATTAATTGAAACGAATACGTATTGTTATTGAGTTTTCTTTAGTTACGAGCCTTTTAATAAAGGAATTATTGGTTCCTTGCAATATGGTAGGCAAAAAGAATCTAAGTGTTAAGACACCCTTTTCTCCGCTTTCCGCTTTTTGAGATATTGCGTGCTCAGTGGTCGAATACTCTCCAAGTGGTAATCGAACCCGCAACTGTTACGCTTACAGTCTGATACTGTGCTGATGTGCCATGATTCCACTTTATAGGCTTATCAATAACATAATTTTATTTAATATGTTAAAAGAAGAAGGCCGCCTACTGTACGTTTTTAAATATTATGTTAAACATTTCTGTACAATAAATAGTATGTAGCTTTGCTTACCTTTTATACCTAGAACTAGATGTTTTATAGGTAATAAGTACATTCTAGAAAAACATTTCCTTTTTTTCCGTACCATACCAACCAAAAAGCTATTAGAATATCACAACATATAATATATATATATATATATATATATATATATATATATATATATATATATATATATATATATATATATATATATATATATATATATATATATATATATATATATATATATATATATATATATATATATATATATATATATATACATATATATCCAATCCTAAAATATCTCCACAAGTCAATTATAAAGTATCATTATCGAAACGGACGCCGCAGCCTCGCACTAAGCCCATAACTCAAGTTAGGCTTTAGTGTTTAATTATGTGAGGAATTTACGAGAAATACAAATGGCAGTGCTACGGACAAAGCCCGAGTTGGTTACAAGCGTGAATTTATGTACTGTCTAGGTACAGTCGGTAGCAATAATTAGTGAATAGTTTATGTAGTTAGATGTAACCATTTATATATGCACTAATGAACGATTGCAGCTTGGCCCGTGTTGTTTGGGCATTAAAATAATATGCATATATTGTATAAGCCTATTATGTGCTTTTGTATTAAAGCAATCTGTTTTTTAATAAAAACCATATTAAAACCCGTTTGTGCTTTCTTTCCTTCTATGTTAAAAGAAAATGTAGAAATATCGGTAGAGTTGGTGATATTTTATGCTTAAATCGTTTTTGTATATCGTATTTTATGTAATAATCTTTCATTCTTCATTGTAGGTATATTAGGTGGTTGAGCTAAACTGTTGTGCCTAATCACTCCGTTTTAGGAAAACAGAACTAGGAAAGTGGCAGCTTAAGTAACGTAATTAAGCGCCGCCTAAGGCCAAAAGATAAAAGCATTTGACACTCATGGACATAGTTAACTATGTTAAAATTCAAATTTAAAGCTTCAGTAAGAATTCAAAAATGAAAGTACAGTAAGTAGGCTACGTAAAAATAGCTTTGAAAAAATTACATTTTTCCAAATTATTCACTGAATTAAGTACAAAAAGCATATTTTTATATTTAAAAGTATTATTCATACATTAGTATTTGAAATTTTCTAAACATGAAATAAACATGTTATTGCAGCCGAATGTACAAGACGTAATTAGTGCTAGTGCTTCAGTGTCAGGGAACATCCTATATATACATATATTTATATGATACAGTATAGTAAATACCGTTGATGTATATATGTTATATATTTTATATTAAAAAAGGTTGCTTTAGTATGTAAAGAATAAAATTAATTACATTCTCGTACCGACATTGCGATGTCTTGGAACTTGTATAAAATTACCACTAATAAGCTCAAAATATTTTCAAATGTAAGTAGAAATTATAGTATAGAAGTATAGTAATAAAATAAGTTGAGTAGAAAAAAAATCTGATTGTAAACGCGATGGGTTTGGATTCGATTCCCATTTTATAGAGAAATATCTATATATATACCTACATATAAAAAAATATATTGGATCACTGTCTGTACATGGAATATAATTAAAAATAAGCTATTATATTAAAACATTACATTGAATTATTTATAAAAATAATGAATAAAATAAAAAAAGAAATTCTGTAAATATCAGCAATGGCTTAACCGGTTCAAATGTGATTTTCACTATTATGGTAAACTTCCCATAGGTAATGTTTGTTTTATTTCAATGGGTTCATAAGTTTATTATTTTTTTTTATAAAATCTTAAAGAGGCCTTTGTGGAACAAGTCCTTGTTGTTATATATATTTATATATATATATATATATATATATATATATATATATATATATATATATATATATATATATATATATATATATATATATATATATATATATGTATATATATATATATATATATATATATATATATATATATATATATATATATATATATATATATATATATATATATATATATATATTTTTATATATATATATATATATATATATATATATATATATATATATATATATATATATATATATATATATATATATATATATATATATATATATATATATATATATATATATATATATATATATATATATATATATATATACGCGAATTTACGCTATATTTTAAACGAAACTAAAATCTATTATAAAATTTGGAATATTGTTTAGTTTATATTGGACCGGTTGGTTCATCGGGACTTGTGCTAACAATCTTGAGTAGCAACAACATAATTTGTAACAACCGTGTCAAAGTTCTCCTAGACGTGTCGGTATTTGGAGCTTAATTAATTAGAATGTTACAAACAAAAGATATATATATATATATATATATATATATATATATATATATATATATATATATATATATATATATATATATATATATATATATATATATATATATATATATATATATATATATATATATATATATATATATATATATATATAGGTGTGTGTGTGTGCGTATGTTTATTCCATGTATATATATTAAGGATATTACCATAGCTTAAATATTTGTTTTCTAAATACTTAGATAAGCATCAGAGTTTGAGCAGAGTGTCAGGGTCTGACTGTAAAGATTGGTTGTGGGTTCGATTCATATTGGAGGTAATAATTTACTATTACTTATGTCTCTCCGATCTGGCAAAGCTAATACTGTAATGCTAAGTACCGCCAATCCACATATAATATCTCAAGTTCAGGCGAAAACTACAGAACGGAATGTCTTGACTTGGGTTTTATCTGCCTTATCAGCTACTTGCAGGATAAAGCGTGAAGCAAAAATAATTTAAAAAAGTGACTATGACATACGGACGGACAGACAGACATAACGAATTCAAATAATTGTATTCAAAGTACAAGTAAAACTTTTGACTGTGATTTTTTTTTTATACAGAGTCAAATAAAATCTATAAGTGTTTTGCCATTTGGCCAGGGAACCCTAAAATGAACGATTAGAAAGATAACACGAGTAACACAAGTACCAATTCACTATTAAATATATCTTCAAATGCGTTAATTTAGCACATTAATATATCCTTACATTAACTGTTTAGACCCGATATGTTCTATCCATCAAAACGTCGTCAGATGTCGACATCGGGTGTTTGCTAATTAATTGCGTGTTTAGTGACATTTTGCCACTCTATTATCGTATATGTATATATTTAAGTACATACGTACATATGTTGGTACGAAATGGATTTAAATTTACATTTGTCAATTTATGCTTGAATTAATTCAAAATTTCTAATTATTTTCACGCGTTTTCCCGCATATAGAAAGATAGACGGTGGGACTTTAGCGACCGGACTCTCCGTTTTTTCACTTTTCTACAAATTTTTGAAACATGACATGTTGAGTGGCGGAACTCAATGCCTTGTAATGTCTTCCAACTAGAGGGTGAAACCAACACTTGGCAGAAATTTCTAGATATTTTTACATAAATTATTAATTTATTTTTCAATCTTTTTCAATAATAATTCCTATAAACTACAGTAAATCAATAAATAAAACGTTACACACACTACCATATGTTTAATAATATTACTTTTGTGTAAGCCGTTGATGCGTAAAACATACGTTGCTATGGCAACGCGTGTTTCACGCATCAAGTATCCTCTAGTACTTGTAAACTATGACTATGACTTAATAGCTCCTAATATAAGAACCTTCTATATGTGTGTGTAATTAAGTAAGTATATATTATAGTGAAATAGTATAAAATATATACATATATAAACAACTCGCTTAGTAGCTGTAGCAGGGCTTAGTTCTAAGCGACAATCAACAAAAAATAAAAAAAATTAAATAAAAAATAAAAAAAATTAAAAATTAAAAATTTAAATATTATTTTATTATTATCAGTTTATTTACAACAATATTAATTTACAGCTATTTTTTTTTAAATATTGATATAAAGAAAATATAATAATTGTAAGTTAATAAGGGTAAGGACAAAGTATTCATTTTAAATTATTAAAGTTGTATAGAAAATAAAATACAATATCAGTATAATAAGTACTGAAATATTTTTGACCACTCGCTTAGTTGTTAGTCCGTACATAACAAAGCATATACAGAAATGCTAGTGTTAAAATACTCTAGCATCCCCATTGTATCCATTAAAGCCGCTCTATGTCATGCCGCTCATAGCAGAGGAGGAAAATTAAAATTCATTCTCCCGGGAATCAAACCCACAGCTACCGTCTGTAAATATCAGACGATATCATTCAGCTCCATGTTAACCTCAAAACGTATTTAACTTGTTGAAGAATAAAAAAAAAGCAATATTTAATAAGCTTGAAGCTTGAAAACAGTGCTATACGTCTGAGGAACCGGAAGAACCTAGTATTAAGACACTATATTCTCTTTCTTCTTCTAAATGTTCGATATATCACGTGTTGAGTGGTGCTAGAGCCTCTCGCTCTAGCACCACTCAACACGAACACTAAAATGAAAAACCTTATGGAAATCCAAAATGAGATCAACGATGCACTTTCCGAGTCGTACAATAACTACGAAAATTGTGCTCATTTCATAGGAATATTGTGCTCCCTTGTTAATCTCTATCTCGAAAGGTTAAAGCCGCTTAACGAATTTAACAGTTGAATCCCCTTTACATTTGTAAATTTAATGTGATTAATTCTGAATAAGCTACGTAGTAAAAGTGAAAAGTTCTTGTCTATAACGTTCTATCCATTTGTTATATAACTTGATATTTTTTTTATATTGGTTTGGTTTTTAAATAGTGTTTTTTTTTCAAAATAAATCCTTAAATCATAAAATCCTAGCATTTATTTAGCTTCAAGCTGTTTCCCGCATGTAGCAGGATAGATATAGGAAAATTAGTGTGAATACTAGTTTCCGCTTTTTGAGACATTTCGTGATGAGTAAGCGGAACTTTTTCCAAGAAATTTTTTCCAAGAGCGGGAGTCGAACTTACTACAGTACAGTTAACGGTCCCATTCATTTTAATTTATTTTAAGATAAGAGAAAGAACTTAGTAATATATTAAAATATATCCTGCATTTAATAGAACTTACAACTTCATTAAGATAAAATAATTAAACTGATAATAACATTTTAAAATTCATCTATATACTCGATTGGAACTCGTGCCCAAAACTATTGTCAACTATTAGTTGTGATTGTTAAAAAAACACTCTATTCTCTACTTTCCTCAGAAAGTTAAGGCACAGTATGTCGAGTGGCGGAACTCAATGCAGCATTCTATCTACTGGAGAGATTTTGAAATAAGAATAAAATAAAGTGATTTAATATATATTTCAACAGATTCACTTATTATACGTATGTACACACAAACAATATGTACCCCTCTTGAACTATACCTTGTCCATTTAGTATATATGCACATTGCACGCTCAAAGCACTACACGTATCGGTTCTATTGTCGATCCTGATTAAGCTATTGAAGAGGGGAAACAATGGGCTTATTAACTAACGCCAAGACGTGCACGTTATTCTGGGAATTTAGATTTAAGTTTGTGTTACATGATATATATATATATATATATATATATATATATATATATATATATATATATATATATATATATATATATATATATATATATATATATATATATATATATATATATATATATATATATATATATATATATATATATATATATATATATATATATATATATATATATATATATATATATATATATATATATATATATATATATATATATTATATATATATATATATATATATATACATATATATATATATATATATATATATATATATATATATATATATATATATATATATATATATATATATATATATATATATATATATATATATATATATATGTGTCAGATAACTTTAGATTGTAGAAGATAAAGTGCGACGTTGGATTCCGCCATACAAATCGCAAAGTCGAGAGAGTTAGGAGGTAAGTGAGGAACGACACACTGCTATGCGGGGAAATGTGTGGTGCTGGAAGGAAAAGAGAGAGAGAGAGATTTTTATTTTACATTTATCATATCAACCTAGATTGTTTTAAATTTTAATATAATATCAAATTTTTTTTATTACAAAATGTAACTAATTTAAAACCACAACACCCATCCGTAACAATATCCCAACAATTAACCGATGGGGATACTTACTATCCCATAACATTCAAATTCCCATCCTGTGGGGATACTTTTTATCCCATTAAGTGCATATATACTTAAACTAAGTACAAAAGCTCTAAATAATTTTATAAGTAAAATGTAATGCGCGAATTATTTAATAAGATTGGCAGAGATGCCATTTTTACGGATAGAAAGTACCTACAAACGATACGTGTGTTTGATCTTCACTCGACGAAATTAAATAAAAAAGTTTTTTTTACTTAACCTACGAAGGTCAATTATCCTACAATCCTTATAAGATACATCGAAAATAGAAAAATAATCTCCTAGCATAATATCTGCCTAGGGTCAGCCAGCGAAAAAATACGCGAGGTAAAAATTATAGTATAAAATAAATTACATGAAAAGTTTCAGTCAAGCGGACTATGTACAGTCAATATTAAACTGCAAATTTATTGCCCAATCTATACTTATATATTATAAAGCTGAAAAGTTTGGTTGGCTAAACATGGCATTAGGATTTAGAGAGAATAGTCTATTAGTCGAGGAACGCTGTAGGCTATATCACATCACGTTTATCGTTAATCACTGTCCCTATGGAATTCAATCAGAGGTACTTCTTGTAATTAGAATGTAACATATACCATTCCTAGCTATTTTCAATCGATAATGTAGACGAATCCGTAGGTTAAAGCTAGTATTTAATAAGATTTATACATAAATACTATAAAATAGTATAGCAAATATCCAGAATAAGGTTTCGAGACGAGGTCGTTGCTGCAGTGAGGATTGATTATTGCGTATGTGAATAAGATATGGCGATACATTGGATTACGAACTAATTGATATTTGAATAAATAATTTTATATATACCAGTTATATTATATATACCAATAAATAATTTTATATATAACACCTGATTGGACCAATGGTCAATTGATTGATTTATATATTATTTTATTGATTTTTAAAGTGTTAATCCACGCTAAGGATTTCCCTACAGACATGCTAACAGTTCCAAAAAGCATATAAGAATTTCGACGCAGCGTGATGAAAAACGCATGGCTTAGTGGTCAGAGCACTTGGATGGTTTTCATGAGTCGCAGGTTCAAATCTCGCAAAATTAATTTATATTTTTTTTTTTATTCGTTTTTCCAGCTTCACGCTTTCTCCACATATAGCAAAGCAAATAGACGAGAATCTAATGTCAAGGCACTCCCTTTCCAACATTCCGCCAAATTATCTTGATATGTTGAATGGCGGAACTCAACGCCGCGCTTTATGTCTCTAGAGAAGGTAATAAAATTAAATTGAAAGAGAACATAGTGTTTCGACACTTCTCGATATTACTTACGTAATATTACTTACGTATAAATGGGCATTCGGTCGCCATCTTTGAACCACATCATCATAGCCACCTCTTGGACGGAGGCAGCTAGGTCACATGGAAGCCTCGTCTCTCCTCCAGGCGCTGACCAAACTTGTATAATACCTTAAAATAAAAAATTAAAATTATCACAAAAATACATATACTTCTTTTGTAGTAAAGTTATTTATTTTCTATTATACTTAAGCAAATCAAATGCTCATTTACTCATAGAGTTCCGTCACTCAATGCGGAATATCTGCATAATTGGAAGTAAAGTCGGGAATCCATACAGGAAAATGCGTGAAAATGACAAAAATAACAGTGATACTTTAATATTCTACAAGCTCTTAAAGAAATAGTAACTATTAATAGAACTTTGTGAGAAGTTTTCTACGTCTCGCCTGTCTTTTGATATAATTTTGGTGTGAAATGTTTATTGTAAACGCTAGAATAAAATATACTTTTTTTATTTAAATTACGTTATCGCGTAATATTAATATTGTGGTTTTGCTCCGATTATAATTAATCTATATTACGTTGACTTTTTCCATACATAAAATATTATACCATTACATAACTCATTGAGAGTCGAGATGCAAAGAGAAACCATTAATACATTATTATGATTAGTATATATAGCTTACATATTTCTCTGGTTAGTTTAAAAACGTATTTTTTCATATTAAAATAACTAGAAATATGATATAGGATCGTCGTGGCGCAGAGGCACAGCATCTACCTGTAAGCGGGACGGTTTTTGGGTTCGATTCCATCTCGGGGAGAATGGATTATTTTAATTTTATTCGCTCTGGCAACGAGGCGAAGCGCAGCATTGACTTCCTCCACTCAACACGCAATGCCTCGAAACGCAGAAAGTGGGGAACGGAGTGTCGTAACATTATGTCCCCCCTGCTTACATTTCCCTCTGCCTGTATGTATGTATTAAAATACTTAACGAAGAAGACTAAACGTCTATTTCAAAGTTTCCTTAAACAAAGCTACAATTACATTAATGCCAAATAAATAATTGACGCCAAAGTGGCGGAGTAGTACAATTTAAAGCTTCAATCTCATTTAGAGAATGATAAGTAGGTTCTAAGTCTATTATGGTGCATGAGTGAGACGAGTAAAATTACAAATACACACACACACACACACACAGCATATATTATAAACCACGAGCAAAAATATAAATTTTACATACACACACATACATACATATATGTATAAATGAAAATCAAACAATAGTTCAGAACACTATGCAATTTCCGACTTACACTTGACTTGGCACCCACAATACGCCACAGATCGTCAAATTAAAAAAAAAAAATAATAAATCCAACCATTTTTAATGATTATATCGCTTTTTTAATTATACAATATGCAGAAACATTTCGCATCTCAGCCTACATTTTGTTCGGGAAATACAAAAAGGCGTGTATTCAGAAAAATTTGTAGTAGACAAAGGATTTTTTAACCAGAAATCGTCGTGCTGCCAAGAGGCGGTACAAGTGCGCGTGAAAAGCGGACTATTGTCCGTAACCGTCACATCAGTGCTGTGTTTGTACTGAACTAGGCTTAGAATTTAATATTGTGTAAATAGATATTATTTTTTATCTGTACATAAGGCCTGTGCCTCATGCCTCATGCCTCTATGCCTATGCATAGGATAGGTAGTGGAAACTTTGTGTTAAAATCTGAACTTTGAGATCAAATCCAAAATCATTGCACTCATAGTTTTCATTTTTTTTCATTAATTTTCTATATTTCTCTTTACAACATGTGGTAAATAAAGTACAGTATTAGAGTAAGTAAGTCATATGTTTGTAAAATAAATTATTAGAAAAAAATTTATTAGCTTCTATTATTTTTAACTAAGGAAAAAATTATATTTTTAAATTATGTGTAATAATAGTTAAGATCTAAACATTTAATATAACAATCTACTCCCATGTCTTCGTGTAAATCGCAAAACCATATATAAAGCTTTATTTTAACACAGCAAGTATAAAACACGTGTCCAAACAAGGCACAGTGCAGGAAAAGCTTGAATTTAATGACGCCTAAAATCTTTTGTCATGCCCACACTTCTAACTCGATTCACACGTTTCTTTGATCCACATCTTATCGCGTGCCTTTTCAATTGGACGCTTACTGATATTGACCTCCTTTGAACAATTATGGAAGTAATGACCAGTGGCTTTTTTATGTTCACAAATCTCCTAGAATGTAAATCGGCTTTTTTCTGCATCTTGAGAACCACTGTGTCTCCAGCAGTAACTTCACTGTAGCTATTGCCTTATTATGGAATAAAATAATTGTAAAAATTATAGTGAAAAATCAAGCTTACCTAGCATCTATATATTCTCAAGCTTTTATTTGTACAATTAAAGAGATTTATAAATGGACCTTGGAACAAAACATAGCATCTCATTAAGTGAACATCTTATTATTATACACATAAGCTCTTCTTTTTAAATCAATGTTAAGTACGCTAAACAAAATATATGAGTGCGTTGAAGAAAATCAATTATACTAACATATGATTTACGAGGAGGAATCATAAGAAATGAATATTTAATAATAAAGTAATAAGTTAATTAAATTAAATTATCTAGAAATTGGATGGATGGATGGATGAAATTAAATTATCTAGAAATTGGATGGATGGATGGACAGCTAAAGTAAAATACCATTCAAGTTATAAATATACACCAAGATATCATTTTCACATCACTCACATTTTCACATTTTTTACAAGACTAATTTAAGAAGATCTGTCCTAACCTGAAATATATATCTGAAATATATTATCATAACCAAGAAAATAACTTTATCTATTAATATAGTAAACTTTTATACTAGAGTACTTATAGTTACTGACAGACGTAATGCTCAGTTAATGTGAAATATAAATATGTATACGGCGTTGAGTTCCGCCACTCAATACGCGATCTCTTGAATTCTAAAATGTTGCCATCGCTGGCTATAAATAAACATTATTATATATATATATATAAATATATATATATATATATATATATATATATATATATATATATATATA
The DNA here is from genome assembly GCA_037127375.1 of Dione juno. Lineage (NCBI taxonomy): Eukaryota > Metazoa > Arthropoda > Insecta > Lepidoptera > Nymphalidae > Dione > Dione juno. The sequence continues at coordinate 1,101,987 of JAXRJS010000067.1, forward strand.
TATATATATATATATATATATATATATATATATATATATGTCTTTTAAAATAGGCGACAACCTACGCCCTGTAACGCCTTACGCAAATGAAACCAAATATATAGACTCGGCTAATTGATGAGAAACGTAAACTCCTCATGGTGTAGCAATTAAATCTTAATCGAGATGATATGTTTCATTAACAATGGTATGCCGCTAGCATAACCAGATGTATGGCAAATGGGTGGAAAGTCTTTGTAATATATTTTTTGTGAGGCAAGTCTTTATGATACTTCTATTAACTGACTCCAAGACTCCGTTAGTACACTAGTGACTAGTCTGACTGACTACAAGTAACGAAGTTCGAAGTAACTAATTATGTTTAATGGGTGTTTGCCAAATGTGCTAGCTTTATACGCTTCATATAACTTCGCTAAAAGGATTTTATTAATCTCATATACGAGAAAAGGCTTATTTAGACGTATTGTCATAAAACTAAGCTTTTTTGATATTATATAATGATAGATAATAATCCTGAAATATACTTACATTATAGCTCAAAAGTTTTCAGCTACCGTGTTTTGAGAATGTATCAAATTTTAATTTTGAATACTATAGCGCAATTATGCTGCTGACTATCGTAGGAAAAATATAACATTTTAAAGCGACAAACGCGGATATGGGTAAATTATTTTTTAGGTAAAGTAAGAGTAGTCGATCTAGTATCCTTTGGATCTGGACTTTTTGGGAATGAAGAAAAAATAGCTTTATCAAAAATATATTAGTAAGAAAATCAAATTAAAATTTAATAAATTCCAACTTTGCGGTCACCCGACATTAAGCACACAAGTATTTAACAAAAGTGTAATTTCAAACCACATCCATATAATGTTTGATCATGCGAATTGAATTTAAGTGGTCAAACTACAATCCGTACTAATCTCTTAATAGCGAATTACCTAATTGTACAAGTATTTTAGAGATGCTATCGCAATGATTCAGTTCATTAAGTAAATCTTAAGTATTAAGCTATGAATTATTTTCATTTTCCCGCCCTGGAAAGCAAGGCACGGCGTTGAGTTCCGCAACTCGATAGGCTGTATCCCAAAATTGGATGAAAGCAGTATATTTGTATTGTTTCTAGGTTCTACCCTAGAGATGATGATGAAGATATGTTGAAATGGCAATAAGTGATTTAATCTTTTTTCATTCATATATGTATGCTCCACCAACACACTTCCACACTAAACGTCTTCGATAAATCAAAAGTGAATAACGAAGACCAATATCTTTATGATACTTATTATTATCATCATCGAAGGCTGGCTTCACCCATCGCTGGACATATGCCTGTCCAAAGGAGCGCCACTATGCTCAATCTTCGGCTCGTCGCTCCAATCCGTTGCCAATATTAGTATTATTTTTTAATTTTACATGAAATTATTATATAGTAGTACATAAAGTTATTAATTTTAAAACCAACCAAATCACCAATCTATCACCAAACAACAAACTCTGAAACGCTTGCTTCGATATAACTGTTATTAGCAAATAGCGTGATTTACGCCTTAAGCTTTCTAAAGATGATCTCTCTGTTTCAAATACAAGTAAGCATACTTGTCTTTGACACAAAGGAATTTTAACAATAGAATATCGAGGTTGTAATTGGCTAATTAATATCTCTATATAATTAAGTCTTTGGTTTGTTGGTAATGTAACTGACTAAAACATGTTTGCCAATTTGTAGTTTAAATTAAATAATCGTTTAGTCGTGAAATTATTCATTGTATTATATCATTTAGCTTTCTACTCTCAGACTAATCTCACTCTATATTGGTTTTTTTTAACTTCACATTGAATCCCATATATAGTAAGATAAGAAGAGGGAACCTAGTGTTAAGACACTATATTCCCCATTTTGCGTTTTTCAAGATATTGCGAGTTGAATGGCGGAATTTTGAAACTTTTGTTACGACCAATTTCATTTATGCGGAGAATAAATAATAAAACCTTCTTTTTTGCCGTCCCCGTTAGAATTTCGGGAAATCATTTTCGTGATTTGATACACCTGAGTGTGCCCATATATGTGCTCGCCAGAATTCGTTGCTGTATTAAAGAACTGGTCGGATCAGGCTCTTTCAAATATACACAGATTATATCGTTCAAAATAACATCTCGCATTATTTGGGACAAAAATATATATTTTACATTTTATCCTAAATAAAGTATTATTATAAATGGAATATTACAATATTGATATAAAATATTCATCTTAATGTGAATTAGAAGACCAAGTTTATTAGTATTCGCACACAGTCTTATTTTTGGAACATAGAATGGTTTTTTTAATTAAACCAAATATTTTATAAATCGAAATTTGAACACTTGCCTAATAATGGTAAGAAACAAAATAATATTATAATCACATCGATATCACTGATAATCGACTCATTTCTGGCATACGAAAACGACATTCATAACAGTAAATGGTACTGTGAAAGGAATTTTTTATCCCAGCATCACATTCAGCTTCATCTCCAATATCAGCCGAAGTTCATTATTTCTGAAAATCGACGCTCATACATATTCAGCACAAGACGCAATTAGCTGGCCGATAGTTTTGAGCGACCAATTATTTTTGAGGACGTTCGGATCACGCCGTTAAGGCAATCTGAACTAAAGTGGACTTATAATAGTGGGAATGTATGGTATTATTTGGTCTAGAAATGTATATACCTTGTTTGTTTGTATGAATTATGAGAGAAGATTAAAGAAGAAGATGTTTTTTATGATAGTTTTAAGTTTGGATTTGTTTTGGTTTTCCTTTACGTTCCAGTGAATGCGGTGAATACGCTCAATAACATTTTAAGATAATACTTAAATTTATTTAAAATAGAGAATGTTGCTGTACAGAATTGTATTGTACTTTTATCGTGAATTCAGAATTACCAGCATTCAAGCTCAGATGAAGCACACCAAAGACAAAATAAAATAGACAAGCTTTTTGGATATTTATTTATTTAACTTTAATATAGATTATTTATGTAACCATATATTTCGAGCTCTCTGTCCTATATTCTCAGATGTAAAACAGGATCACAGTAACTGGTAGACTAGAAATTCACGCATGCAAAGACAATATAAATGAACGTTCACAAAACCCCGATATTTTTCAATACAATCACAATTTTTTATCAATTTTTTGCAACATTTCTAAAGCAAATTGGTATTTTCCAAACCCAAGAATAAAATGTAAAGAAGAATTTATTAACACGGTGGGATTTTTCCCGATTAAAAATGGACTTTACCGTGGTAATTTCATTTTGTATAAGCATTTACTACGTTACAACTACAATCATACTAAAGGCGACCCTATGAAATGTTCTATATACATTGCTTAGGAAGTACCAAGTTTTGGGGATATTATAGGAAGGATGTAGTAATGTATGGGTTGTAAAATTTTGTTGATCTGTTTGATTTTTTCTAATACAAGGAATGGATCACGCATAGTCGATACAGTCATCCATTTATTGTTAGTAGAAAGTCCAGGTACGATTTACATATAAACTCACCTACTAATCCTCCGCATTGGACAACAAAGCGGAATCAAAATAGAATTTGTATAGAAATGCGGATGTTCTTTAAATGTATGAAAGTGGCTCGGACTGAAGTTTTGTAATAAAACCTTTTAAATATTTCCTTTCGTAGTTCCTTTCATACTATTAAAGTTTTAATGTTTAATTGTGTGTTGAATGTTGTGAAATTATTAGAAATACTTACTTATAAAATAAAGTGATTACATACGATATAACTTTTTTTTTCAGATCTCCCAAATCTTAGGATCTGCACAGTGCGTCCGCACGCTGGTTAGTAAGGTTATCAAGATATTTATTTAAGTCATTGTTTTTTCTTTTTACTTAAATAAACTCTGGCTGCTTATTTTTATATTCTAAATCCAATCCAGATTGAGTGTTGAGTGTCTGTGACAAGTATCTGAGTCTGGGTACCAATTGGCATTTTCCTGAATCTGTATATATACCTATATTTTAAATACACAAAAGATGGTTCAATCAGAATAACAGATTACGTTGTCCCAAAAAAGAAGTACAGTAGATAATTAACTGATATTAAAATTTAAAAAATAACTAAGAGATACCATAAAACATGACATACCTATATATTATATGCTATTAAATATACTCTCGTATTCAAATAGTGAAGTCATGGCAAAAAGCCCCAACGTCCTGGCATATAATTGGTAGCTCAAACTATCGGCCGGCTAATTGCGTGCGTAGAATATGTATGAGAGACGATTGTTATATAATGAACAATGGTAGATTTATTTGTTGGAGAGATTTCTGCAGGTATGCTGTTCACATTGTAGAAACTGGTTTATTTTCTCGTTTAATATTGGAAAACGCAAAAATGTATGTAATAGGTAGTAACGGTTTGCAGATTCGATTCCTACTCGGGGAAATTGAATTGCAAAACCGCGGCGTTGAGTTCCGTAAATCAGCACCTATTGCCTCGAATGTCTTAATACTAGGTTCATTGAGCCTACGGTCCCCTCTGACTACACTGCTATGTGCAGGATACAGCGTGAAGCGTGAAAAAAGTGTTGCCAACATTATATATTTGAACAGATTCCAATTGTATGTACTGAGGACAGTTGTAGATTCCATTGTCGATGGAATATCTCTATCTAAGATTTTTTTTCCTTATCGAAGCATATAACGTGACGTTGACATACCTACATAATAAACATCCGCCACTCACAAATCCAAGTCAACAGAAAGCTAAAGCTAAAGTGATTTATCACCATATTTTATCATATTAACACTCATAAAATCATGAAACAAATATATTATATATAGTACGTAAATATAGTACAAATTTAATTTCATTAATTACACCCACATTATTCACAAAGCAAACAATGTCGTAATTAATTAACAAACCGCCACGTGGTCCGCACACGCAGTTTATCTCATTAAGCTAGTTTGTGTCAAGAAAATTACAGGCGGATGCAACTTAATTGTCCACCTTCGGAACACTCTCTATGGGATAGAAAGATTTGTAATGGAGAATTCTTGATATTTTGTATTCGAAAAATGTATATTTTTTTACGTAAACTACCAGAATTATATGTTGAATAAGAAAAAATAGTAAAAATACTTTATGTGATACATAAATTCAATAAAAATGTCGATATTTTTGTCAAAATCAAATACTTTTGTATGAAGCAACTTGGCGCCCACTGTGGGACTATTAACATTACATTTTTATACTTTTACGCCGTATGCCGCAATTAGAAGGGCAGGAACAGGGATCCTAGTGTTAAGACACTCCATACCCCGCTTTGGTAAGACAAGCTCAAGGCATTGTGTGTTTAGTGGCGCAACTCAATGCCGAGTTTTGTCTTGTTACCCGATCGAAGTAAATGAAAATAATTATTTCTCAAAGAAATTCAATTAAAAAACATGTTCACTTGTAGTATATAATTAAAAATAATGAGACACCTTATGATAATGACGAAAGTTGCTATAATTATGAAACCCCTAATTTTTGATAAGATGATTTTATATCAAACAAAATAAATATTTCGGTGCTTTAGGCTAATCAATAATTTTGCTAATGTGTCGAAGAAGCGATTTGGTAACATACGAGAAAGTTCTATTAATAAATAATTTTCTCTCATACTAACCTAAGAATGTAACACAGCATCTCCAGGTACAATATTAACTTGTGTCACAAATAATACAAATTATCTTTACGGTTACACAAGTTCAGGCATACGGTGCTATTGATAGTTAAAATATATGCAGCGAGCAGCAAACTAATCTATAGGTACGAGTTCATTTACGAAGATAGCATTCAAACTTAGTCAGACGGCGATATCTTTGTCTCCTTCACTAAAGACGTTTGAATGTGATAGAAAGATATAAATAGAAATAAAATAACATCACGCCATATACAGATTATAGAAGGGTAGCCATAGGGAACCTAGTGTTAAGACACTCTGTTCGCCAATTTTGTTCCCCAAATTCGTGTTGAGTGGCGGGACTCCACGCCGCGCTTTATACTATTACCAGAATGAAGAAATGATAATAATTTATTTCCCCAAGTGAGAATCGAACCCACACCCGCCACGTTACCGGTAGACGCTGTGCCGCTGTGCCAAGACATAAATGTAATATTTAAATATTAATTTAAAAAAATGTCAACTTAATTATTTGTAAGGCGTCTGTGCACACGATGGCACGATATTTAATCCGAGATTGTTTTATAGTATCTACTTATCTAAAACGGTAAAGTATAGACAATAAAGTCTATTACTAACTACGCTCTCCCTACAGAAAAGAAAAAAAAAATCAAAATCCAATTCATCCCTTATAGCCCAACATATTATATATCACTTCTAACAGGTCACCAGGTCTATGGCTAGGCACCGATACGGTCGTTCCAAGCACTTCAAGTAGTACATTCTATTTGCATTCAACAATACAGTAACACTCATTTTTACTCTTAAGTAGGACATTTCATTGAAGTACTGTTGAAACAGTATATCGATTGGTACTGCTTTGTTCGGAATAGTCGCGTTTTGTAAACACATTGTTTACTTGTATTGCGAGTGATTTCAGTTCGCGTTTCGTTATGGCGTTGCCATTTTTATGGCAACAATGTTTGTAATGATCGTTCTGCCTTTTGTGTGTTATATGTTTGATATTTGCCAAAGAATGGCATAATTATCTGTTTTATTGATACTTTTTCTAGTATTTTATACTTTCTTTTGTTCCGGTTCACGCTGTATCTGCACATTGCAAGGTAGGCAGAGGGAGTCTAGTGATAGACACTCCTCCACCCTCCTTCCCACTTTTCGTATTTAGAGGCATTGCGTGTTGAGCGGCGGAGCTCAACGCCGCACTTTGCCTTATTGCCAGGGGGAAGAAAATGAAATTAATTCATTCTCCACGAGTGGGAATCGAACCCTCAAACCGTTGCATTTACGCCATTATTTGTGTGTGTATACGTTCCTGTGTAATCAGTGAAGCTTGTAATTGGGAGGTTGATTAAAATATTATTATAGCATTTTTTCATGAGTTCACTTTCTCAGTGTTTGAAATTTCGGTATATTCGATTTTATAACTAAACAAATTAAATTATAAATATTTACTAAAAGAACGACCAATATCGAATCGTACTTGCTGACTAAGTGTTTTGTATCAATTTCATGTAGATCAACGGAAATTATCCTTAACGATAAGGGCTTGATTACGCGGCGAACCCGAAGTCGAATTTCATACAATATGTGGCAGAAATTAAGCACAAATGCTGACGTCTTTAGATTGCTTTACTTAAGCTTAATTTTTAATGTTCCAAGGGATCGTATAAAGGTTCCGTTTTTTAAAAATTTAATAAATATAAACGTAACTACGCAAAACAACTAATGGATTAAATGATAACAACGTAAACTAAATAATAATTTACTAATCAATTTTTATAATAAGTTATTTTATTTACGATTTTAACATATTTTAAATAAAACTCTTTTAATGATAACTAAAAAACTGAGTGAGTTTTGATATAGCAATTATGTCAATTGACAGATGCCACTTTATTTATTTATTTCGCTAGTATTCTACTATGACCCCTCGGTGACAGGCCCGCCTTCTGCGAGCCACAATCGTCTTTAGGGTACTCTGGAGTTTCTCCAAGGGTATCTAGAACCTCCACGACTTGCAAAAGGAGGATCACAAGGATCTCGTAGTATCTACTCTTGGGTAGGGGGAGTTGGACTTCTCCATCTCCTTGACTTCCGGCGGCGGAGAGGATCTACATTTGCACTGGACTCACGTGCCCGCTCCGCGGCTTCCTTCAATGCGATAACAGATTCGCAGAAGGAGACCATTGCAGACCAGCTTTTCTCACAATCCAGCATGGCCTCTACCACATTGCAAAAAGAGAGGGGTCCCCCCCCAGGCGTTGTGGGGCCCATGCGAGGCATTCGGCTAGAGTGTGCTGTGCCGAAGACGAATGCCACTTCAGTCAACCCGTGACCACGGACTGCTGAAAAGCATTCGAAAATCACAACAGCGTATCGGGAAAAACTTTCATTCAACTTATTTTTTTTATATATATTGTAAACTATAGGAAGCTATAGTAAACATTGTTATAATTAATATATTTTTTGTTATTTATCATATGAATACTAATTATTAGTACGCGTTATCATAATAACCATATAATAGTAAAAAAGTGAAGTATTTAACTGAATCTATTAAATGATAGAAATAATGAAGTGCTTGAATAATAAAAGCTAAATTGCTCAATGAATGATGAACGAGTATGATTGAAATGTTCAGTACAACAGTATGGAGAATAATACACGTTAATACTCACCAATAGATATAGATATGGTAAATAGCCCCATTGTATCTACATTTATACTATACTACTAATAAATAAAATTGGAGTGTCTGTTTTTAATTTTAAAAATTATCGCTTGTTACTACCTGTATCTGAATATACGTATATGTATACGGTATATATATACGGTATATATACTAAAATAACATTTCTATAATTTTTGTCTGTTTGTCTGTTTGTTGGAGGCTGGCCCGCTTTGGACAGGACTTTTATTGAACATATTGTACAATGTGATTTCGTATAACGTAAATCAGTCAGTTTACATAAGCGGCGAACCCGCGGGCGGGTCGCTAGTATATAATAAAACGTCAGCGATAAATTTAAGTCGATATACACCTGGGAGAGTAAATTAATATCATTTTCTCGCTCTTAAGTTAAGACAAGGTGCGGTGTGGAGCTCTGCCATTCAACATGGTATGTGTGAAATTAGTGCGGTAAGTAAAATAAATGGAGAAAAACAACCATAGTGTCCTTCCCCTCCGCCTAACCCATTAATTATAATAAAATATAAATACATAAACCAGCCACTTAAGTTTCATTTTTCAAAAAATAATATATTAAATATTTTAAACTTAATTTTTAAATAAAAAAAGCTACTATTTTGATAGATCTTTCCTTTCATTTCAAATTAGGGGGATATACAAAAACAGATGCTACTTTAAAACAAATTTCAACTGAACACTATCGCATAATCAGGCACATCTGAACCACGATGGTGTTTTTAGTTTTACGCTTCATACCGCATTTAGCAGAATAGTCAAAAGGAGTCTAGAGCTAAGACACTCCGTTCCCCGCCTCCGTCAGTCTTGTCCCACTTTCCGTCTTGAGTGGCGGAACTCACCGCTCAATGGCTACAAGACCAAATCAAAATAATTCATTCCCCCGTATCGGAATCGAACCCACCACTTTTGCCATTACAATTAGAGGCCTGTGAGAGGTCTGTTAGAGGCCTGTTAGAGGCCTGTTAGAGGCCTGTTAGAGGCCCTGGTAGGCAAGTACAATTGTAATCTGGCCAAACACATACATACACTGTTTTAATTTAAAATGTCGCTACCCCATTCTAAATTGGTCGCCCTCTTTGAATCATTTAATCCTTTTCCAACTAATTACAGGGCGGCCGCTGTATCCGGTTTAATTAGAATTTTGTCCCTTATATCGACTTATGACTTTAATGCGTATTTATGTGTTACGAATTGTAATGTGTTGCGGTGGTCGCCTTAACGTTGACTGCTATTAGCATATACATCAAACATGCATGTGTGTACATGTTCTCCAACATAGAAACACATGTTAGAAAACGAAATGTCTTCATATACTGTTAATTAAAAAACCTTTTATATTGACCGATTTTTTTTTTACTTTTAATTTTGTCATATATATCCCATTCATTCAAAAGACTTTTTTTTGGCCGTATCTTTTATTTCATTTTAAATTTCAATGTACTATGTAGGTTTGTTTAAGTGCCACACATAAGCGAATAGAACTCAGTGTTGAAACACTTAGTTCTCCACATTGCCTACGCGTCGAGTGACGCAACTTTTTTATTGCGACAATTTATTGCGACGATTTCGAAACCATCGCCACGTATAAATATCCCACTTACATGTACATGGCGTCACAATATTTAATTTAATTACAATTAAAGTTTAAATATAATTAACATTCGTCCATCCAAATTAATACTAATTACGTATAGCGTTATTAATTTAAATTTAATAGAGAAGTGAACACTTTGCAATTTCCTTAGAACAAGACGACGCTGGAGTAAATTTTGCGCTCCGAATACGTTTTATTAAGAATTACAAGGAATACATTATTACGTTTTAAACTCTTGACTGTTCTATATTATCTATCAATACTGATATAAATCAGTGAAGCAAAAGTGTCTGTACGTATTTTGATTTAACGAAAAAGTTATTACTATAGTATAATGAAAAAAATAGTTATATAATATAAATTAAGGTTTTATTTGTTTGTCTTTGCATGTTGTCGTCTGGGCAAAACATAGGGTGTAAATTATTTTAAAAACTGGCACATTTGGTGTAGAACTATAATAATTAAACGATCTATTGTATTTCCCACTGATTAAAAAAAATAAAACATCTGGAGCCTTACTCAGCTCAAATATAAGAATGGCATCAACCGTCATATACCAGTTAAACTATAAAAACGAATAAAATAAAGTGTTGTTGAAATTTTTTTATTATATTAGACAGTGTTTGTTATAAATAATAATAATTCCTGCCCTGTACCATTTGACGTGAAAAAGGCAAAAAAATAGCCTCCGACAATATTTTTTGAGCCTGTTTGATGAGTATTTGTATTAACAATAGAATTTCATCGAAATCTATATTTGTATATAACATTGATATGGATAAAAGACTTTGATGATTTTTAAAGTGTTTATTCACACTAGGTATAGAAAAAATACTTAAAGAAAATATATAAAATTTTTACCTCAGCGGGATTTGAACCCGCGCCTCATGGCAGTTAGCATAGTTATCAGAGATGCTAACAATGTAATAAGTTGTATAAAGCATACAAGAATTTCGACGCAGCGTGAGGAAGAACGCATGGCTTAGTGGTCAGAGCGCTTGGACGGTTTCCATGAAGCGCGGGTTCAAATCCCACTGAGTTCAAATTTTATATGTTTTCTTTGTATGAATAAAATAACTAAACTAAAATATCAGCAGTGTTGTTCAGTGTGATGGACAATTTCTTACATAATTCTTATGTATGTAGGTATATATATGTTAACATAAGCTGGGAACACCTCCATATCTTAACGTTGGACAAAAATTTCAATGGAAACGGGAAATAGTACGGCAAAAATTATAAATATAAAGCCAACGCAAACGAAATTGAAAGAAATAAATTAATTATTAATTTATTTATTTCTTTAAAAGTGTTTTTTGTAAGCTTTTTATTTAATTTAATAAAAATAAAAATGAATAATCTATCATATTTTCAACTAGCGATCTTTTTGTAGCTTCACCCGCTTGATCGATGTTCTCGTATTTACTTTAATATAATAATGCATTTTTTACAAATATTATAAGTTCTTTGTTTTCTTCTTTCAAATCACTTTGTCTGGACAAAATTACTACTTAATTACACAGACAGAAGAATTATTATTTACTTAATTAAAGAGGACCGTCGTGGCGCAGAGGCACAGCGTCTGCCTGTAAACACGACTGCTTGTGGATTCGATTCCCATGAGGGGATAATGAATAATTTTCATTTTATTCAGTTCTAACGTGGCGTTGAGTACCGCCACTATTCACGCAATGCTTCAAAAGATGGAAAGCGGGCAACGGAGTGTCTTAACACTAGGTTCCTATTGTTCCTACGGTTTCCTCTGCCTTCCCTGCTATGTGCGGGATACAGCGTGAAGCTATTACTATTATTAAGATTAATTAGAAGGCAGAAGAAAATCAGTAATTAATAAAAAAGTGTTTGTCTTTTAATATAGTGTATATGCAAACTATATGCACTATGAAAAAACAAAATTATTTTGAAATAACAAACAGACACTTTGACATTTTGACTAGAAATAATACTGAGAACAATAATTGATATTAGTAAATATTTTACTATGTCAACATATACATATACATATAAATATACATATATCTTTATAATACATGATGACTGTGTGCTAAGCAAAGTGTAAGTTAGTCTAGATGAAGTCGATGTTCGAATTCCGAATTTACCTTAAAAAATAAAAAAAAACTAATTTAAAAAACGATATTGTATTTATATATTTTTTAATTTAAAATAAATCTACGAATAATATTATAACGTTTATACTGGAGGAAGGTCACGTAAAAAGCATGAGGACACACCGGAGGGCGTGTATGAAGAGGTTAACAGTGGACGAGGCGAAAGAGGTATGCGGGGACCGCAGCGTTTGGCGCTCCGTCTTTCTGACTACCCCGCTAGAGTAAAGCGTGAAGACATGTATGTATGTATGTATGTATGTATGTATGTATGTATGTATATACGTTTGTATGAAAATACATCAACAGAATATATGATACTTTTAATCATTTAGAACAAAAATCCAAATTAAGCTATTGCTTTGTAGTTCGCAATTATTTAGTTTATAATGTACAGTGGGATACAATTAAAAATTCACCCACATGCCATTACCGTGTCCCTGTGGATGGGAAAGGCCGGAACGTTAATAGCCCCGATCCGGGCATACCTCTTTGGCCTCCCAAAGTCATTTTGCATCTTGAGTGCACCTAAAATGCTTATATATATATATATATATATATATATATATATATATATATATATATATATATATATATATATATATATATATATATATATATATATATATATATATATATATATATATATATATATATATATATATATATATGTATATATATATATATATTTAAATATATATATATATATATATATATATATATATATATTATATATATATATATATATATATATATATATATATATATATATATATATATATATATATATATATATATATATTTATATATATATATTTAAATTACATTCTTCTTAAATGTACCAAAATGTAGTCATTGGGTATAAATGAAGGAATATATTTGTATTTTTTTCAGGTTTTTCAGACGTCACTTGTAAGCGACATTGCCAAGTACTGCACAAATATTGGACTACTAAAGTGCAGTGGGAGAACGTCTAGCTGCAAACGCGATTATTATAAGTTCAATTCAGACTCGGGGGAGCTAATAATATTCATATTCCCTTTCTTCTAAGACACCAGCTGTACGTATAGTTTATCCACTTGACAGGCAATCTCAAAGTCAGGTGAAAAGCTGAGAACAGTTTGTTTAAACACTCTGAAATATTTGAGTACCTAAAATAGATATAAATTATCCATGAAAAACCAATATCAATATTTAAACTCCCATTATGGGGTTTCGTATGGGGTTTGTATTGTAGGCTTATTTTATTTTTCTAACTTGGGACACTTCTCCGTCAGGGGACTAGATAGCGACAGAAACTATAGCCACAAAATTGTAAACTATATTTTATATATCTGTGACGTATTATCCCTTTAGCAGAAGTAATAGACTTTTTCCGATATTCATCAATTCCTGGCATTTATAAGGACCTTTCTTCCCTATTATCTATATATGCTAAGTAAATATAAATTTTAGTTTCCGAGATATATACGGACAAACATACTAAGATGAGTTTAATAATTATAAATATAGATAAATAACGATTATTATATATAATGCACTCAAATACGAGTTCTTTCCAATTACAAGTATCGACTTACATAAGTACAGTAAGCCACACAAGTTTGATATACTCAACTATGAAAAACTTGTACAATACAATAAGTAAATATTATTACTGACTTCTTAAACGGAAACATTATAACGAGTTCCGCTTCGGTACAGCTGTAATGAGTTTACTTCTATTCTATACATTTCTCATGACGTACAAAACATTCTCAATCAGTTGTTGAATTGTGCAAGATGCAGTGCAGTTCTCTAATTGGTTTACTTTAACATACTTCAATTATACTTGCTAGTATATAGAATCTATATATATACGGTTATGGGTTCGATTCCCACTCGGAGAAATGAGGTCTTTTTAATATATACCCACGCTCTGTGCGGCGTTGAACGCCGCTAACCTATCGAGTAGCGTACGTAATGTCAAGTGAAATTTTTGTAATCAGCTTGATTCTGGATATTTACACAATTTTAAGTAATCGTTAGAGAAAATGCGGCGTTGAACTCCATCGCTCTCTGTTTTGTAACACAAGAGTAATAGATGATTTATGCCAGTAAAAAAAAATGTTAACAAGAAAAGAAATACTATATATTATATATTATCAATACTTAATTATACGTGTTGGTATTATTAATAAGGGATATATACGAGTATATTAAGTAATTTTGGCCTAGCGTTAGTCTAGCGAATATATATTTATATATATATATATATATATATATATATATATATATATATATATATATATATATATATATATATATATATATATATATATATATATATATATATATATATATATATATATATATATATATATATATATATATATATATATATATATATATATATATATAAACATATATATAACATTTAATAAACTTTAAACCTCAATTTTCCTATGACACAAATCTCTAATACGTCTGCTATACTCGTACTCACAGCGGTATTGAAATACGCTCTTAAATTTCATTTCTCTGATCCTCAGAAGAACGACCTATAAACTGGGCATAATTTAGCTATATTGCCAGTCCATAAAGACGTCTCGAGTGCCATCTGCCGGAGGAAATTGGTAACAAGTGTAGTGTATAGCCTTCGATCTCATATCAGAATATTGACTTGAAGATCATCGCGTTTGAAGAGTGTCTATATTAAAGAAGGAAATATATGTACAGGGAGCCTATTTTTGGCTTTTTTATTTTTTTTAAATATTTCTTGTTTATGACATCGTAGGGAACAATTATTTTAAATTTTTTTTTTTACTTTTGTTCTATGTTTAATGCGCTTGAACTCTCCTTATGTCACTTTTAGGTAAAAAAATAAACTATAAATAATCTAGTGATCATATTCGTTCTCATTGTAATTTATTATGAATGTATGACAGAATTGAGTTCGAAAGGCTCTATATTTTAAGACATGTTCTCGAAATCCTTTTATAACTACCATGACGTCATTATAAACAAATATTATACAATAACTGACAATAACAGACTTCCTAATGCCTTGATGGTTCTAAATTCAATATCTACTTATGGTACAGTGGTAGCTGTCAATACAAAATATTTTAAATTGGATGTAAAGAAAAAATAAGTGTCCTTCAGCTAGAGCATATCAGAACTATAAGAAGTGCCCATATTTTATTTCTTTGCCAAAACTCGAACCCATATACCTACCATATAACAAAAATGAACATAACAAGCGTATGTATAAGCATGTATAAACATTATATTTGTTTTTTTTTTAACTAGCTGAACCAAAACACATATAACAACATATATATAATATGAAACACCTCTAACATAACCTTTTCTATGATAATACAAAAACATAATTATCAAAATCCACACACACACACACACACACACACACACACACACACACACCACACATACATAAAAAACAGAATCACCCCCATTTTGAAGTTGGCTGATAATTCTTTATTGTACTTAAAAAAAAAATAAGAATAATAACATTAAAAAAAGAAAAGGTAGTACACAAAGGTGGACTTATCCCTATAAGAGATCTCTTCCAGCCAACCTATGGTAGTGGGTGAGTTTTTAAGCAGCGGGTAAGAATATAGTACAATTAATTCTATAATAAATTAGAAATACATATAATTCTATAATAAATTAGAAATACATATATAATTAATTATATGTCACACATAAATAAAACTTGAATATATAACCGTATAATTAAACCGCCATACGTTCCTACGTAAATATCGTTAGTACTAAGTTAGATCGATAGATCCAAAAGGCCAAGCACATGCAAATATTAACTTTAGACAGAATAGGCATTGCAGAAATAGTTAACAGCGCTCACCACTTTGGCGTTCACACGCTTGTAAAATCTGAATGGAAACTTTACGTGTGCACGTTACGAAAATCTACCTTATAGCTTAGAGATAAAGTTTAATTTTCAATGGGAATTCGCCACCCAGGCGCCCAGAAGGCAGGAAATTACTAGATGCGTGTATATTCCTCTGTGTTTACTAAGAAAACTGGTATGCAATATAGATGCTGTGATTTATATAGACTTTATAAAGAATTGTTATTTTAAATAATAAATGTTTTTTAATAAAAATTTCTTCATAATTCAATATTAGTACAGAATTCTTATAATTATTAGAATATTTAAAAAAAAGACGTAGAGTCGAAATTAATAGTGAACAGATATATTAGTGACTTATCTCTCAGCTTTCTCTATCTAATTTGTTTTTTTACTAAGTTAGAAGAATATATATATATATATATATATATATATATATATATATATATATATATATATATATATATATATATATATATTATATATATATATATATATATATATATATATATATATATATATATATATATATATATATATATATATATATATATATATATATATATAAATATATAAAGTGGTTCAAATGTTGCACAGTTGCCTATCATCATTAACCTCCTCTTTATGTTTTTTACGACGATTTACTTTTTACTTTTACGACTATTTACTCTTTATGTTTCGAAAGCAAGCGTCCTCTTAAAACACTTCGTCTATTAATTCCGCATCCGCATTTAAATCCGTTTCTTTAAACATTAAATATTAGTTTTTTTTACTAAGTACAAGTTAAGATAACTCAGTTTAATTTATAACAGATGAAGGCAATATTTCTGTCGTTGAGAATTAAACCTATATACCAACCTCAATTAAGATCTTTATTATTAATGTAACATATGGTCGTTATATCTAGTATGTATATATATACATTTTTTAGAAACTAAGAGGGAAATATACAAAAAGCAATTAAGCTCAAAATTTAAGTACTTGTGATACAATATTTATATAAAAAAATATATTTTATTTTTTATATAAGAACTTTTGCTATCATCAAAAAGGCATTCACTTGAGCAGCTATCACTATTTATACAGAGCGAGAGAGAGAGAGAGAATGTAAGATTACAAACACAAACACACACACACACACTTTTCATAAATGCTCCTCCTGTATCACGTATTATGTACTTTTATATTGTTGTAAAAAAATTAAAATCAATTCTGTACCTTTAAAATTTATTCGATACAAACAAAAAGGCAATTTTTCTTCATTATATTATTAGTATTGATAACTTGAATCTCAAATACGTAACTTACTAAAACAATCACAGTACATAGGACGAGGCTTTCCCAACAACTCGATTAAGATCCAAAATTTAATAATAATATGTTTATTAACTTTGTCCCACGAAGCTTTGAGCTTATACAGACCGTAATGAAATTTATCTTGTACAGTGACATTAGTAGCTAAAGAAATAAAACTACGCTGCTTCTTTGTGACGCCGCAGCTAGGTTTTAAAAAGAACAACGTAAAATTCGAAGCTTTTTGTTATTAAGAGCTTTTTACTGTTAATTTTGTAAATAACTTTGCTTTTACATACGGGATACGTATTAAGTGGTGGGTTACAAAGAAAAGATTAATTTGTTATAATATAGTATATATAAGTATGTATAGTTCTTAATCGATAAATAGACTAAAAAAAAAAGTTCCTAAGGTTCAAACAATTCATTCAGTTCAAGTTCATTATATTATGACAATAACATATTATTTTTGTTGTGATTTTTTTTGTTCTATAATTATTCCTTAATTAATATATTTATTTCCGCACACATTAAATAAAGAGAGATAACCTATTGTTGAGACTCTCCGTTTTTCATTTTTCACTTAATTTCGAGAGACTAATTTCATTCTTTTTCTATGGCGTCCGGGTTAAAATATTCTGATCGCTATACATTTTATCCTACAAATCATATTGGGAAGGCAGAAAGAACATAGTGTTCAGCCACTCTCATCCAATTTCCGCTGCAAATCGACATTAAATCTTGATCAGCGGTACTCAACGCCGCACGTTATTCACCTGAACGAAGTATTTATTATAATTTATCCCCCGAGTGGGAATCGAACCCAATGCCGTTTACAGTCGTAAGCTGTCATTCTGTCGGCAAAGTATTTTAGCTATAATATACAAATACAAATATTTCACTGAGCTACGTATATCACACGTTTTAATTTAACTCATACGCTAATTAACTAAAGTTAGGTACTTTGTGAACTATAATTATATTTTACATAATTACGAGTATGATACGCGTGCAGTTTGTTTTACTTACAGTTTAAAATGTATATTTGTGTTATTTATTTATTTATATTTTTAGTGTTCTTATATATATGTCATATTTAACGCACCACCCATGTTTATATATTTCTTTCCTTTTTAACTTTTATGTAATGTATATATATATATATATATATATATATATATATATATATATATATATATATATATATATATATATATATATATATATATATATATATATATATATATATATATATATATATATATATATATATATATATATATATATATATATATATATATATATATATATATATATATATATATATATATATATATATATATATATATATATATATACATATATATATATATATATATATTGGTTTGGCTTTTTGTATACTTTTTTTTAATAATATGACTATGTTAATTGCACACAATAGTTAGCAAGGAGGATGGGCAAAGGAATCTTTGTGTAAGGATTCGTTTGCCGCTATTCACATTCGAGATATCACAGTGTTAACTAGCGGATTTCAACGCCCTTATCAGAGCAGATACATGATTTTTTTTAAATATTTTATAATCTCTAATCTGTTCTTAAAATGGCCTCAAACACAAATAAAATAATATATTACAACGAATTACAACTATTTCATTTGAAAAACTCCATAGTACCAAAAATTCCATAGTACGTTATTTTTCTAATAAAGCAACGGTCGTTACAGTACAGAACGCCGTATACATAAAACATAAAGACTCTTTGCCGCATCGCACGAGCTATGATCTAATAACAGTGCGTAGTGTACGCTACGTTTTCATTGTTTAAGACGACACGACATATACATATATATATATATATATATATATATATATATATATATATATATATATATATATATATATATATATATATATATATATATATATATATATATATATATATATATATATATATATATATATATATATATATATATATATATATATATATTACTATGTATATATGTAAGTCCTGTATAGTATGTCATATTACAATAATATTAAAGTTAATCAAGTCGCTACTATATCATCTAATAAACAATCAAACATCTATTAAATAAGAAATAAATTCAATTTTAAATAAATTAAATTTTGTTATTCCTATGTAACAATGGAAACGCTCTCAACCTAACTCAATTCGGCGAGCTCTCGTCTTTTGATGTAAGGCTGTCTTTAGCGAAGTAAAAACTAATGTGTTATAGTTTCTAGTTTATTTGTTTATTTACACTTTAATTTATTTATTGTTGTTGTTATAACTATATAGTATATAAAATATTATAAAAAACAAAAAGTAATTTTTTTTATTAAAAAAAAGAAATAATAATGATATGAATTACTTAAAGATAATATTTCAGAATAGTTACTACGCTTTCAATAGTGTTTAATTTTTTTTTCCATATTTAAATTTGTGAGTTAAAATAGTATATTTTTTTTTTAAACTGTCATTCCATGAATGATGTATTTATTGATTTTGGTCTTGTTTTTTTTTCAATATGCTGTAAGTTAGCCTTTAAGTGCGGTTTACAATTTATGTAATAGTTTTGTAAAATATTTATAAGAATTAGAGTATTTTTGTATACAACGTTAGCTTCCTATTAAATAAATAAATTAGTGCCGTTTCCCACAAGCCAGTGCCTCGATTGATACAATTTTATTGCTTTTCTGTCTTCGACATCTAAAACTAGCCTCTTTACGTTACACTTAGACAATTTAACGATTATTGTTTTTATTATTAGATATATTTATTCACAAAATCACAAATATGAACAAATTGACATCTATTTTATAAATATTATATATCTAAATCAGTTTAAAAACTGAAATTATTATGAGAAATGTGAAAAATTAACTTGATATATAAATAAAAATATAATTTGTATATATATATATATATATATATATATATATATATATATATATATATATATATATATATATAAATATATATGTGTGTGTGTGTATGTATATAACGCAGCGTTGAGCTCCGCCACTCAACGCCACAAGCGGGGAACGGCATGACGTCACACTAGGTTCCCTCTGTGGTATCGAACGCGGGATACAGCGTAAAGCTAAGTAAAATTAAAAATATATATCTTATATATATCTATGAAATACTTGTTAAAATAACAATGAAAAAAGCAAACAACATTATTTCTGATGTTAAACAAGCGATGTAGCGAAGGGTATGGCGATGACATTGCTTGTCTAGAACTCCCCTGACCTATGTCAATCGAATAAGGTATTTTTTTTATTTACTCAAAAAAATATGAGTTTAATAAAACATTTTAAGGCTACTATTTATAATAATAGTTATTATATCAAGCTAAAGAGTTTGTTTGGTTATATGCTCTAACCTTAGAAACTGCTGACTCTTTTTTTTATAGCTTCACGCTGTATCCCGCACGTAGGTAGGATAGGCAGAGGGAACCGTAGGTTGAAGGAACCTGGTGTTAAGAGACTCCGTTCCCCACTTTCCGCCTTACGAGGCGTTGCGTGTTGAGTGGCGGAACTCAACGCCGCGCTTTGCCTTGTTGGAATCCCCGAGTGGGAATCGAACCCACAAACGCCGCGTGTACAGACAGATGGCCTCTGCGCCAAGGCGACCCCCTAAACCACTGAATTGAATACAAATATATTTATATTTATATCTTTATTACATCACGTTAAACGTTTCGATGTAAAACACTATGCCAGCGGTCTGGGATACACAAATCTTAGTTATATCCACAAGACCAAGCAGGTGAAGTCGCAGGTAAAATCTAGTATTAATATATGGCTTCTATATGTACAATCTATTTTAATACAGACTAGTTCTTGTGCATAATTCTTCTCTCTCACACAGTCTGTTCTGAAGATATTGGTGCGAGTATTAAATAACCCCTTCCCTTTTCCACCAGGGTAGGAAGGAAACCTTTAATTTCCTATAAATATAATGTTTTCTCCAGAGGAAATGGAATTCGTAGATACAGTTATAAATAAAGTTTTATTTATAACTGTATCTACATTTTCATTTACCTGGTTTAAGTCAAGTGTAACGTTGAATTTGATATAATTATTCAGCGGTATATCGCTTATACCAAAGAGATTGTCATATGAAGAAATCCTATTCGCCTTAATTCATCCAAATTCAAAAAGTAGCGTGTTGAGTGGTGTTTTCAACGCCAAACTTTATCTTACGAGAGCAGAGAAATTAAAATTATTATTTATTGCCCTTAAAGGGGATCGAATCTGTAACCATCACTTTTATTCAGACTCTACCCTCAAGTGCCATAGAGTAGATTTAGGTAGAAAAATATTAATAAAATAATAAGTAACTCTACATTTCATACGCATACACCACAAAATGTGAAAGTTTGGTCAATACAAAATAAACGTGTGTTATTCACACCAACGGAACCGCTGTTTACGTTGACTGTATCTAAAAAGAACTGTCACTACGATCCCAAAATATCTTATCCCCCTTCAAAACTGTCCTAAATACAGAATTGCACGCGACATCCGATATTTAGGGATCGGCATAACTTGGACGAAAGCCAAAGATCAAATATAAAATTAGACTAACTATAGCGCCAGTAATAAAGAACCCACAAACATGAGCTATAAATTTAAAAAAAATCACACATTGCATATTATTTTACATGGCTTGTTACATGGTATGCAGAAAAAATGCATAAATGCATATACATAAAAGAAAATTTGTGTTTTATAATTTATTTTTTCACGTTCTACCATTGGTCAAAGATATAGAGCGCCGGTGATTTTATATAACACTCCTGCGAAGCCTTTACGGGACTGAAGCTTAAGAATGCATACTAGTATAGTAGATGGAATTCCTGAAAAATGTGTTATATAAAAAAATAAATCTCTGCTCATGCTGCTATATATGGGATAACAATGTGATGCTTGAAAATACCTAGTCTGATCGATGGTGGCAAGCTGTGGTTCAAGTTTTGTTGGCCAGAAGATCCTCTTCTTTTCCACCCAGTGTCGCTGTAAAAGCCAGTAGGACTAACAGCATTAACCTCACGACTGATGAATAAGTATATATAATTTATATATTTTTTTACTTTCACGCTACATATGGTATATGGCAGATTAGGCAGAGGAAACCTACTATTGAGATCCCTTTTCACCTTCAGACACATTGCGTGTTGAGTCGCATACATAAAAAAATATTTATCAAATAATATAAACAAGATGTGAAACTGACGTGGCGCAGCGGCACAGGTTCTAACTACAAACGCGACAGTTGTCAGTTCGCGGCCCACTTAGGGCAAATTATATTATTTTTTTCGCTCTGGTAAGGAGACGAAGCTTGGGCAAAAAAAAGAGAACAGAGTGTCTAAACACTACGTTTTTCCTGCCTACTGTGCTACATGTGGAATATATGGTGACGCTACAAAACAGAAGAAAACGTGAACTGGCGGAGAGCCAACGCAAATAAATTGATGTAAGAGCACCTGTCAAATAGTAATATAGTTGAACATAATGTGGTGATAAAATTAAGATTTATAGGTGATTTTGTATATTACAAATAGATTAATTAATGTTTTGCTTTATAATGTAAAATTTTTTTAGAGTATAAACCACGTAATAATTAAGTTTTTAAAGTAACTCGTCAAATTATTTAATAAGCCTTTACAAGCACTTTTGAATTATTAATTTACATACATACATCAAGGTGTCAGTCCCACAGGAAGCTATCACAATATCCACATTATATAGGAATACAAGAAGAAGGTATTTGTATGCATGTATTACATTTAAATAAAACCTAGAGTAATAAAGATGATACCGTTGTAGCGCAGCAGCTGGCTGTAAACGATACGGTTGTAGATTCGATTTCCACTAGGTATAATGAATTATTGCACTTCCTCGCTCTGGTAGCGCGGCGTTGAGTGCCGTCACTAAATAAGTAGTGTCCGTATATCCAACAATTGGATTTTATAGAGAATTAGGAGGATTAGGTTCCCTCTGTATGCCCAGCTATGTGCGGGGAGAACGGGAACTTATTTATTTTATTTATTTATATTAACAAAAATGTGATATCGTGAAAATGATTGCCGTGAATTTAATTACACTATAAATCATTGATACATATTTCTAATATGAACATACGAGTATGTTTACGTATACCTAGCGGTAAACTTTCAGCTAAATAAGGAAAAAATATATTTTGTTATACATATATATATATATATATATGAGCTGTAACTTTTAATTCAATTTTCATGGATGTGTGTCCATTTTTCCCGTTCCTGTTGGAATTCCAGGTAATTCTCTCTTAGTATTTCTCTTAACTCTCCAAGTGTCTTGCGAAATTTCAGCGTTCTACGCCGCGTAGTTCCTGCTACGCGCTCTATACATATTGTCAGACATTTAGTGACAGTAGTAGATGAACGGTGACTGCGATGCTTTACGATAAAGTTGATATTCACTTTTATATAAATCCATTATATCTATATGTTTATAGACTTTATATGCTTTTTTTTACTTTTTAAATATATTTTAAAAATTGCATTTGATGAAATTGTGATATAGTGTAACTGAATCTGAATCTGAATGTAAACACGATGATTCAACGTTCAAATCTCAATTTGTAGGTAATAATAGTTTCGTTTCCATATAGAAAGAGAAAGTGCGGCGTTGAGTTCCGCCATTCAACACGCATTGTTTCAAATTCTGACAGGAAACGGAGAACAGAGTATCTTAACACTAATTTTTCTATACAACTGAAACAACAAACAGTAAAAAGATCATAAATAGTCCATAAATTAAACTAATCTAATATTATATATATTATATCTAGTATACTAAAACAAAAAAATTAGTAGAAATTCATAATAAATAAAGTTTATTTCAGCTACCAAAAAGACGAATGGTGGCCATAAATACACACTCAGGTACGTATTAGAAATAGCACTGACAAATTATAGACGTACTATCGTAGGCCATTGACCTAGCTTGGATTGCATCCACATTTTGTCACCTGCTGTATAATTATAGCTTAGTTTAGGCTTGGGTTAAATGAAAGTTGATAATGAGCTTTTAATAAAAGCTTTGAGTTCTTTGTGGAGTTAGATAGTTTCTCACTGTAAACGGTGGAGTACACTAGGGTTCAAGACCCACTCAGGTAAGATAGTTCTGCCATCATTTTTGTTTGTTTAGATTGTTAATTGAACTCGATGTGTTTTGATTATTAAGCTCTTAAGCTTTTACAGATTAATTTACTTTGGGAGCTCATTCATAGCCAGTCCAGGGTACAGTAGCTTAGTAGCGCGATAAGGAGTTTCTTTATCTGGAACCAATTCTAATTGAAAACTCAGATCAAGCTATGTTACTTAATATATAGGTATGTAGGTTATCGGAATATACGAGTATTTAAATATTTCACATATTTTTATAATTTCCGCTATAAAAATTTCGACGTCACTTGACGAGAACGTATGGTTTCGTAGTCAGATCACTTACAATGTTTCCAAGAGACGCGGGTTCAAATAAATCCAGCAATTTAAATGTTTTTATATGTTATCTAAAACACACACACACACATATATATATATATATATATATATATATATATATATATATATATATATATATATATATATATATATATATATATATATATATATATATATATATATATATATATATATATCAAAATAAGTAAAAGTTAAAAAATCTTCCAATTAAATCCTGTACACCACAATTAACAAGAAAAACCATTTAGACTAAAACCAAAACAGAATCATTTAACTAAACTACTGTTTAAATTAACAAAATGCCATTAGTTAACTCTCTCTAGTACTATTACTGTACTCTAAAATATCCTCATAGGATAATTATTTTGTCAGCTATCCGTTGGATTAAAAGGATAATGTGAAAGATATCGTACTTTTTTTAAAGCTTTAATGTTATTATAGTTTGCTATAGTTTTGCCATGACTTATATAGGATTTTATGAAGCTTATTTGTTATTTTCGTTTTGTTTGTCTCCGGTAAATAGTAAAAATCTGTGTATAAAGGGCTAGTTTCACATTTTAGGTAAAGTTTCAGATAGCAAGCTAGTAATTAATGCTATCTACCAGATAAAGGCTGATAGTTTAAACTTCGTCTTTATCTGCTAGATATTTCTATCTGAGACCTGTAAAACCAAAATTCTTAAATTAATTTTGTTGTTTATCTGCCAGACAAGGAAAATATTTCCTATATGTGACTTTATCAGCAAATGTTACAACCGGCCCTAAACGTTTTAAAGGAGGTAAATATTTAATAGAAGATATTAATAGTTATATTATTATACATTTAAAAATTGTCTATCTGTTTGTCATAATATTCACGCAAAGGAGGTTGCGAGCGGCGACTTATGATATAGTATTTCTTAATGGAGATATTTATTTATTTACAAGAAATAAAAAGTTGTCAAAGCACTGTTTTCTATACAAATTAATGTAAAAAATACTATTAATCATTAATTTTACCTATAAATATTGTAAAGTCAAGGATATTCATGTAAATAAATATTGTAAAGTCAAGGATATTCATGTAATTTGTGCCATGATGTATTGTAAAAAACAAATGAATCTCGTGACAATTTTTGGAGGAAATGTAAGTATATATTTCTTCTAAATTGACCACAAATTTTTTTTTTTTAGAAAATGTAAAATCTATTCCACTTTTCGCCCTATTTTCGAGACACTGCGTGTTTATTATAAAACCTTTTTATTTTGGATTCACGCTGTATCCCGCACATAGCAGGGTAGGCAGAGGGAACCATAGGCTCAAGGAACCTAGTGTGAAGACACTCCGTTCCCCACTTTCCACCTCTCGAGCCATTGCGGGTTGAGTGGCGGAACTCAACGCCGCGCTTTTTGCCTTGATTCTATATATAAATACTAATATGCATTTACTATAGTGTATTTCAAAGTGCATATATTTAGTATGCCATTCTAAATAGAACACGAAATAGAAGACAAATCGTACATAGTATACTAAAATACTATTCACAGTTGACAGTAAACCACTGATGCCAACAATTGGCAGTTAGCCGAATATTTGTTTCTGTTCATCTTATAAAGATTAATGTACCAACTTTCTAAGAATGACATAGATTTGACATAGATTTTATAATTATTTACAGTACTACATACATATAAGAGTACGAGCATCTCATATCCTTGATTCAAATATTAGTCTCATAAAGACATTAAGTATTATTCATACAACAGTACGTTCCGTACCTTTTTTTGGGCAAAACCTTGGATGGAATCTATGAATTTGTTATTTAAATATGTCGCTTTTGACATTATATTATTATATAGGCATCATTTCTATCAATCAATATCCACATATACCAGGGCAGGGAAATAAAAACTATATATTCCCCCTCACGGGATTCGAACCCTCATCGAAAAATCATTGTGACAGTGGTCAAAGCATACAAATCTCTATCTTATATAATATATAAATTTTGCAATCAATTCAAATTTAATCTTATTGGTGCAGTAGCACAGTATCTGAATATGAATACGACGACTGTAGGTTCAATTCCCACTTAGGGAGATTATTTTTAATTTCCTTTGCTTTTGCTCTGGTACCAAACAACACTCGGCGTTGGATTCTGACGACATATATATATATATATATATATATATATATATATATATATATATATATATATATATATATATATATATATATATATATATATATATATATATATATATATATATATATATATATATATATATATATATATATATATATATATATATATATATATATATATATATATATATATATATATATATATATATATAATATATATATATATATATATATATATATATATATATATATATATATATATATATATATAAAAACTGTGACATATTAATCATTTCTTATGATTCATTTTTAGCCAGCAGTTTTGATTTTTAATATTATTTTCAATTTGTGTATGCTTAAGCAAGTCAAGAATGACTCTATATATTATATTTATTGATTTTACATATTTCAGATATTTTGGAAAATGGAAAGTAAAACAATAATCTATAAAAAAAATACCTTATTCTCTCTCCACTTTTACAAAACTAAAAACGACTCTATTAATATTTCTTCTTTAATTTTCTTTACAAAATCAAAATAATAACAAATTTTCAATAAAAACCATAGCAAAATATCCTTTAATAACTGAGCTATGAAAATATAACCGGAAATGTGTATGTAAACAGATTAATTTTCATAATACACAAGACGGCATAATCCCCGGCTCTACCAATATACCTCAAATTGGCGCTATAAAGTACTTTAATGTTACTCAGATATTCCGATGCTACATATTTGCATAAGCTCGATAAATAAAATCTCATCCGAGCTTTCTATTTTGATTCATTTGTTATAACATTTTACAGGTTTGCTGTATTTTGGTACGAATTGTATGCGGCTGTGTTGAGTTGCGTCAGTAGACTCGTAATGATTTGGATTTGGGCGGAAAGTTGAGAACGGAGAGTTTTGACAATAGGTTCTCTCTGAATACCTTGCTATAAGCGGGATACAGCATTTGCATTGTCAAATATGGTACCTATAAATAGCTTGGCTTACAGCTTTAAGCATAGTTTAGTTTCGAAATCAGTGAAAATTTACAAAGATGGACTTGAATATTATGTTAGTTTATAAAGCTTGGAAAAAATAAAGGTAAAACTTGATTCGCTTTTCGTATATAACAGTATTAATAGTATATTTGTAGTATATAAGTATTAATAGTATTATAAAAGTATGATAATCCGTCGTTGGTAAAATCTTTTAATTTTAAATCCATGCGGTATTCACCTTAAAAAGTTAATGCATTTAGTTTAAGAATAACTTAGAGCAACTAAGAAAATTTATTGTTGCTATTTTACTGTAATCACCACTGGTGAATCTAAATAAATTAAAAAATATATAACATGTTTTTTTTTTAATTTTTTGTCTGTACGCACTTCTAGCATATATTAATGTACACAAATAAACACTTTGGGATCAAATTTACTATTACCACTGTACAGAAATTAGGCGAAAAGTATAGAGTAAAGTGTCTTAGCTCTATTTTCTCTCTGCCTACCTTATATATAAAAATGTGAAGCTAAATGATAAGTCCTTGCTCGTGTAAACCAAGCTCACAAGCGGTCAATGTTTACATAATCCCAGAATTCAGTGTCACTGGGTGCTACGTTTATGTACTCGTACTATCGACCCTATTGTTGGCTCGAGGCCAAGTTCCGAAAAATTTTAACTCGTACGGATGTGTATATATGTGTAATGTTATATACATTGTCAATATGTTGACTTTAATTGTATATTTTAGTTAGGCTTTTGTAAAAAATAAATTATTATATTCTGTTCGTATGTATAATTTTTTTTTATTATACTGTATGTTAATGTATTGAGAACCTGTATTAAAACTTGTACATGATGGATCCAGCGCAGTGGGTGTCAGTCTAGCGGTGTGTAGCATTGGGTTTCTCAACTCAATTACTCAAATTCCGTTTGAAAAGACGGTGATAGAGTGTCTTGTCACTAATTTGTCTCTGCCTATAGTTCTACACATGATATAAGGCGGCGAGAAAAAAATATTTTCTAAATATTATATAATAAAACGTATACATTCTGGTTTAATACCTGTACCTTATTATCAAAAACCTAATATATTTCTTAAATTACGGTATAACGTATATTTATGTAAGGCTTAATATCTAAATAGCATCCGAAATTAGATTCAAATCTAAAAAAATGAAGCATATGTATTAAAAATTTGTAACATTTTGTAATATATATAAAATTCCTATTATCCCAGTACAATTAAGTTCCAGCTCGATCAGATTAATCGCGACCTTTAGGTTACCGTTTTGGACGAAGATTTGCCACAACTGTCAAACGTGTCCTAAAGTCAGAAGCTTACTTATGGAAGGTCTAGAATTATCTTATGTATCTACTTTATAGAGCCTTATTTCTTTATTAGTCTTAGGTAAGTTGATTTAGTTCAGTATTATAGAAGCGGATTCACATCCGTTTTTGTATAATTTATATTCTTTTTTTCGTTTATTATTTTATATATTTTTGTTATTGTCTAAACAATATTAACAAATGATGTAAATAGTTATGACTATCTAATCCTTTGATAAAGATATTTTCAACGATCCAAGAGTGCTTCATACATACATTTTATTGTTATATATTTTATTGTTTTATGGTTATATAGTTAAAAAAAAATACTCACTAGATTCCACGATCTCTTCACTAGTCCTAATCAGGGCTTGCAACACTAGCGTTATCAAAATCACATATAAATCTTTCGCCATGTTCACTAACAATCCGAACTACACTGCACTCCACGTGAGAATTTGATTGAACACACATTGATGTATACCACTTGAAACTACACTTCTGGAACTGTTTATTTTGAACACAGCAAGTGTTTTTGTGTCGAAATTTTGTCTATTCTGAATATAAAAATATTAATTTAATTTAATTTTTCAATGAAAAAGTGTGATTCATGTCTAAAATTGTGATTCTAAATCTCCCCCAATACATCTAAAAGTGTGATTCTATTTTCGTTCATCAAAATGTCATGTTTGGATTGAGTCCAAGATATTTTCACGTCCACGTTCCCTCGCGATACTGGAAATCTGTAAAGAAATATTATTTTACGTAAAATAAACATTAGTGTGTTTGCTATCCGCTGACGCTTTAGTAAATAGCTATCATAGTTACGATGTATTTAGATATTGAAGGGTGACTTGGGGTAAAATGGGATATCTATATACATATATTGATTTATATCTACAGTAAATAAATTAATGTTTTTTTTTTATATTATTCTATATCTTACATATAGCAGGGTAGGCAGAGGTCTACTTGGGAACCTATTGTATAATAATCTATTTCGATCCTATATATTTATTAATACACACATATATATATATATATATATATATATATATATATATATATATATATATATATATATATATATATATATATATATATATATATAGATATATATATATATATTTATATACATATATATACATATATAGATATATAAAAATTTCGTTAATTTTTTTGTATCTGATATATTAATAACATTAATATTATATGACTACAGAACCTTTGCCCAAAAACCGGATTCACACTAGCCCAATCCGGGGAGGATTGGGCTAGTGCGTGCAAATAACTAGAAGTGACGATCAAAGAATCAATTAACGTGCCATAGCAACATCACTCGTCATATTAGCGAGAGCTCAAAATAATTCGGCCTCCACTTCCGTTCCAATTTACGATCCCTACGGACGTGTATCCTTTACCTTGAAAATGACAATTATGGGCCACAATTGGTACCAGTTTTTGGTAATTAAATTCTACTCTCACTGATGAATGACGTGTTTGTTTTTTTATATCAGATGGCCACAATAATGGAAAATATGACGGTTCTGGATAATTTTATATTTTATTGGTGAAATCGTTAATAAGTGTATAAAATTTTCACTCTACCGTCTAGTTATATTAAATATGGCGTCAGTTTTCGCTACAAGCCGTGAAATCTTATTAAATATGTAAAAAGTGAATTCTGAATATTATGATGATTATGATGATGGCATGATGGCGTAACTAAAATAATTCATTCCTTATAAATAGTAGTCTGAGTATAAATCGAACTTACATTCGTCGTATTTACAGTCACAGACTGTCCCAGTGGGCTACCATGGTCTAAATTAATTCCAACAGGATATATTATTCATATATGATAAAATTAACCATTCTCTTTTTGTTTTTTTATGTACTCCAGTTACGTATATACCTACAAATATATTCTATAAGAAGCTTACATATCATTGAAGAAAAAAAAGTACAACTTCCTCTTCGGAATTCGAACCTGCGTCTCTTGGAAACTGTCTCTCTGTCTGGAACTCTGGAAACGAAGTCTGGAACTGTGTACGTTCGCATCAAGCGTGGAATTCGCGTTGAAATTCTTATACGCTTGTTACAGCTTATTTATACAAAGCGCGGCGTTGAGTTCCGTCACTGTGAGTGTCTTAGCACTAGGTTTTCTCTGTCTACCCTGCCATATGCGGGATACAGCATGAAGCTATAAAAGCAAACTAATTTATGTTATATACGCGCACGAGCTGTAATACCACTTAAACATATTTATTAATATAGTTGTTAAAAAACAATAAACATAATAAGGAAAAATTAACGTGAAGTCACCTAATAATTATATTTAACAAGCTGTAATGATGTTTTAATAGAACCAACCATTATAGATAACGTATTAACAACTCTCATGATACTTATCTTACATTAAACTGTCATACAATTTTGTAGGGTGGGGTTTAAAAATGACTATAGTGGATTATTACAAGGATACTTTAGCATTAGGTACAGCAAGTGTTGCAAGATAACAATATATTTATTTAATTGATTTTTTAAGTGTCAATCCACACTATGGATAGAAAATATACTTAAAGAAAATATATACAAATTTGAACGCAGCAGGATTTGAAGCCGCGACACTGGGACGGTTTCCATGAGATGCGGGTTCAAATCTAGCTGGGTTATTGTTTTTATATGTTTTCTTAAGGTATTTTACTATATATTTATTTATCTATATTTTATATACTATAATAAAACAGTAAAATTTTGTTTGTCTATTAAATTTGTTATGATAAATAAAGTAGGGATATTTAAAAATTAATAGAATTTGTCAAAGTATATGTATTTTCGTTTGTTTGTACACGCACCATTAACTGGACGAATTTGATTGAATTTTTTTCTTGTCTAGGCAGGATCTAAGCTAAGTAGATTTTTAAAACTGTACTAGTACTGTACTAATCTAGAACCACAGTTATCCAGATGAACTATATGAAATAATAAAATGCCATAGCAAAAATGATAGAACATGATATCCATCACACACTTATTTATTTAACACATTTATTTATTTATTTTTTCTATTTCTTACAGGAAATAATTAAATAAATAAAAAAATGGCTATTAAAAGTTGTAAAGCGCGGTGAATGTGATTTTTAATTGACATATGAAAATCTAGTACGTAGAATAAAATAAAGAAATGCTTGCTTTGGCAGCTCAAGTTACTAAAGCAAGATATCTGTGCGTCTAATATATTAATCAAAAAGTAAGTTAAGGCCATAAAAATTGTTGATAAATTATTATCGTTCATTTTTTTTATTTATTCACATATTGTGCAGGGGTGGGGGGGGGTCAGTCTCACCACCGCATGTTGTGGAGTCTTGGTAAGCAAAAATTTACAATGACACATTCACAAAGTGCTAAGATATCCAAAATAAAAAAAAAAACACATGTAGAAGAAGCTTTTAAGTTCTTATTGTTTCTCCATCTGCCCTAAACTTACCATAAAACTAACCAACTGTCGTCATCAGCTACTGTACAAAAAATTCAGTTGAATAATGACAAAAACTAAAGCTTCACTTGTCACATTAAGCCCATAATTAGGAAACATCATAATTAAACAAAAAAAAACTAATAAGAAAAACGTTTAAGCTTAGGGGAGAATCGAAAGGATATTTTAAGTCGTTAAAGTTAAAAAAATACACGATACAGCCACTGTTAGCACTGTTCAAGCTTAAGCTATATACATATATATATATATATATATATATATATATATATATATATATATATATATATATATATATATATATATATATATATATATATATATATATATATATATATATATATATATATATATATATATGAATGATTGACTTGGAAATATCTTTCTCTAGAATCGAACTTATTTCAACAGTCTTGTGCTTTAAATTCAATTTCGCACAGCTGTTAAATTTAAAACAACTTAGTTTAAAAGGATTTCTAAGGAGCTGTTGAAATTACGACTTTGTCACTACAGTCTTTTGAAGTGAGTGATCCCTTTGATATGACACATATGTATACAAAAATGCTTTACGCCGTTCGCCTTGCGACGTACCGATTATTGTTCTACTAATTATAGAATCTTTCAACTTAACGTGAATATATGGCATATTTGTGATTTGACATTGTACATTTGGCGCCATTGTATAGGATATATTTGATAGTACAAGCGACAGTAGTGGGTTCTTTAATGTAAACGTAATCATTTGAAATGTGAATAAATAACCGTTTTCGCTATTTTTTTTTAATATTTCTTGAAGTATCAGGATGGTTTTTACGGAGAGAAAAATGAAAAAAAAATGGCTGGATAAAGTAAAAAATACAACACTTTTCTATATTCCCATACAAAAGATTCGTAACAATACTCAATGGTCAATTTGAACTTGTAATAAAACGCGTTAAAGCATTAGGGTTCCTCTCCTCCGCGAAGTAAACGATGTGAACTAGGGAGTTCGAGTCTCTTGTTGTATCCTATAGTAAATATAGATTTGTTAGAAATGTGTAAAGAAATTAAATGAGGTGTTAATTCTGTTTATAATCTTACTATCAATATTTTTAAATTCATATATTTTTATTCAAAACAAAAATACATGATTCATTTTTTGAACGTCAAAAAGATTAGTACCGGTTCACTAAAGTTAATGCCTCAGACCTGAGAAGAACCGGCGCAAGAAATTCAGCGGGTCTTTTTTTTAGTTTTTATACGGTATTTGGAATTTTACGATTATTCTAATTTTGAAAATGATACGTTTGAAATTGAGTTCATTAAGCATTTCATTCCCAAGGTGTGTTTTAGGTTTTGTTATCAATATTTGTAAATATGACGGTTGTAGGTTC
Organism: Dione juno; assembly: GCA_037127375.1. Lineage (NCBI taxonomy): Eukaryota > Metazoa > Arthropoda > Insecta > Lepidoptera > Nymphalidae > Dione > Dione juno. The sequence continues at coordinate 1,136,110 of JAXRJS010000067.1, forward strand.
GATTTCCATTTGTGGAAATTAATTATTATCATTACCTCTTAACACAATCATAAAAATTGCTTATCTATTCCAATATGAAACAATATTTCTATATTAAACTGCAAATAATTGTTAAGACAGTATTAGTTTAACTATTATTGCTTTTATACATAGGTGCTTCTAGGAATGTTAGAATAATAAAAAACTAAAAATAAATTTCCCCTAATCATTTTCCTAATTAACTTTGTAGCTACATAGTGGGTATTATTCAAATTTATTTTTAGTCTCTTTTAATATCTATTAAGTAGATTCCTAGAATACACTATGGCGTGTCGGCGCCGGCGCAATTAAGACGAGGAAAGATGTCAAGACGAATGTCAGTGTGTCGGCACAGCGAATAAATATAAAATAAGGTCTTTTTTGAAATGAAACTTCTTTGTGTGAATTTTTTTTACAAATAAAACACAATAATGTGACATGAACGATGTGGGACGTTTTTACAGTGGCGAAGGGCCGGTGTAACATGATTCCCACCGGGTCACCTTTTGTAACTCGTCAAAATACATTAACAAATACTAAATATCAATTAATTATTAACTTGAACGTAAAAAATAAAATAAAAAATTAATAATATATATTTCCGACATTTTCATTATTTTAATTACTTTTTCCCTCCATCTAAGTATAGAAAATCTAAAGCTTTAGATTAATATAAATATAAATTAGATTAAGAAATTAGTTTGTCCAAGAAGTTTCACTTATGACACGTGTACTTTGTATGGAAGCAATATTTTTATCTATACACATCTCTCATATATGTGAGGTTGGCAGAGAGTGACTGACTATTCCATGACCATCCCGTGAGTCAGTCACAGGCGCCAATCTTTATAAGACTTAATATTTGCATATAAACGTGTCGCTCAAGCTTCAGTTGTGCCACACACGTTGCCTGTCTAATGTAATAAAAACGACAATTATTAAATACACCAATTATTCTGGATTCAAATTCCTTTCGGGGAATGTTTATATTGAGAGTATACTCACATCCGTTACTCGGATAGGATGCCTTTAAAGAAACGGAAGTTGCAAAATAAGTAAAAAACTAGGTCAAGTGCGAGCAGTACTCGCGCACCGAGGGTTCCGTACCTATTTGATGATTGTAGGAATTCCGCGGCAAATATTTTTATTTTTGTATTTTTATTATTTTTTGTTATTGCAGCGACGGAAATACATAATTTGTGAACATGTCAGATTTCTAGTTATCACGGTTTATGGGATACAGCCTGGTGACAGATACAGGTACCTAAAAGGTACATATATATATATATATATATATATATATATATATATATATATATATATATATATATATATATATATATATATATATATATATATATATATATATATATATATATATATTTTCAACTATTCCCTGATTTTTCCATACCGCATAAGTTTATGTTAGTAGTAGGTTAAGTTACTCGGTTCTCCACTTTTCGCCTAATTTTTGAGACATTGCGTGAAACTTTTTTTTACTTTATTACTTGGATAGTTAAGAAGAGAAGAGTTTTTATTTATAGGAATTAAATATCCACTTTGTAATGCCAATATTACTCAAAGTCTTGGCGATATTTATAAAGAAGTAGATATATAACTTTACCAACATAACTTATAACCTATACTTAACAACACAATATAACCTATACTTGTATCATACGAAGTTTAATAAGAAAAAAAAAAGTTGCACTGACTGCTCAGTTACTATCTGTCTCTCCAAGCGTACAATAAGTTGTGTCAAAACAAAATCACTATTACAAAATGACACATATATATATACATCACATTATATAAAGATGCAAAAATAAACATCGTCAAAATAAAAAGCGTCTGATTACAAACGCAATGGTGATGGGTTCGATTCCTACTCGTGGGTATGGATTGTTCCCCGGTCGGGTCTTTACACAGGTTACTCATAAATGGAATGCGGAGAGTGTCTCTATACTAGGATCTCTTTACCTATGTAGGTATAAATAAAATTAAATAATTATTATTTATATATATATATATATATATATATATATATATATATATATATATATATATATATATATATATATATATATATATATATATATATATATATATATATATATATATATCTTCTTCTTCTTCCTGGCATTAGTCCCGGCTTTTTGCCAGGGTCTGCCTTCCGACTAAGACCAATCGGTCCATATGAGTGGCGAAGTGGTTTTTTGTGGAGCGATTGCCATCTGACCTCCAAACCCATTACTGGGAGAAACCAAGATAGGAAAGGGAATAAGAGGCAGAAAGACTTGGAATATAGGGGAGGGACACCACTTACATGGATTGGATCGGGTTATGAAAGTGGTGGCTCGAGGTCCCGGGGTCGCGTACCCGTATGCCGGAAACCAAATATCGGACAGATAATTGGCTAGACACCCTCTGAGATGATATATATATATATATATATATATATATATATATATATATATATATATATATATATATATATATATATATATATATATATATATATATATATATATATATATATATATATATATATATATATATATATATATATATATCATCTATATGTAATATATATATATATATATATATATATATATATATATATATATATATATACAACTATTCCCTGATTTTTCCATACCGCATAAGTTTATGTTAGTAGTAGGTTAAGTTACTCGGTTCTCCACTTTTCGCCTAATTTTTGAGACATTGCGTGAAACTTTTTTTTACTTTATTACTTGGATAGTTAAGAATATAAAATACGGAGAAAATTAATTTATTAAGATTTTTTTAATGATATTAATTAATAATATCTAAAATGTCATAATTAAGAGATTATTTAAATTATAGATGTAGCGACATTATGAATGGGTTCATTTTCTCTGTGCAATATATTTTTATATACCATATTGGCGACATGTTTGATTAGATGCGTCACCTAACGTGCTCCGTAATGGGCGGAAATCTCTATCTGCCTACGCGTCATAAAATGGCAGTGTCTATCTACATACCCAGTACTTACATATATATATATATATATATATATATATATATATATATATATATATATATATATATATATATATATATATATATATATATATATATATATATATATAAATATATATATATATATATATATATATATATATATATATATATATATATATATATATATATATATATATATATATATATATATACATATATATATATATATATATATATACATATATATATATATATATATATATATATATATATATATATATATATATATATATATATATATATATATATATATATATATATATATATATATATATATATATATATAGATATATATATATATATATATATATATATATATATATATATATATATATATATATATAAATAATAATTATTTAATTTTATTTTATACCTACATAGGTAAAGAGATCCTAGTATAGAGACACTCTCCGCATTCCATTTACGAGTAACCTGTGTAAAGACCCGACCGGGGAACAATTCATACCCACGAGTAGGAATCGAACCCATCACCATTGCGTTTGTAATCAGACGCTTTTTATTTTGACGATGTTTATTTTTGCATCTTTATATAATGTGATGTATATATATATGTGTCATTTTGTAATAGTGATTTTGTTTTGAGCTGAGCAGTCAGTGCAACTTTTTTTTTTCTTATTAAACTTCGTATGATACAAGTATAGGTTATATTGTGTTGTTAAGTATAGGTTATAAGTTATGTTGGTAAAGTTATATATCTACTTCTTTATAAATATCGCCAAGACTTTGAGTAATATTGGCATTACAAAGTGGATATTTAATTCCTATAAATAAAAAGTCCTAGCAGCAGCAGGCAGCCTATAAATAAAAAGTTCAAGATTTTGCCAGGTTGAATCTTAGTCTTAAGAATTAATTGTTCAAAATGATTTGAAAGACTATTTTTGGACCGGATTCTTAGACTCCATTTATCAAGAACACTACAAATTATATGACATACCTACCGCTGTACCACATGTACATGTGAACTGAATTACCTTGAGTACTTAGAATGTCATGTATCATTCAGATCTCTTTGACAGAGGGTAAAGTCCATATAAAAACTAGTTTTCATATAAAAAAAATAAAAATCAAATTATAATATGATTTTCCATACTAATACTATACAAGAATATATACTAATACTATTAAAAATAATAGCAGAGTCGGTATACGCCAGGCGCAGTGTTGCAACATGACGCGACATATATATATATATATATATATATATATATATATATATATATATATATATATATATATATATATATATATATATATATATATATATATATATATATATATATATATATATATATATATATATATATATATATATATATATATATATATATATATATATATATATATATATATATATATATATATATGTCGCTTTTTTATTTTAAAATTACTAAATTTCATCTATCATATTCCTTTAAGAGTTAAATACGTTCTTGGTATCTATATTTAATTTTTATTTATATTTAATCTATATTTTTTGTATAATTTGTATTTTCATTTGTTAATCTCATAATTATTTTTATACAACAACGCTTCAAATGAGAACATGCACATTTGGACTATGTAATAAGTGAAGTGATCTGTAATTGATGCCATGGTCTCTGGAATTAGGTCATATCATAGAAGATTGTGGGTTCAATATCTACTAAAAGAGCGTTTAAAATATAACTTAACCAATATAGTTAGGTCTTTTCTTTTTTCCCTTATCGTCCACTATCACCAAACATGTCCTTCAAAGTTTCCCAATGCCTCTTACGTAAGCTCCCTCCAATATTGTATTCTCGGAGGTCAACAGAGGTCTCGTCCCACCTCTCCTACCATTGACTCTTGCGTCAGATATTTTTTTTACTATTCTTTCGTCAGTTATTCCTCTCGATTCTCGATGATCATCCTCTCAACGTGCTGAAAGTACTTGAGCACGTTCTTCTTCATTTTTTCTTACTATGACATACTGGCTAGTTTAAAACTCCTTTACTAAAATGTATACCATATTTTTTTTAATTGTACAATTTATTTACATGCAAGTAATAATAAAAACAAACAAAATCCTATTCCACACCACAAAGTTTCAAAAAAACAAAAATTAAAAGACTTATGTAAATTTACAAAACAACGCATTAACTTCAAACTCAAGTATGGTAGCTATATGACAATTATCTATGCGAGGAGTGACAAGCGAGACGACCGATATAGAACGACAAGTCAAGCAACGTAACATAATATATTTACATTACAAAAGGATTCCACGCCATTGAATTTCCGGCATTGATTTTTGAATACGCACTTGTTTCTCATGTTAGTATGCTACTGTAAATTGCTGTAGCGGTAAATACTGACATTTTTTCAGTACATATGAAGATTTATTGATGGTAAAAAAAAAACGTCAATAAGTCTTTGTAAGATCATCACTCCTTGAATTTAAGTAATAATATTGATAAATTATAGGAACTGCTATGTTAAAAGATTGAATTTAAATTCGATCTGGGAAATATTTTAAATTCCCCCTTGGTTAGATGAAGTGCGCATCATACGATGTCTGAAATTAGGGTGGAAAACGGAAACAGTAATGCTGTATATAGTTTCACGCTTTATCCCTAACGGTGCAGCTAGAGAGAACCGGACACCAAACACTATGGACCCTACATATCTCATCATACATGTCTTCCAGGGGGTCCTCAACCTCATGCTTTTTACTTCACCATCCTCCAGTACTTCCACACTGAGTTCCCGAAGGTTAATCGAGTTCGCCCCCTATCCCTCTTGAGCTGACTCTTGATCTTATAGACTAGACTTTAAACTAGATTTTATGAATATGAATCCTTGCTACAATATCTGCGTCAAATGATTTAATTTAAAAATCAAGGTTATTATCATCAATAAACTAACATAAATAGAATATGAAGAACCACAAACATCATATGAAAATAAACTTCCGTTCATTCTATAATGAGCTTCCTTGTATATGTATGTAGAAGTATAGAGGCATTCATTCTGAACTATCAGTCAGCTGTCAAAGATGTCAAGCGTAAGATTTATTAATTGGATCGATACTTTGATAGGTTCATGTCATTAAAAAGATAATTACCAATATATTAATATATTTTTCATTGATATTTCTCGTTTTTCCTGGATATAACACAGTCTGTAAGCTTACAAGGCGATTCTTCCTTGGAAGAAGCGGAGAAGTGGAGATAATTAGTTTCTCCACTTAGTCAGATTACTTATAACTTCATATATCGAATACCCTTAGAAATTCTACTATAGTCAGTACCTATTAGTTGGCAAATTCCATCTTTAATATCTCTGGATCAGCGACTCCCAAAATTATGGAGAACAACTTTCTATCACAATTCCAGCCAGCTGTTGCATTTACGTCAGTATACAGTAAATATATAAATTAAATTTGTTTTTGTGTAATATATAATTTACAGTGGAGCGAAAACGAATTGGTCATAAAGTGGAAAGATGAAAAGGTTTAAAGTAAACACTATATATTTAATTTTGTGGAAAAGTGTATTTTTAAAAGTCGACACTTCTCGTTGCGTTACAGGAAGCTTTTAATATAAAAATGTGAGTAATAAATTTAGAATTTTTTCAGCTTAATGACATCCAGAAAAAATAACTAAGTGCTTAGACACTATTTCCTGATGTTCCTCTGATTTCTTGAATTTGAGACACTAGGTACTTGTTTAAACAAATAGTGTATCGAATTGAGGCAGACCTTTGTGATTAGGATTATATTCCTAAATTGAGGACCATAAAGTTTTGAGAGGTCTCAAAAACGTACTCTCGAATCAAAATACTAAGCCAAGTTAAGGCAGTTATATGACGCTTGTGCCTCCAGATATTTAAATATGGTTGTACTACCAAAAGTACCGTTTTATTTGATACATTTCTTACAATCAAGCGACAAAGTTATCATGTACATGATCAAACTTAATATTTATGTATTTAAATATGAATGAAGCCATTGTGGCACAGTATGACAGCACTTGACTGATATCTCGATGGTTGCGGGTTGTATTCTCACTCGGAGGATTGATATATTTTCATTTCTTTATTTTGGCAAGCCAAATTGCTAATTTTGGACGGAAAGTAAAGAATAGAGTGTACTAAAACTACATCATCTCTGCCTACCCTGCTTATATGCAGGATACAGCGTGAAGCGTGAAAAAAAGAAAACTAGTATTTATTATACCGGAATAGCATTTAATCGATTTGATGTTAGATTCTGACAGTACCTACCAAATATTACCTTGGTATGATCTAATTTCAACACAAAACTCGAAACGAAAACTTCAAATTTTTAATATACCTAGTAACTATTAGAACAACAGATAATATGATCTATGATAATGATTTATTAAAATCGATATTCGGTTAAATTACATACCTACACTGTGCTAGTAACATACAAAATCATTATGCATTGAATACTCGTATGAATGTTATTTATTTATTTATTTGCTTTAAAAATGGAAATTTGTTGCGATCCATTTTTATTAGGATATTAAATAGTAAGACAATAAGGTATGGATGAATGGAACTTAGACATCGTCACTGTACAATTTTTTTGTTGTACACCTAAAGTACTAAACACGGATAAAAATATTTATTCCAATAAATTTATTCATCTGCTGACCACAGATAAGCTATTAGGTCTCCGTTTTTTGCCCTATTTTAAGACATTTCGTGTTGAGTGGCGAGTCTAAATGCTGCGTTTTACCTTACCATAACGTTAATTTCTTCGCTATAGTACACAAAGAGTGGCGTTGAGCTTCGCCACTGAACATATAACCTTAATTAGGCCCTAAAAAGTAAGGTCCAGAGTGCCTAGGCCCGAACTGCCTACCCTACTTTCCAGAAAGCGTTAAGCTGCTGTGTTTTCAAATCTCTTATCCAGAATCTCTGTATAATATTCCCACCTATATTACAGTAACAACATTTTACATCTACACCTGTTGAATATGAAAACCATAACTTTCGCTGTATATCTCAATGCCATATACCAACGCAAACTTCCCGCATGATTTGCATTCAAATAGCTGAGATTCTATATAAATTACGGCCTAGCCTATTCTAGGTCCCCTCTAATGCTCAGCTGCTAAATTCGACACTTCCTTCTAAACGATTCGCAAGTACTTTGTTTATAGGGTCAATATGTTAATGTTATGTGATTTAACACCACTTTTGAAAGTTATTTTCTTGGTTATTTAATAAATATAGATGTAAAAAAGACTCGTGTTGCTAGCTTGTTGATATCTAACTAAGGGTATGTAGTCAATAATCATGATTTATGATCATAATATATAACAGGTACGAAGGATTTTTTCATTTCTATTGGAATTTCAGGAAATTCTCTCTTAGTAGGTACTACACTATCCAAGGACCGTACATGACTGATTGATAAAGCACTCAACGCCAAAATTTGGCATAGATGAGCCCTGGATAGAGGGCACTAAAATAATTTCTGGAATAATAATCTCTACATATATATATATATATATATATATATATATATATATATATATATATATATATATATATATATATATATATATATATATATATATATATATATATATATATATATATATATATATATATATATATATATATATATATATATATATATATATATATATATATATATATATATATATATATATATATATATATATATATATATATATATACATGGCCTCTTATCGTGATCTTTTTAAATAGAAACATTCCCAACGTTTAATTTCAAGAAGAAATTTCAGAATTCAGTCGGACTTTGGCCAATTTCATGTCAAATTAATGAATGATATTATATTAATAAGCACATTTTTGAATAAAGTTGAATTATAATATAATATTAAGCTTATCCTTATATTTAAGCTTATCTCAATCTCTCTCAGTCAAAACTTTTATATAAGGGTTGAGTTGAAATACAATAAATATTTTAAAAGGTTACTGAACTTATTGGCAAAAGCTACTTTGTGATTGTGAGCAAAAATTCCAGTACGAATTGTTGGCAAGATTAACATTTTTAGCATTTCACATTTTAGTCTATAAGAATTATATTCCAAGACGCAAATCTCTAAGGCGTTATATTATTATTTATCAGAATAAATAAGGTGATTTTTGTTTAGTTAAGGATATTTCGCTAAGCGAATATTACTCACAAAATTTTCACAATTTTGGTGGCATCTTGGCGCAGTCGGGACTAAATCTGTTTTTACACGAATAAAAACTCTTCTGGAAAAGATACTAATGTATAAGATAAATTTTATTTCAATTATCAAGGCTAAATAATATATTTAGATATTTTAATTTAGTATTAGAGTAGGCACAGAGAAACTACCTACTTGTCATGCCACTTATTTTTTGTATTGTGTATTGAGTAGCGGAACTCAACGCCGCTCTTATCTTCTTACCAAAGCCCCCCAAGTGGGAATCGAATCCGCAACCATCACCCACGCCACGATGGGCTCATCATGAAACAAAACTATATATCTACAAAATCCTAGGGAACAGACGGTCAATAAGGATTTATGTTCTCAACAATTATTATCAATAAAGTGGGCATATAAGCGGAAACATGAGATAAACGAATGATTAATGCACTGCAATGTCAATATTTGTTTGTTCCTCCATTTTATCTATTAACTAGCTATTGTTGTGGCTTTACTCGCGTGGTGTACTTTGCAGACTATGTGGAAATAATGGGGTAATTAAAGGTTAATCTTATACTATCTTTATCATGGGGCCCGTGCTCAGGGCCTCCGTTCTCACGGGGGCCTCGAATGTTCTATAATACTAAGCTAATGTATATTAATTTGTTACTTATTATTTTACAACGGGGCCCTCAAAAAATCACAACATGTCCTTAGATATATATATATATATATATATATATATATATATATATATATATATATATATATATATATATATATATATATATATATATATATATAAAGTTGTGTCAAAGTTATCTAAGGCATTCATTTCTTATCATTTGACTACAGAGTTCGAAGCCGCAAAATTTACAAATTTAAAAAGTCAAATTACAAAAAAGTTCAAGTGAAATTTTTGGGAAAAAATATAATTATAATTATGTTATTCCCCTAATTACATATTTTAAAACACAAAAAGCCAGACCCCAAATTACCAAAATAAACAAAAATCTTTAACTAAGTGATTTCACTTAGTTTGAAACTTAAACTTATATTCATTACATATTAGTTAGTATAACGATGGGTATTATAAAAGGTAGAACAGAAAGCTTTCTATTATATATGCGTGAAACTTTTACATCTCCGTAAAGTCAATAAGTAGTTAAGCTGGAGACAGAACACACGGAATCTTGAGCCTCTTTGTTCTAAATATCACTTATAATGTATCCATTTACGTGATAGAGTCGCTTTAGATAGGTCGTTTCAAGCTTTATCCTGTATAAAGCAGAAAATACATAAAGTCTTGACAATCAACTCATCGAACTCAATGCCGCACTTCATCAAACGGAGAAATTTATATTATTTACCTGCGTAATTAAATGAAATTAAAGTAATATCGATTCCTAATTACGCAAATATGATATATATATATATATATATATATATATATATATATATATATATATATATATATATATATATATATATATATATATATATATATATATATATATATATATATATATATATATATATATATATATATATATATATATATATATATATATATATATATATATATATATGTGTATGTATATGTATATGTATATGGACACGGAACTCTTTCAAGATCACTTTGTTATTCATCTGTTAATTTTGTAATTTCGTTATGGTATATAGATGAAAAATTTGCCGCAGTTTTAATGAAATACACCAAAACGTCAAAACTATAGAGTTCTTTCCTTTGACCTATAATATATTTACATATTTAATAGTATATATTAAGGAAAAATACCCAACAGTTGGAAAATAAGTGTATCACAGCAAAAACCATTACAAATTTATATCAGTAGTTCATTTCATACAAAATACGAACATACGAACGCAATTTTATGTTTGTAAGTTTTTATAAGTTGCACTTTCTGCTGACCTGATCTGGTACGGAACCCTCTTTGTACAATTACTACTCGCACTTGATCGATATTTTTAATAATAATCTTATAGATTATAACTGTAGGTTATGTAAACTACAATAGTTTACAGATATATTTTATTATTTTGGTGTTGTTGAATATTTATTAGGCAAAAAAAATGTTTTTATTTTTCAGCTTCATCCAAATATTCTTATGCAAGATAAACATCTTGTATGAGAATAAGTCTGAGAGAAACGGCAAGACACTTCGTTCCTTGCTTACTGGCGCTTGTAGCTATATAAGACCGTGTAAATTCTATTACAAAATACAATTACACAAAAATATATGAAACTAATATTATTATTTGATTGATTTCAAACTAATGCCCCTACGACAGTAGCAATTTAATAAAGAATCATAAAAACGTCATATATTTTATGACAGAAGCGGCTGTCATGTAAAATGATATATCTACTGATGAATCTGACCATTACAAACGTTTATGATATACTCGTATATTATATTAATATCATTAGTATCCAAGATATGTACGGTACGATTTTTAAAAATAAATATGTATGGGCTAATAATATAAAAATAACTTTTATAAAATATATATTTTTTTAAGAAATTCGTTTATGCATACGTCAAGGTATGTTTCAGATTTGAAAGATACGAATTTCCCTCCATAGAGGTCTTGCCGCATAGGGCTAAGGCTGACGATACTAATAGGCACCTAACTCTAACTAAATTATAAATGTTTCTACAAGATACGCCCTTGAAATACGTTCTAGAAATTAACTGATGTTAGTTCTAGTTCGAGATATTGAAGCAAACTTTAGAATTTCCGTTGTGAACCTCTTGCTCTTACCTAAACAGCGTATAAATGAACTCCATTTCTGGTCGGTTCGTTGGTAAGTTTGAAGTTGTCCCCAAATCTACGGTATAAGTATAAAAAAACATGAAAATAGCTTTTATTTTTATTTAAAATATATATTATTAAATGAATATATATAGAATTTTAACTAGATTGACTCCCAAAGTATGTTTCCTAAAGTAAATAAATACCGATCTTTATATTTTAATAAATATGTATATCCTTTATTTATATATATTAAAAAATATGAAGTGTAATTCTAATTTTGTTGAATTTTGTCACTCTACAAGTCCAATTAACTTAAAAACTATTACAAAACTAAAAGGGTAAGTAAAATAACTAACAATTTAGCAAATAGAGTCACCTAAACTAAATATTCACCTACACACATAAATTACAACAATAATAAACACATACAAAACAAAATCTAAGTACATAATTCTAAATAATAATATAATAATAATATAATTAAATAGAAAAAAAAATAATATTAATATATATTTAAAAAAAAAACAATTACCTAATAACATCATTTCGCAGCATCCGTTTATCTCAATTTAATTATCATCTTAACATATCCAAACACCACAATATATCCACCGTAACAAATTCACAACACTGTCACATTTCTAACGTCATTGTCATGCGCGTGCGCCGCCTCCGAACTCTAAATGACTACTGAATATGAAAATTACTATAAATAAATATACTAGTACAGCTTCACGTTCCCACATATAGCAGGTTGGGTGAATTTAAGTGTTAAGAAGTTGCTTGTTAATTAGCGGAACTAAACGCCACGCTCTATTTTACTAGAGCGAGGAAAAAAAATAATTGTTGGGCTATTTGAGAATTGAACTCACAACTATTGTCCTAGTCTAGTTTTACTGAATTTCAATTAATGAAAGATATTTAAGGCAATTTTTTTTTTTTAGGATTTGCAGGTCATTTCTTGTGATCCGTATACCTGATGGTAATAGATTCAATTCCCATTCGAAGCAATGAATTAAAATGCATTAAAGCAATGCTGGTAAAATAAAATTGCTACTCATGATGTTATGAAAATGGAGAATAAATTGTGAGAATAAAGCATACAAATTTCACTCTCCCTACAATCTAAAATAAAAAAAAAATTATAATCGATATATAATACTTATAAATGTTATTTTGTTTGTTTTGAAACGTGCCAAGGTTTCTTAGTAATATATACAATATTTTTAATTATGAGAATAGTTGTTTCAAGATTTAATTGTTATTTATACGCAACAGAATAAATGATGATAAAATGATCAATAAAACCTAAACCTAAATACATTAATAAATACAATCAACGATATCCGACTTTATATATATATATATATATATATATATATATATATATATATATATATATATATATATATATATATATATATATATATATATATATGTATATATACATATCAAACTTACAAACACCGCTCAAAAGGCACAATCCACTAGGTTAATATGTTATTCAAACATATGGGTCGAGTATGTTTAAGAGCACACAGTTAATGATTGGCGCTATAAAGCTCTCGTTAACTATGAATCTATTTTCTAAGTACTCTGATATGACTTAATAGAGTTATAATATGATAATTTGAGGGCTATTTGTTCAAAGAGATTTTACATTTTGGACTTATAAAGATAAAGCTTTCGCCAGCTCGGAAGTGGAAGTTCAGTTCCGCTGACGGCTACAATAACTATAGCTATGTCTGCATGAAATTGAAATGAGATTAATTCCGATTTTGAATATTCGTAAACAGAGCAATAAGCTTTATTTTTATTTTAGCTTTAGCTTCACGCTGTATCCCGCACTTAGCAGGGTAGGCAGAGGAAACCTAGTGTTAACACACCGTTCCCCACTTTCCGCCATTCGAGGCAATGCGCGTTGAGTGGCGGAACTCAACGCCGCACTTTTATCTTCCCTTTTAGTTCCCAGAGCGAAGAAAAAGAAAATAATTAATTCTTTCCTAGTGGGAATCGAACCCACAAACCGTAGTGACCGCAGACACTGTGCCTTTTCGCCACGACGGCCCTCACATTTATTATGAGGTTTGAACATTTCACTTTAAGAAGAAGGTATATATACGGCCAGTTAATTAAATCGTTTCTTTTCCCTATACTTTATCGAGAAGCTATTGAAATTCGCTAAAACAGCACCCCAAAATATAGGATTCTTAATAAACCCCTGCGTTGCCCTTACGTCATTTTAATGCTTTTTTCTTTTGACTTTCACACGAACGTTCATACGTTTTTATCACATTTCTATCCACGTTTGGATTTGTTGCATTTATAACAAAATAAAAATTTAAGTATTTCATAAAATAAGTAAAATTTGTCATACAATTACTAAATTCATCATATTGCTTTCAAATTATATTTATTATATGTTATTTTAAAATGTCCATACATTTATAAGTGCGTTTAAATATTACCACGAAGTACGTAAAATTCCTTTTAAATCAATTAAAAAGAAGAAGTGGAGTGATGCGTACTTAGCTGTCTCTGCCAAACCCTTATAATTAGAGAAAAATACTTTTAAGTTAAGATGGATACTTCAATAAAAAAAATGAAGTACCCTTGCAAACGCATTGTAATGAAAAGTTTATATCATAATGTGTGAGATACTACAATTATTCATCTCTTGTAATTAATTCGAAAGTGCTTTGCCAACTTTTGTGATAAATTAATATCGTTTGGTATCGTGTTGCCTAATAATATCTTCACGTATCCGATGATCCGTTTGCATTTTATCGGTTCTTATACTATAAAAAAGTATTTATTATTTTTAATATTTAAAAATGAATAAAGAAGAAATGACGATCAATTATTTAATATTACTCTGGCCAAATTTTAAGGCTACTGAATTATTTTTAGTTTTGTATACAGACAAATTTGCATTGGAATAGTGATGGCGAAATCGCAGTGCAATGAGGATTGCAAACCCACTGTTATAAATATAAATATCAGTATCGGGTTTTGTAACAAAACGCCTTGTCTCAGCAATGTCATTATATGTATTTTATTGTATATAAGTATAATTTCTTGTCCTTTTATAATTAATATGATGTATTATAGATGTCAGATTTCGGGAAGCTTATATTTAAAGATTTCTTTTACTACATGTCTAATTTGAAAACACAAGGAAGTAAGTAATAAAAAAAGTAAATTGTATATAAGTAAATAAGTAAATTGCTAACACAAGTAAGTAAGTAAGTGGTAAGAAATATATCGTCGATTTCATATCTCTTAAATGGAAAGAAAGTGCCATAAATGATAATTGATAACAATATGAGAATCGACAAAGTGTAAACGGTGTAAGTAGTCGGCTAACTCGTACAGCGTTGTATTACTTTATACTGTTAGAAGTTTTACCGTAATGAGTGCTGAGTTTCAAATTAATTTACACACTTTATAAAATAATTATAGTCTGTGTTTTTTTTTTTTTGCTTCATTCGAGTTGAATTCTTTTGCTTGAGATTTCTGGATAATATGATATAGGTACCTAATTAATGTTGACACATCTAATTACTCACATTCTACCCAAAGAGAAGTATTATGAGTATCTAAGTTTGACATCTTACATTGCAGGCTGAGCGGAAGGACAAGTGTTATAACATTTGTGGGATCACGTCACGACTATGCAAGAACACCAATAGCATATGTTAAGTCCAAGATTCGGGAGGAATCTGTCCGGAGATGGCAGGACAGATACTCAGCCTCCGGCACAGGAAGCACCACGCGAGAATTCCTACCCGAGGTTGAAACCGCGTTCCAAATAACAAGACAGACGAAATGGAACCCGATTCACACACAAATACTGACAGGACACGGAGGGATCTCTAGCTACCTGTTCAAACACAAACTAAAGGACTCCCCAGGATGCGAATGCGACCCCAACACCGAGGAAACCGTATGGCATATAATACTGGAGTGCCCGCGGTTTTCCTCAGCCCGCCTTAGCCTAGAAACCCAACTGGACATCAAACTGGAGAGACGAGACCTGGCCACCCTGATGGCGGACCATCATAAGAGACCTGCCCTCCTCGAGTACCTAATGGACATTTTTACCATTGCCATGCAAAGAAACGGCAGCAAGATCGCCGCAACACAGGTACAAAAGGAGAGAACGCGCCTCATTGCACCCATCCCGGAAAGCAAAACCACGCAAGTAACCACCACGAAGTCAGCAACTCAACGCTTCCTTGACAATGGACACCCCGGTTTCCCAGGACTATCACTCCGGCCCGTAGCCCTGTTCATGGACGAGGATGAAGAGAAACTGGGACTCTGCTTCTGCGTCGTAGGTCCGAAAAAATGGGTCTATATCTCACCCGGCCTAGCTGCCCTCACCAAAGGCAGTACCAACAGGGCCACCATGAGAAAGTCGGACTACGACAGCATGCCAATATGTAGAATGGGGACATCCGAATACCGAACACTGCGAACAAAAAACAAGACTATCGCATTATTCGACGGCAGCAATGGAGAGTCCGCATTCACTAAGGCATGCAAAGTGCTCGACCACCTGAGCACAGGGACAGCAGACCAAAGGAACAACATTGGTCCAAAAATACTAAGCGTTGACGTTATGAGGACAGGGTTCGACAAAGGGACCGTTGAAGACTTTCTGGGATGTATAAACGCCTCAAAATATCACAAAATAGTAGTGTACGAAGACCGAGGACAAGACCTGGCTTTCATGAAAGACAGAAGACACAAAATCAGAAGACCTATAACGACACAGGAAAGTGGCGCGGAAATCCTTCAAAAGAGACTTGCCAAAAAACACGAAGAAATCAAAGAAAAGAACAAAAAGGCACAAGGAAACAATACAAAAGGCTCACCCAAAATCCTAACGCTTTTGAAGCCCAAGGAGTATCTCATCAGGAAGGGTAGAACCACCAAAGCAGACAAAGGACAGGCCACAACACCTGACCTGCCCCCAGCACAAGAAGCAAAACAGCATATGGAAAACGCTCTGCTTGAATACAGCACAGTCCTAGCAGAAACAATTAAGGTTAACCTAGCGACCTGTGAAAAGATCCGAAGGACCTTCGAGCTTAGGAACGAAGGACTACTTGGGGTCTTACTAGAAGAAGAAAAGGCCGCCATCTTTGACAACTCCACCTCGCAATACCTGAGGGGAAATCAACCTAAATTCCCCCACATGGCGGCCTACAGCAAAAAACATGGCTTCGTGGAAAGAGACGAAGGAAACAGCGCTCTCAGGTACAAAACATCCCCCGACGACCCAATTCTGGTAGTAGCGCGGTGCACAGAGGTCTCGCTGGAAAATAAGATTCTAACAAAGGCAAAAACCATCCAGCCTCCCAGCAACCTAACAGAATGGAAGGCACCGGAGATAGAATGGGTCAACGGAGTTCCCGGCTGCGGGAAATCTACCTGGGTCGCAAATAATTTCAACCCCGAAACGGACCTTATAGCTACCACTACAACCGAGGCAGCCGAGGACCTCAGGAAAAAGATTAAATTCGGTAGCGACAGGGAATCCAAAATCAAAGTGAGAACGATCGCCTCAATCCTGGTAAATGGTGCAAGGGCAAAGCCTAGTAGAATGATAGTAGATGAGGCCCTAATGAACCATTTTGGAGCGATCACAATGGCGGCCAAATTAACAGGGGCCGAAAAAATCACTTTGATCGGGGACATAAACCAACTACCCTTCATAGAGAGACTGAACTTGTTCCAACTGAAATACACCAGCCCAAGCCTCGTGACGTCCATCAGCAAAGAGCTCTTAAGATCCCATCGGTGTCCACAAGACGTTACCTACGCCCTAAACGAGGTTTACGATGGGATCTACACAGCTCGACCAAAGACTCGATCTCTCGAAACATCAAGACTCACAGGTGCGTGCATCCCGAAAGACTCCCCAAACACCCTATACCTTGTCCACACACAGGCAGAGAAGACAGAGCTAATCCGGGAGGGATATGGGAGCGGCCCAAATTCGCGCACTCTTACCATTAACGAGTCTCAGGGACTGACATACGAGTCGGTAGTCATAATTCAAACAAGAACCGCAAAGAGCCCCATACACGACAGCATATCACACGCTGTCGTAGCCATAACCAGACACTTGAACAACTGCAGTTACTACACAAACGCTGAAGAGGACGCCATCAGCAGACTCATCCGTCGAGCCAGGGAATCGGCAACAGCCGACATAATAGAGTACAACATCAAAATGGCCATCTCTCACAGAGATGAAGATGCGATAAGGAAATTAAGAAGAGACCAAGGCGGATCCACCGGACAAGACCCCATTTAGAACAAAAATTTGAGCAGGGCCCCTCTGGCCCTCAAGTAAAAACCAAAGTAAAACTCTGTGTAAATGAGTATTTATCATAAATAAATAAAAGAATAAAAAGATAAAATCACAAAAAATAATAAAAAGGTAAAGAGCAGAAAAGAGCACGGACGCATTAAGTCCGTGGTGTGTTTCAATTACCCCAATAAAAAAAAATAAAAAAAAAAAACATTTGTGGGATCATCGAACCCACCACAAAGGTCAAAAACATCTGACATTAATACGAAAAACGAAATCATATTAAAAAAAAAACTAATTTACTGCATAGTGAAGAAAAGGTTTCTAAATAAAATTTAAATAAATTGTATCCTTTATTTTCTGTTCAGCCTCATACTGTATACCACAGTTATCCACTCTCCATATGAATTTGAAATACTGGACATTGACTGCCGTAACTCAACGCCGTGCTTTATCTTTCCAGCGCGGCTAAATCCCGTTAACAGTCAGACGCTGTGCCACTACGCCACAATGGCCACGTAATATGTCACGATTGACAAACTAAACAAAATACGCTAGTGTGAAAGTAAAGCCATAGCTGCGAATGACACCGTTAAAAGAATTATTTATGGTGTCCCATAGAAACTTTACTATGACGTTACGTCACCGCATGGGAAGGGAATAAAAACTTGTGGCACATAAATAGCTCGTAATTTTTTTTTTTACTTTGTGATGATCTTTGTTATGTTGGTGATTATTACATGTATGGAGAGTTGAGAGATTAGTGATGGATCTCTCTGTTCCATAATATTCTTACATTAAGGAGGAGCATTGTATGCTGGATAAAATAAAATGCCACTCCAGACATTTTTAACCGGCTGTACGACGCATAGGAGTTATGTGTTTGTCAGTCTATCTATATACGCCTATTTATGTATATTTATTAATGTTTTTGTAAGTATATTTGTTCCGCATCATCTATTCTATTCTCTAAGTCTATTCTCTTAAAGCCTATCTATCTCTAAATTCGACGACTCTTAGCCTTAACTGAAGACATGAAAATGATCGCTATTCACCACACCAACCACTAGAGGCCGTATTGCCAAAATTGAAAAAGAACGACGTTCAATTGTTTGCTGTCACTTGTAAAAATTCTAAGCTATTAAGCTTGCTTTTTAAGATACCTGGCTACCTTTTTAATTTTTCGAGCAGTCGGGCTTTTTTATAGTTTTTTTAAAAAGATTTTAAGATATTTTTTAGCTGTTATTGCTACTTCAATGGCACAAATTGAGGTTAATGAGATATATTAATAGCTTATTTCAATTCTTTAACTATGGCGTTCTGAACGTGCCAGTTGAGCACAAATCACTTCACCAATGTCACGTTGTATGGGGAACTCACGAAGAAGGTTGTACGTTAAAAAAGAGATAATATTACACATAGAGAAGAATTGAATTTTTTTTAATAAAACTTGACCACTCGACGTGAAATGGGTTTCAGTCCCAAAACATTTCGAAAATATATTAAATAATTGTAAAGGCCTACACCCAAAGCTTTTTGTCTTTTTACCATAATGCGCTAGTGAAATATGTTATTTTCACTGAGTGGGAATCGAATCCACAACCGTCTTGTTTACAGTCAAACATACTACTGCGGCCATGACGGCCTCTCAAATAATATACGATGTACTTATGTTTTAATTATTTACTTACTTTGTTTATTTGAATTTCTTTGTTCTTTCCTTGTAAAGAGAAGCCTCGTTTAATTGAAACGATTGTAATTTTTTCTTTCAATTCTGACACAATGATTGATTTTCTCAATTGAAATGCTTATTATGAATATTATAACTTTTAGAAACGATATCTTCAAAGAAAATAACCATGTTGGTGTATTAGATTAGGTACCTAATATCACAGAAAACCTTCTTCTATTAGAAGAACTAGCTGACTAGCTTGTAAAGTCAGCATAAATCGATAATAAAGGGTCTGATATGAAGTGATCAAGCACCCCAACTAAAAATAACTGTGAATTAAAAAAATAAAAACAATTTCTATACAATTTTTTTTTTCATATAAGGTACTAGCTTTTACAGCTGACTACCTCTGCATGATCAAATGGAATTAACTAAGAATTAACTAGTCGCGGTAGAGGTATATGGTGGTATAAAGTAGAGGTATAAAGTATTTTTATAAATTTATATAAAAAAATATCATAGTAAGTATATTGATAAGTATAGAACTAGTGATACATCACTTTACTTATTAAAACACTAATCAACAACTTGTCAAAACAAAAAAAAAAAAAAAAAAAAAATATGAATATACGGTCGAATTGATAACATCCTCCAATTCGATATCGGTTAAAAATATTCCATTGGCGGACTAGGACACTATAGTGAAGAATCTGCTTTGGGTAAGTTCCTTACTTTGCTAATTGTTTGTTTTTAACTTAATAAACAATAAACAACTGTAAAATAAATAATAAATAATTGTAAATTGTATATTTTATGAATATTAAGCATTAAATAGATTAAAATTTGACCAAATACAATGGCGGCGGTTTCGATTCCAGCTTGACTGTAAAATACAGGTTTGGCATTCATATTTTTAAATGGACATAAGTATGAAATAAGTATATGTATGTTTATTTTGTACACAATTTTCCAATTTATTATATATATTATATTATATACTTTCCATATATTAACAGCCCTTACCAAAGTGAATAAATGAAAATAATAATTTCCTAAAGCGGATATGAACCCCACAACTCTGGCCTGGAAGAGCTTCATTACTTTTACATTACGCTAATTACACAACTATCGGCTAAATATGTCAGTGAAGACAGAACACAGCAGTTGACTAATAAATAAACAGAATATCCACATTTATCAGTACCAAAATAGATTACCAAGAACGCTGTCTAATATTTTTCTATGAATCATTTAACGCAATACGTTTATTTAAACGTTGCCCATTCGCTATCATTTGGTGAAGTTGAATTTGTTTATGATTTCCTATAATATCTGTTTAAGAAGAAACTTCAAAACGGTTGGTGTGATCAATATTAGGCATCTATTTTTTTTTTGTTTCACGCATCATCCCGTATATAGCGGAGATAACATAGTGTTAAAACACTCTGTATCACAAATTGTGTTTACACAATAAACTCTCACGTGTGGTTATCGTAAATTCATCTACGTCATAGTACAGTAAAATATAAATTCACAGTACAAAATAAAAGCACAAAAAAAGCTTCAAACACATTTTCCAAACCGCTTCTCCTAAATGGCAGACGAGACGGTAAAGAATTTAAATAAGAAATAAAAATACACAATTCACTGACAATTAAACCAAAATTAAATCGGCATTATGGTCGTAACACATATGTGTGCTTGCAACTCGCTCAAACGTGTGCCAGAAACGAGTAAGTCGGTGTATCATTCTCGCACGTTAATCAGTACACTGATAAATGTTCCGGCTTTTTAAATCCCGTATATGGAAAGTTAGGCAGAGTGAACCTAGTGTTACACACAGTGGACTCCGTTCTCCGCTTTCCGCCTTTTGAGATATTGCATGTTGAGTAGCGGAACTCAACGCCGCACTTTGTCTTATCACTAGAGTGAGGTAACGAAAAAAATTAATTCTACCGAGTATCATAGGAATCAAACCTATATCAGTAGCGCACAACAGAAGAGAAGAATAAAAAAAAAGGAATCTACCACTAATCTTACTAGCATGCGAGAAACTAACTCGCATGTGAGTAATTTGTGCAAATTAATACAAACGCTCGTCGAAAATCAAAGCAAAAATCTATGGGGGCGACATTCATCTAAATGCATACGTCGCGGCATCAATTTCACGCGGCGTCGCTCAAAAACGCCCAAAAAGTAAGCCAAAAAGACGCCCAAGCCCATAAGTTCAAAGCTCTCTGGCCAAAAACTACACGGAATAGTGTAGGATGGCCAAGTTCATAAATTTATGGTATCAAAATTCTTTCTTTCATTATTGATCATGACGCCTTTATTTTAAAGTACAATATTGAAATTTCAGTCTGTCTTAAAAACAAAATTCTGCCCAACTACTATATTACAGCATGAAGCTATAATAGAAATAACTTTGAAAATCTAAATGAATTAACGGACAAGAAATAACTTTTAATTTAAATATATTGAATTGTAATTAAATAAAAGACTTTCGTATTAGGACCGTCGTGGCGCAGTGGCACAGCATCTGCTTGTAAACACGACGGCTTGTGGGTTTAATTCCTACTCGGGGAGAATATATTATTTTCATTTTCTTCACCCTGGAAATAAAGCAAAACGTGGCGTTAAATTACGCCACTCAACACGCAATACCTCGAAAGGCGGAAAATGGAGGACAGAGGTGCCTCTGCCTATGGTTCCCTCTGCCTACCCGGCTATGAGCGGGATTCAGCGTGAAGCTAAAAAAATATATATTAATTTTTAGCGAAACTATTACTATATGTCTCGTACATTATGGTCACCCTATTTTGGGAAACACGTGCTACACGAGAATCCTTTGACAACTAGTTAGTCCGTAATTCGAAACGTGTTTTTCGGTACATCCGAATTGACTAATTTCTTTATCATGCACTAAAAAAACAACCATTTTACCCTTTATAAGGGTTTTTGATGCCTTTGTATAGGTTTAATTATTTTTTTTAAATATGTTCAAATTTTATTCAAAATACAGCATGATAATCAGATGAAGATGTGACAAACCTAGTGGTAGGACTATCTACCTGAACTTGAGACACTGTTGGGGTGTTTCGCCAGAGCGAGAAAATAAAACCTTACCATTAATCCGTCATGGTTATAGCCAGATACTGTCCTATAGCAGCTTTATATATATATATATATATATATATATATATATATATATATATATATATATATATATATATATATATATATATATATATATATATATATATATATATATATATATATATATATATATATAAAGTAAATATATTATCGGCTTACTAAATAAGGTAGGCAATGAGCTTAAATCTCATGTGATTCAGATTAATTATGTTAGTACAGATAGCAAAATTAGCAAAAACGTGTTGTAATAAAATAAAATGTTATTTAATCATATCTATCA
The DNA here is from genome assembly GCA_037127375.1 of Dione juno. Lineage (NCBI taxonomy): Eukaryota > Metazoa > Arthropoda > Insecta > Lepidoptera > Nymphalidae > Dione > Dione juno. The sequence goes on from JAXRJS010000067.1 coordinate 1,159,590, forward strand.
TTTAATGATACACATTATACAGTATCACAGTGGCAGAACAGTACACACTGTGACTCAATGATAAATATCTTGCATACATATAGAGCAGTGTTAAGGACCCCTCATCCTCACTAAGGGTCATAGCACACATATCAACTCGGAAACAGAACATATACGTGTCAACTCGAGCCGCTCAGTATTCTTTGTATAAAACTTCCTACTGTAAAGCACATTATGCGAAACGTAACGTAAGTGTATCGTAACGTAAGCGTATAAGCGAGTTGATTGACATGTGTGTTATGACCCTTAGCGTATTTATCTGAGTCATTCATATACTATTTATCATGAATGAATATGAAAGCCATTGATTTAATTTATCTATCTTATATTACCTCCTTATTCTTGGAAAAATATAAATAAATATAACACGTATTTAATGTGTATTTTGAGATCAGTAAAAAAAGTTTTTTTTTTTGAAGGAAGAATGGTAAATAAACTAGGTATATAACGCAAGAGTTTGTAGTTCTTATATTAGTAGTCGATGATATTGAGACGGTCAAGTAAAACAACAGTGGACGACGCAAAAAAGTATGAAAATTTTCCAAGAAGCTCTATTAAATTTAGACGGATCCTATAGTCTGTTTAAAGGCTATGTATTCTGCTATATTCTTTTTTTTCAAAATAGATATGACAATATGAAATTATATGACATTATTTTATATGACTAAATTAATGTTTATGTGTGTATTTAATAAAAGTTTATTTCAAAGTTAAAATGGTCATTCTTGGTCAAATATTGTGAAATTGTTGCATTAATATTGAAAAAATCTAAACTATTGGCCTGGTTTTTCACTTTGTAGTTATTTAAGTAATCTCCCTCCCTGCAAAGGTATTTCCCACTCAATTCGACTCCCTGCAAAGGTATTTCCCACTCAATTCGACTCCCTGCAAAGGTATTTCCCACTCAATTCGACAGGCGACGCACTCCTGAACCCTCGGGTATCATGGATGTGTATTGGCGGCGGTGATCACTCAACACCAGGTGAACAACAACAACTCAACACCATAAAAAAAGGATATAGCATTTTTTTTATGCTTATAAATAATATATATTATTTTAATGATCACGTTATCCCTCCTTTTGCTCAACAGGTATATTGTTGTGCAAATATTATATATTTTTTTATAAGATATCTATACTAGTTAATACTCACTACAACAACAATTTATGGAAGACATTTAGAAATAAATACGTAAAGAGGGTGAATTTTATTCAAGTTTATTCAATTACAATTTTATTTAAATTTTATATTCTATCCGATAACTCCGCAATAATTATATAGATATCTGGAAAAACTAGAATTCTCACTATATTTTTTTTAATTTCAAACACAAATAATCGTAAACAGAAATACACTTAGTATCGAGCTACTCCGTTCTTCACTTTCCGCCTACGTCTTTCCATAGCGGAGCAATAATAATATGGAGAATTACTTGCTTCAATTTTCTTTTGAAGCCACAACTATAGTAGCCATGCCCCAAATACGCCACTATGGCATCACCAATCCGAAGTCACATTTGAATACAAGGTCGAATGCTAATGAGCTTTGTATACTTTCGTGTCTAGAAATATTTCATGTGAAATAAAACAGCGAAGCTCTCCTATGACGGCAAAACACGATATTCACATATAAAGCTTACTACATTTAGTATGTTTGCATTATTTTGTTTATCTTTTTAGGGATCCGTATTTTAGAAGAACCTTTTCTTCCAAAACCAGAATACTTATAGGATCACCTTGTTGTCTATCGCGTGGGGATATCAAATTAATAGAAAATATCCAGGTCCATATTCCATCGGAGCTCATAAAAAATAACTACAATCAAAAGACGAATGTTTCCGCTTCATTTTCATTGCAATTTGTATGAAAACCACCGTGTAGTCAAACCCTTATGTCACACTAAACAAGTGCATGTGCAAACCTACTAATTAAAATTTGTCTACCTAAGTTCTTTTTTCTGTTGACATGATTGTAATAATTAAATTGGTACGGAACTCTCAGTGCACGAGTAGGACTAACACTTGGCCGATACTTTATTATATTATACTGATTTTTTTAGGAGTATTAATTTAAGTAGTAAATAAGTACCTAAATATCTGATTCTATATACACTGACGCGATAGTATAGATGTTTTTTAACTATTTTTGATGATTATTAAATTTTTTTTAACTATTATTTTAAATATTGAGGAAATTCGTATTATTTACTAAAAAAAAATCTCTCTTGCATGTTGTAATAAGTATTTAAGAATTACTTAATTGGCTTGAGCGTTTGGACAGTAAATAAGAATAAAGTTGCGGGTACGAGTCCCGCGAGCAAATTTTATATCATTACATCATTTTTATATAATTTAGTGGAGCAACAGGAAAATCCTAACGTTTCGTTCCTAGGCTTGATATATATATATATATATATATATATATATATATATATATATATATATATATATATATATATATATATATATATATATATATATATATATATATATATATATATATATATATATATATATATATATATATATATGCATGAAGCATAAGAATAAAAAAAACTGTATGAAAGACTCTTCGTTAATTACTAGCCAATCCAACCATCCTATGGTTAAATGAAAATAAATAATAGTACATATAACATTACACATAACAAGCGGCTTAGGTAACTCGGACCGTAGTTGATTAGATTGAAACGATAAACGTGATATAGGCTGTGATATAGTCTTTTTAGGTAAATAGAGTCCCTAGAGTCCCTATCTAACATAATAAAAAAATAATTCAAGCCATCAGTTCCTGAGATTAGCTCGTTAAACCAAATAAAGGGTATTTGGTAGTATTATAAACTTTATAATATTAGTATAGATAGAAAAGATCTAACTACATTACTACTAGGTTTATATTTCGCTCTACATTTCGAATAGGGACACGTGTAACAGATTTATGTACGATTCGTTTATCGCTTTTTTCAATTAACTCGGCGTCGCGTCACGGGATTGGATTAAAAAACCGCTCTTACATGATCCTGTGCCGAAATTCCATTAAAAATTGATATTTCATACTTGAAATCAATATATTGGCTTTACAATTGTAAATAATTCTTGTAACGTAATAGCTATACTTCAATTTCTTTTTTTTGTGGCTCTTTCATTTTTAGGTTATGTAGGATACTAGATATCTTTTTGTTGCCACTTTTCACCTATGAATTTTGAAGTTGGGTGCCAAAATCATCATCAGCATGTCTGCCTCTCGATCACCACTACTCGATATAGATTTCCCCCAAGAGTCTCCAAGAAGATAGATTGCTAGAATGGCTAAATAAAATTATGTATTTTGCAAATTTAGAATGAAGAGGAAAGTGCTCTAGTGTTAAGACCAAATTTAGAATGAAGAGGAAAGTGCTCTAGTGTTAAGACCTTTAGTGAATGAGTGATGAAAAGATTATAAAAAAGTATATAAAGCAAGAGCCAGTGGAGACCTCGGTAGACCTTTGAGAACATAGTGCTGAAGATACTTGAGGAAGGTCATGTAAAAAGCATGAGGAGCCCTGGATATATGAATTATATGTTATATGCTTAATGACAGTGAACAAAGTGAAAGAGGTATATAGGGAGCGGTTGACGCTCCGTCCTCTCTGGTTACCTCGCTAGAGAAAAAGTGTACAGCTATGTACATTGGCCTCATATTATTATTTTTTTTGTAATTCCATTTAATATCCATCGATGCCTATGCCCGTGTGACTCTACATTTATTTTGATCCACTCTTATTTTTATTTTGGTTTTTTCTTATTTTGATTTGATTTAGAGATGTTTTTACAAATTACTAGCTTGGCAGATCGTGTCGTGCTCTGAAAACAAGCATAATCATAAACTGTGGTGTTTATGATATCTTATAGTTTTGCGGATCTGTCACAGTACACAGTATATATTGCCTGAATAGACACATAGCGGATAAAATTGTCTTTTAAAACCATCCAGGATTATTTCAACACACAGAAAATTTTATTCAAATCGAACCAACCGTTTAAAAGTAATATGATGACAAACTCACGGACCGAATAATCAAAATATATAAAAGACAAATCAAAATTAAGACACTCTGCAATCGTCTGCAGTATTTTATAACATTTTCCAAGAATCTAAAGTAAATGAAGCATAATGAATAACAATGAATCAATCTCAACATACTCGTATACTCGTACCTACGCCACATGGCCGCCGTAAAACATTCCTGCAAACCAATAAAAGGAATACGTATACAGTTCCCGATAAAGCGTTATGTGCTTTAATAGACACATAGTGGTGCAGTGGAGAGTGTTTGTCTGAACTAAATGACTGTGGATTCCATTTTTACTTAAAGCTTTTTAGGGTAGGTAGAGGAAACTTGGTACTAGGCTCCCAACTTTTCATCCAGTTCAGACATTGGATGTAGAGTGGCGGAGCTTAACGCCGTCTTTAGTTTTATTTATTTAGCTTCCTATGCTTTTATTGATAATAAAAAATCGGTATTACAAAAATAAATTTCGATAAAGCTTTGTTATTAACTAAATACCCGTATTCATAAAGTGCAGAGCAAACGACCATATCGCATGTTCCGACGTGACCATCCTCCACTCGTATATAACGGTGCTTCAATTATTGCTATCACGAACTTGTTTTTAACCTACATATTTCGTATGAAGAACATGTTTTGACTTAAAATATTTATTTGATGCTATCGCTATAGTTCTGGGTTCGAATCCTAGTTACGAAAAATTGTACATACTAGTATATATTTCTTCTCATATAGCAAAGTTTTTGAACAAGCATTTTCAACTACTAGTTCAAGTACTGGTTCAAATTGGAAAATTCTTCATTTAAAGGACGGTAAATTTGTGGAAGAAGCCTGTTATTCATCACGTAGACCACTATACCTGCTGTTATAGTTATCTGGGACATTAGTCATATCCAAGTCTTAGTGGCTAGTGATAAATATACACTATACTTATCTATTAAGAGCAATGTGTATAACACTAAGTTCTCTCTGCCTACGTTGCTATTTGCAGGATTTCAAATAAAATAAAACAAACAAAATTCCATTGCACCCTCTATAACTTTGTATAGAAATATGTCCCTCGTACGAACAGAAAACACCGCTCTAACATAAATAGCGTCTCGATCCAGAAATAACAATATAAATAAATTTAAAAGGCATTTCTTTGTACCGATCGCTCTCACTGATTTGTGAACAGTTTGAAGTCTGGTTTGGTCATAGTGTGTTAAATAGAAATGATATCAATTAATATTTAATTATCAATTTTTTTATTCAATAGTAGCTACCAGTTTGTAAATTCACCCATTTGATATTTTTTTTTTATATTTTATTCTAATATAATATGCATTTACTTGTACAGATTTTGTATATTATTCTGGGATTAAAACTAGCTTACATGTTGTTCCACAACTTGCTCTATATTACAGTTAATCAAATTAGCCCGGATAGACAGACAGACAAAAAATTTTAAAACGTTTATTTTGAAATTACAAATAGGCACTTTAATTATATTTATATGTTTATATGAAGTTTAATATACATCTATAAAATTCTTCCGTTACTGAGTAAATGACAAATAGCGTACAGCAGAAATTATACAGCGTAGACACATAAAATTCGGCATATTCGGTCTTTGGGAAGTATAGAGGAGTACAAAGAGAGCCGTAGGTAGGGAAGGCAGGACAGAGATGGAGGTAGGCTGAAGTTAAGGGTGAAGCTAAGCAGGAAATATTTTTATATAACTATTATTTTTAATATACTTTATATTCGGTTTAGTTTAAACAGATAATTTGTGACAAACTAACCCCTGATAGAATGCTTCTTGCAAAATATTATGATACAAAGAAACGATGAATCATAGCTTCTCATTGTTTTCCTCATATAGAGAAGTAGGGAATTCAAATTTAAGACATTTAGTGTTGAGACGACGACGCTCTCTGAAGAAATTAAATTAATTTTAATATAATATTCACCTTAGAGAGAATCGAATTCGCGTTTACAGACGCTATATTATTTCCTCACGACGATCTCGACATGAATAACTTTAAAATATACGCAAGTCTTAAACATGAAAGTATTTTTTTAGCATCCTACTCTTTCCCACACTTAGCAGAGTAAGTGGCGGAACTCAACGCCACGTTTATCCTGTTACCAGAGCGAAAAGGCCGGCAACGCACCTATAATACCTAGGTGTAACACGGGGTCGTGGGCGTCGGTGACCACCTTGTCTTTCCCATAAAAAAAAATTTGTAAAGAGGGAATCAAACCTACTAATCATCATTTTTACAGGCAGACGCTCAGCCACTGCTCCACGACGATCCTCGTCAATTAAGCAATCAATAAATAGTAAATTGTAAAGTCAATTAATAATTCACATATTTGAATTCAGCTCTTTTCTAACTGCATTTCATTTAGTCTTTGTCCATAAAGCAACTGGAGTATTATTGGCGTACTGCGTCGCGTGATATCCTTGAAGACATATGGTCACATATTTACATGTCCTAAACCCCTTTAATTTGAATGTTTATACCAAATAACTCCTTTAGTATTTTTATGGCTGTCGTAATTTAAACTATTCCATGCTCTGAGCTTGTAATTTAACTAAGATTAGTTAGCATATGGGTGAGGCTATCGTGGTATATTGGGAGTGTTTAACTGTAAACAATATAGTTGTTAGTTTGATTACCAGTTGAGTCAATGAATTATGTTCATTATTCCCGCCTATATATGATATAATGTGGCGTTAAGTTACGCCATACAACGCGTAATTTTAAATTTCGAAATGGAAGGCAAAGTGTGGAACGGAGTGTTTTGGCAATATGGTGTCCCTGATAAACAGCAGATAGCCAAATCTAAAAATATCAATAACCTGGAGCTGCTTACTATCCATCTGGTATATCATCCACGTAAAATAATAAATCTCAGCATCTTACCCATCCAACACTTAAACTAAGGCAGTCAGCTCAATAACCATAATACATTCCAAATTCTAAAACATTCACGAGTTCCCCAAAATAAATATTATTTTTAGTACAGTGTTCGTTCTAACGTGAATGTTAACTAAAATAATGTGAAATTATGAGGTTATTCTGTTCATTGAGGGCGTGCAAAAAGAACCACCTGTTCGAAAGTCAAAGGAGGGTTAAGATTGTGAATAATGCTCTTGTAAATTAGCATTTAGTGTCTATAAAATAATGTATAGAATTGAATACAATCATTTGTGTGTGGTTAGAAACGTTTATTTTCATGTCATATTACTTACATGTAACATATGCTTCAATAATCGCGTAATTGTTCTTTTTTTTGATATATGATGACAATTTGCAAACTAATAATCACATCCTTTGGAAATTTCAATTTAATGATATTAAATCTTAGATTTTTCAGCATATAGCAGCTACTTGCAAGGAAGGTGGAGAGAACTTATGACACCATAGCATTTCTGACACGTTGTTCTAAGCTTTCCACATCTCACCATCCACAAACATCGTGGCAACAGTCAAAATTTGCTTAACCTGCGCGACGGTGACCTTTTTGCCATGATTTTATTCATATTATTTTATTTAAACGCCTTAGACAGAGAAATTATTCACTTCGACTTACACTCTTCGAGTTGTAAGCGAAAATTAGAGGCATATATAAAAAAAAGATAAGTGTATTTAATTTTAAAACTGCCACGTCACGATGCAAGAACGTTTTTAATTAACAATTCTTTTTAATATTATATAATAAGCCAACTTGTGCCTGACAACGACAAAAGCTTGTTTTTGTAGAAACTCAATTTTTTTATTCGTTATTCAAGTATCAGTTGCCATCAAAAGTTACATAAAAGTAAGCAAAAAAAATATTTATCTCAAATTAGATTAAAACCTTCGTGGTGCTATAGGAAAGCATTATATAAATATTGGTTGCAGATTCGATTCTTGCTAGAGCGTATGTTTATATTAAAAAATATTATATTAAAAAAAAAGACAGTGGAGGACACATCAGACGAGTGCTGGAACTGCAGCTCTTGACCCTTCGTTCTCTCTAATGTTGCTTGTCATATGTCACATGGTGAATAAAGAAGGTTGTTTGTATTTTTACACTGTATCTCGAATATAACTGGACAGAGGGAACCTAGTATTACACACTCCAATTTTTACTTTCCGCCTTCCGAGACATTACGTGACTAATGGCGGAAATCAACGCCGCGCTTTATTTATTATCAAAGCGTCGAAAATTCATTATTTCGAAAAAGAATCGAACCCACAACTGACTCTGCACTACGATGGAAACGTCCTAGCCGAAGTTATTACTTCTCCCTACATTGCCTGATAATATTTTTCTTTTAATATCTACTAAGTGACTTCGGAATACAATTTTTTTTATAAATCACAATAATTTACAGTACTTTTTTTAATATATAATGAAAATCAAATGACAAAAAAATACTATATAAAAAGTAAATCAGATGGATTCATAAATCACATCACAAATAAATCACTTCGATGGCTTTTCAATTACAAGAAAGTTTAAACCTGGAGAGAGGCCAAAGGAACTAATGTCATATGAAATTTGGAAACTACAATAAATCCTATTACTCAATATCCCCGACAACATTTATATGTTGAACTCAAGAATGTATGTATGTCCGTGTATTTATGGGACTTTTGGTATTATGAGAAATGTACCGGTTAGCCAATTTAGCTTTATCTAGTAACAATTAATAATAAATAACACATATTTTCCTACAATATAGGATTAATTATTAATAATAATAATAATATCAATATTATTGATAGCAAAATAAGGATTTTTTTTTATTTTATTACGTCACAGGTACGGACTAAGTGTCTGTAGTGTTATAGAGTATTTAAATCAAGACAATTAAGATTCTTAATTTTATGCAGGAAATCATCAGATTACCAATGATTGTAGAGAGTTAACAAGCAAGGAGGTAACAGTGCTGTCAATAAGTATAGTTTAGTCTATGGCTGGTGACTACAGCGCTCTGTACTTTCAGCCCAAGGCATTTAAACGAATAAGGAATTAGTATACTCTATTAAAAATGTAGCGTAGGTAGGCCCCCTACGAGATGGACCGACGACCTGGTCAAGATCACCGGAATCCGATGGATGAGAGCTGCCCAGAACCAGTCTTTATGGCGCTCAATGGGGAAGGCCTTTGTCCAGCAGTGGATGTCTCCCGGCTGATATGATGATGATGATAAAAATGGCCGTCGTAGCGACGTGTTCCACTACTGAACATGTGATATCTCGAAAGTTAGGCGGAAAATTGTAAAATCTTAACACTCGGTTCCCTCTGGCTATCCTGTTATTTGCGGGATACAGCGTAAAGCTTATTATTCCAAATTGTAAACGACATTTCACTACACCACCTCAATTTATTACCATAATTCTAATATCAGAAGTGAATGCAAAATTTTAATTAAAACGAATCTGAATGATATGTCAAATCAATCAAACAATATTACGATGGCGGATTCATTAAATTCTGCACTTTGATCTGGAATACTCACATTGTGTTGTCTGACGTCTGCGTACAAAGCGATAAAGATTTCATGTATATAATTGAAATACTCTTGAAATTAGTATTTTCTTGGGAGAACTTTGGGTTTCTGGTTTTTTTTTAATAATAAGAAACTGGTAACACAATTTTGATCCTTATATTAACAGTAATAAAATTATACTACTGTTGATTTTCTGCAGAGAAAACTGCCTTAACCGGTGGCAAACGTAAAAAAATATTTAAATATAGAATATTTTTAAATTTTAATGAACAATATTGATGCACAGTATACAACGTTTGACTAAATACGACTAATATGGATTCGATCTTACTTAGGGAAATTATTATATTTCAATTATTTTGACTTCAGTCTACGTAGATGTAGGCCTCCACCAGGGTACGCCGTAAGGCACGATCTGTCGTTTTCGCCATCCAGTCCCTACCAGGTCTGGCTGGGGAGCGTCCAACGCTACGCTTGAGATGTGCATACCAGTAGCCAACATATTAAAGTGCAGAATGGCAGAAAATCTCTCTTGAAATAGTCTCTGCTTTATGCAGAAAAAATCGTGAAACACAAAAATAACACGTAAGTAATTTATTTAATATAATATTTATATTACAATATTTTAATAGATAACTTATATAATTCACACTTACATACATACATACATAATACTATTTAATATAATTAATATATAATATTTTATACGGTGTATTCGAATTTAGTCTATTTCCCAACGAATGCCGTCGACAGATTTATGACGGTGTTCTCGCGTCTCCATCTACCCTCTAGTAAAGGCAATAATACTAACAGTCGCCGCTTGTCATTAGATGGACACCTTTCGTTTTCACTATTATTTTCGTTTGCTTATCAAATATTCGTCAAAGTTTATGTTCACTCGTTATAATATATCAGCATATATACAAATAAAAAACAAAACAAAAACAAATAAAGTTAAAGTTTTAATGTGCTAATCCACTAATCATAGAAAAATACACAAAGAAAACCTATAATAATTTGAACGCAGCGGGATTTTATATTTGGGTAGCGGAAGCCAAATGATTGTTCTTCGTAATAATCTCTGGGTGGCGGAAATTTGTTAGAATCTCCCTGCAGAGATGCTAACGACGTAATAAGTTGTGAAAATCATATAAGTATTTCGACGCAGCGTAATAAAGAACGCATGGCTTAGTTGTCAGAGTGTTTCGACGCTTATCATGAGGCGTAGGTTCAAAACCCGCTGCGTTCAAGTTTTCTTTAAGTGTTAAACTTATTTTTGTTGATGTCGATTTCGAGTCCCGTTTCGATTTTATACGTGTCTTAATTTTTTTTGGCAGCAAGTAGGCTAGGTACTACTTATGTATAGTTATACAATTTTAAAACTTTCTGATCTCCCAAAAATTACGACTAGTATCGTGTTTTCATACCTCATAAATATATAAATACACATAAATATATAAAATATTAATTACACTATGCTATATGCTGATATATTATAACGAGTGAACATAAACTTTGACGTATATTGTATGTGGAGGTTAAATTGTTATAGCGTTTCTAGGATATTCAAACGGCGGGAGGCCATACTTAATAATTATAATCAAAAAATTGTTTCTAAAAATCACATAATTTATTCATTTATCCTAAGCATACATTGTAAAATTTCTTTTATGACGTCGTAAGAAAAATAATAATTCCAATGGACGCCATGGTGTAATAAATGCAAACATAGATTTTTGCCATCCAGCACTCAATGTCTATGAAATGGACAAGAACGGGTACCGCGGGATATTGTTCCTAAGAAAAAATGACAAGTATATATATATATATATATATATATATATATATATATATATATATATATATATATATATATATATATATATATATATATATATATATATATATATATATATATATATATATATATATATATATATATATATATATATAAATTACAAACATCCTTTTGAAATAAATTAATAAAACGATATATCCCATTTAAATTAAATAAAAATTCAATTGACATAATGATATTTAAACGTCTCTTACAAATCAAACGTTGACGTACGTGCGCACTTTACCTAATAATATTTTCATTATAGTCCAGGGGGTTAACTATATTTAAATATTATAAATAAAATCATTATGTAAACAAAAAGGAGTTACAGCTAAGTAGATTCAGGTTAAATAGTGAGAACATAGACTGAACTCTTTTTGTATAAGCATTAGCATAGAAATTAGGAGACAATGCGAAGTGAACTTACTAATGTATTCGTTCGCGGCTTTGCCCGCCTGATTTATATATATATATATATATATATATATATATATATATATATATATATATATATATATATATATATATATATATATATATATATATATATATATATATATATATATATATATATATAATATATTATAAATTTAATGTTACCACAATTTACATATTAAACGCGTATGCATATATTATTTTATACTTTTATTTATACACATACTTTTTTGCATTTTACAAAAATATATTACATAAAAGTATGCAAACTAATTTAATACAAATAATAATATCTAAAGTATACAGCCTTATAAGTCTGACATATTACACAATATATTCAATATGAAACTTCTGATCCCACATTGAAACTAAACAGATATTGTTTATTGCACGTATAAAACCTAAGCTGTCAATGTAAAGCCGCCAGTATCGAATGTAGTTTCATACTTTAAAGTTATTACTTTGCACAGTACTCTTTAATCCTATAGAGCAACAGAGCTTGTCAATAAAATTGCCAATATTTATAACGAAAGCTATATTTAGAATAATACTATATAGCTATATTTAGAATAGTATTCTATGGTTGGATTTATTTGCTTTAAAATAAAAATAAAGGATTAATATTTATAGGGTTATATATTGTTTAAATTTGATATGACACTGATACCACTTATATTAGACTTATTCTGGGAGAAACTCATGATGATGAGTTTTCTTCTAGGTACACTTATACAGGTAATGAAAATATTTTGTAAAACTAATAAAAATAAATTAATTCTTGAATACATTCTAGCATCAAGCCACTTAAAGTAAAGTTATATTTAATACATATAAAAATTGTACAAAATAATAATTAAGCAGTAAAATAATTTAAATCGAATAAGTTATTTTATAATCAACTTATACATTATCACTAACAAAATTGAAATGATAGACTATACACACACGCACACACACAAATACACTTATATACATACAAATAACACATTCTCTAAAGACGATTATAAAGCACTTATGTTGACACAACCAAAGCAATTATAATCTAATAGTGAGCATTTCACGCTAATCGCAAGGGTCTCGGCGTGTGAATTAATATTTCCACTTCATTAGCTAATTGACTAATTTGCCCCTAAGCAAAATTGTAAATTCATTTCGGAAAAGCGTAACCGGTAGACCAATTTGCATTATGAGACGTACCTAAATCTGCTTGAAATTATCCAGCTTAAGTCAAATATGATTTGTGAAATGACATTCTATGTCACAAAACAAGATGGTCATTGTTGTATATTTTATTATTAGAGATTATTTTTAGCTTCTCGACTGTGAATAAATACAGATTTATATTACATACAGCCTATGTTCCTCTGTTCCTCAACTTCTACCTATTTTTCAAAATATTGTGAGATGAGTGACGAAAGGAAACGCCAGGAATGCAGAGCTTAGTGCTACAAATACATACAATACAGTGACAGAAAATCTAACCTACGAGAAATCATGAATATTCTACATAATATACACTAAAATCAAAATCTGTCACTAATAATACTGTTAATTATAATTTTTTTTTAGAAAAATGTATCATCAGGAATAGATTCAAAAATTATAATAATACCAAAAGTATGCGCACAAATAAGCACACAAATTAACAGATTTTTTTACAATAAATACCTATATAATATGTAAAAGTGAATGTGCAATATCAGCCTTATTGCTGAAAGCAAGCTTATTTAATGTTTAATTGCATGAAGTACGAGCGAGAGAATAGATATATTAAGAGATACGAAATCTCTTTTTATTATATTTTGGTACAAGAATTTGGCCTGTCTTAACATGAATTAATCTCTAAATCGAACGTAGCGCTAATTTAGGCGATTGAAGCTAATCGAACAGTGGAAGTGAGCATTAATGCGCATTTCAAAGGGATCTCTCAAGCCTACACACACTTGGGTCGCATAATAAAAAAATATAGATACAAATAGACAAAAAAAATAGATAATCAGAATAACAATGGCACGAACGCCAAAAGTCTGTGGTGAAAAAAAAAAAAACACTAAAAAAAATAAAAAAGACATTATATATAGAAAAGCACCAGCCGCCTCCTAAGCTATTTCGTTTACCGGAACAAGTGTCGTAGCGTACACCGTGACAGAATAAATCTAACGCCAATCGTAGTAATGCGATTCGAGTTCACACTGTTTGCTTGAATTTTTACGTACGAGGTATGATTTGCTTATCAATTGATTTCCAGTATTGGGTTAGATAGAATTTTATTATACCATATCATTGTCATGGAAATGGGATCAATTTAAACTGGGACTTTTTCCTGTATGTGTATGTATGTATGTATGTATGTATGTATGTATGTATGTATGTATGGCGTTATGTAGGCAACTACTGGAGTGTATTGAAATTTCAATGGAAATATTGATGTATTCGTATGAGTGGTAGTTTGTGTTTCATAATTGTTTTTTTTTTTTTTTTAATTCTATAATTTGAAAAGGAGTTTTAGTCACACTATTGACTATGTCACTCCCGTATAATCTAATTACTTATTTATATCAACAATTTAGCCAATGCACTCGCATTACTTGACAATGGTTCTGCAAAAACACTATTACAAGTACCAACATTAAATGATTTTAGCCAACATGGCCGCAGCGCTTCATTTCGTGCACATTCAAATAACAAGTGATAAATATCATCAATTTTATTACATTCTGAGCATAACTCTGTATTAGACAAATTCAACATGAATTTAAACTTATTTGATAGAATGTGTCCGGAGCGAAGTTTTAACAGGGACACTATGTTTTTCCTTTTCTTTTTACGGTAATTAAACCACGGGTAACGAGGAAGTTCATTTACTATTGTTTTATACCATATACATTTATGCCGCGACCGCTCGTCAAAATATTCTTGCCAATTATTTTTGCATATTTCCTTCAACTTTATCATAATAGTATATAAAAGAGAACAGTCATAAAGAATACCATCGTCAATACTTTGCCTGGCGGCTCTGTCAGCTTCCTCGTTACCCATGATTCCAACGTGTGAGGGTATCCACTGGATATGTACAGACTTATTTTGAGCCTCAATTTCATAAATCCTTTTTAATATATTATAGGCTATCGGATATGCTCGAATAGTCGAGGTCAACCGAGCCAAATGTAAGAAAACAAAACAAAACTTCCATTGGAAAAGGATAAAATCAAAGATAAAGCCTCAAGTATAGCAATTAATTCAAGTTGCATGATCGAGATATTTACATCTATTTTAAACTTAAAAGTTATTTTAGCTTGAGGATCAAAAACCGCCGCTCCCGATCCATATTGATTTTTAGAACCAGTTAGTATACAGTTTATAAAATGAAGCATATTTAGTATCCAAGAAAGTCTGACAATGATTTAAAATTCCACAATGATCGCTATGGGACTTCAAACGAGTCACACCCTCAACACGTGGAGAAACATTCTTTGAAACGTCAAAAGCACCTATCCATGTCGACAAAGAATATATAGGTAATTTCTCTTCAGAAGTAATACGATATTGACCTAAATATCTAAAGAGTAAAAAAAAAAGTTACTAAAAGTAAAGATAGCTTTTTATGGCGCCAGTACTGACCATTACAAACATTACTCAGTTTTACTAGTACATTTGTAGTTATATTTCCACTGAATGATAACGATTTCAATAAAAATTTTCCAGCTAAAAATTTTCTACGAACTTGGCAGGCAAAGGGAGGGAGGAGGGAGGGAGGGAGGCAAAGTTCACTCTGCATCACATGTATTGGAGTAGTCCTAATAAAGCCACCGATGAATCGCATACACTGGTTTCAAAACCAGATCAGAACAGAGAGAAATCCTTTCCAATCTATCTAAACGGCTATTTATGCTATTGTCATAGAAAAAACTTCCATAGTCTAATCTGCTTCGAACTAATGCTATATATAAACGTCTCAACTGCTTAGGATGAACTCCCCATTTGTTTCCGGCTAAAATTTTAAGAACATTTATAAATTTAAGAGTTGTGACTCTCACTTCATTAATATGCTTATCTCATTACTATCTAACCATATACCAAGATATTTAACACAATTGACTTGTTGAATGAGGTTATTATTGTTAATATCGAAATCATTACTTCTGGTCTTCCGTTTATAACAAATACATATTTTCCTTTTACTATGCGATAAACGTAGCCCAAGCTCTTCTATCAACTTGTCAAACACACTTAAGGCCTGTAAAATATTATTATACTCTAAATCTACATGAATATTGGTACTGTATAGAACAAAATCATCTGCATACAGAGATACAAATACATTATTAATACACCTACAAATTTGGCTGGTTGCTATATTAAACAAAGGAGGGGACAAGAGAATAATTTTTTTTTTTTCTACTTTGGTAAAAAATGTAGATTGGAGATATAGGCACTTAATTTTAAGATATATATGTAAATTTATTTTTATATTAAGTATCTTCACTAAGGCAGTTTTGGTTCAGCGGCACAGCGTCTGACTGTATGCGTGGCAGTTGTGGATTTGATTCCTACTCAGTAGAAAGAATTATTTTCCTTTGCCCCACACTGGTAAAATAAAGCTCGGTGACAAATTCTACATCTGAACACGTAAAGTTTCGTTAAGTTAAGTTAAGTTAAGTTACCTAGTGATACAACTTTTGAACAAAGTTTACCATAAAATTATAAATATGTAAATAATGAGATAATATCCCGCAAAAATATATGACAAAGCAAATTATTTCAAGCCATAGTGGAATTATTGGAAAAGCTTAGAATTCGTCCAAATGTTCCTAAAAACATGTAGTTAGTCTTCGGGCTTGACAATAGAATAGCTATGGGTTCCATAATAAACAAAAAAATGGAAAACATAGTGTTCGATCATTTCGAGCACTACCCTGTGTAAAGTACGTTAAGTACGTACGTAGACGTTGGCGCTGCGCTGCAGTTTTTTTTTTTTATTTTAAAAGTAGTGACAGTTTTTCTCTCTCTTTCTTTTTTATGTATTAACTCTGTATGTTTCAAATAAGCTTTTCTTTTAAGCTTTTGTTTTATGCTATTTTCTTTTAAGCTTTTGTTTTATGCTATTTTAGGAATACATATGGATAAGTAGAGACAGTCTAATGATAAGATAATCCGTTCCTCGCTCTCCGCCTGAATCCTAAACACGATACAATAAAGGCGTAATTTGATGTCATTGTTGACGCCCAGAAGGGAAAACACATTAAGTCACTCCTCCGTATGGCTCTCGAACCAAGCATCGAGCTAGCCAAGCTCACTCACTGAGCCATAGTGGAGTCTAAAAAATAAAATGCAAATTTATGACTATATATATATATATATATATATATATATATATATATATATATATATATATATATATATATATATATATATATATATATATATATATATATATATATATATATATATATATATATATATATATATATATATATATATATTTATGACTATATATATATATATAAAAAAAATATATAATACCTATGTAAATTCGTTAACACCGCCACAGCCTTGTAATGTATATTAAAGACCGAAATTTCTCGTCATTTTCAATCCCTACTTTGATGGGATTATCAGAGACAATCTCCATCAAGAGCCCGGATTAATTTGATATTGGAATCACTAAGCTCACTCATTCCCTATTTAATTTAAGAGGAATTTTAATTTTGACAATGTATATTACTAAATAATATTGAAAATTTTAACCTTTTTTTTGGGGATGCGGGATTCGATGTGCTATATGCGGGATGCTACCCGCATATAGCACCGTGCGCAGAGGGAACCTAGTGTTGAGACACTTAACCACCTCACTTTTCGCTTTTCGAGACATTGCATTTTGAATGGCGGAACTCAACGCCACGCTTTGCCTTGTTGCAAGTGCGAAAATAATGAAAATTATCATTCTCCCCAAGTGGGAATCGAACCCACAACCGTAGAGCTTACAGTCAGACGCTATGCCACTGCGCCACGACAGATTCACGGCAGATTTTTATTTTTTTTTATTTTATAAAAATCTGTATACAATATAAAAACATAAATACAATGCACAACGGAAACTGATGCGGGCGTAAAAAGCTCAAAATTAGTATATAGGTTCCTTGATAGTTCCATAGAGTGTAAGAGTGGAATAAGAAAGAATTTATATTTTATATTGTACATAAGAAAAGTCGCGGGCCATAACTAGTTCCTTAAAAAAAGCACCATCATTTGTACCCAACAAAAACTAGCTAACTTAACTAAGTAGCTTAATGTCTGCTTAGACTAGAGCTTTCTTAATATATACTTAATTTTACCCCTAAAGTCATTTTGGAAATATAAAAGTAAGGCTAAAAAGAAAACATAGTTTCCACTCAGAGGAATCAATTATTTCCATACGAGTATATTTCATTGAACACGCAATGTCTCGAAACGCAGTGGAAAGTAAAGAGCGGAGTGTATTACAGTCTTATCTAATTTGGTTCTACATAAGGTGTTCCAGATCCTTGATATTTATTATATCTCAAAATGTCAATGGAGAATGTCCAGAATAAATAGAGATAGAGAATAAATAGAGATAGATATAGAGAATGTGAGAATGTCCATCTCGTTAAATGACGTGCTTTTTCCGTTCATGTAGTTTTGCTTGACGTAATGGTTACTCATGAAGTGCTCCAGATTATGAATTTTTTTATCATATTTCAATGAACAATACTCATCACGCTGAACAACTTTTACTAAAGAGCCATTTACTGGTTTTTCGTTAAAATATTCGTATATTTAGAGACATTATGTACAGACAGTATATTTTTTTTTTAATTTTTTATAGTATAGATTTTTAATGAATAAATAATACCAATAATATTTTACATAAATTTTGTTTTAATTTATATTCTCTCTCTCAGCACAATAAAATATTGAATATGAATATTTTATAATAAATATTTATAATAAGAATAATGTATTTGACAGGTTCCATAAAATTTATTTAATTATACCTACTGTTATTAAATTATTGAATTTACATAATAATATATGTACATCAATATTGTGAAGCTTATGAGTTTGTTTGGTTGAATAAGCTAATCTCAGGAACTAGGTACTGGTTCGAATTGGACACTTTTATTGCTAGATAGTTTATTTATCAAGACTATAAGCTATGTTATATAGTATATAATATATAGTGTGTTATATGTAAATACCTACCTAGTAAATACCTGTGGTCAGGGCTACCTTGGACGTTTATATACAATTTTTTTAGCTTCACGCTTTATCATGTAGACAGAGAGAAGCGTAGCAACCGTAGGTACCTAGTGTTAAGACACTCCGTTCCCCGCTTTCCGTCTTTCTAGGCATTGGCATCGAGGCGTGTTGAGTGATGGAACTCGATACCGCGGCTTTTCTTTGTTGCCAAAGCGAAGAAAATGAAAATTTTTAATACTTCCCGATGGATAATTGAACTTGCTAACCGTCGCGCTTACTAGGGACATCATTTGCCTAGATTCTATATCTATTCATTAATTCGAATATATATTACGCGACTATATGAGATAGCCAAAATATTTATCGATATAGATTTTTTTCTATGTTACGACCACAGTTCATAGGTTTAAAGGTTTTTAGCATTTTATTAATTTTGTTTGTGAGGAACGTCGTGGCGCAGAGGCACAGTGTCTGCCTGTAAGCGCGACGGTTTGTGGGTTCGATTCCCACTCGGGGAGAGTCATTTACATTTTCTTCGCTCAGACATCAAGGCAAACGTGGCGTTGAGTTCCGCCACTCAACACGCAATGCCCGTATGGTTAAAAGTGGGGAACGGAGTGTCTTAACACTAGGATCCTTCAACCCACGGTTCCCTCTGCCTACTCTGCTATGTGATATAGGATACAGCGTGAAGCTAAATAAATAAATCATAAATAAATATATTTTGTTTGTTTTACGTAATGGTTATATACTATGCTATCATCAAAAGCAACGGAGAATTCTGTAAATTTACATACACAAAAATCAAATTACATTAGCTCGCCTTAGTTATAAGAAAAATCGCATCGTTGAGTTCCGCCGCCCAACACGCAATGTATCAAAATATGACGAATAGTGGGGAAAGGACTGTCTTAAGACTAGAATTCTTCTGTAGACAGACCGTGAAGAAACTAAAAATATAGGAAATAGCGTGAAGCTACTAATTTATTATGTTATAAACGTTTGTTATGTTATAAACTAATTTATTATGTTATATATGTGAACTCCTCGACGTAGAAATCGAACTGGCTACATCCATAGTGCTCTATCACACCAGCCGGTCTTAATTAGAGTTCATCAAATAATGTTTAACCTATAAAAATATTACAACGACATCTGGTCACAACGTGTACATTGCTTAGGTTTATAAATCTTTCGTTGACTTGCTCCTACAAGTGACGTCATAAAGCGACTAAGTTCGAAATAGTATGAAATAATAAGAAGTGTGAAACAAAATATTAGATATATAAAAAAAAATCGATTGAAAAAAGTGTGAGTCGTAGCTCAGGCACCGAGAGTTCCGTACCAATTTCATAATTTTAGGCCAACGGAAAGTACACCTTACACAAGCTAATCAATTTAAATTAGTATGCAGTATTTTTGTATGAACTATAGATAATAATAAGCTTGTAATGATTTTCTTCTGTGATACTGCTGTAAATTTTCTTTATATTTAGTATAAGCTGTAATATCTTGCCAAATTTCAAACAAAATTACTACTACTATACATACATACATATTGTACATACTGAAAATTACTGCCCGCAAATTAAAGTTTGCAAACCAGCAATTATTATGGGATCTATCAATAATTACGGAATCCTCTATGCACGTTTCCGACTCGCATTTGATCGTTATCTTTGTATATATATATATATATATATATATATATATATATATATATATATATATATATATATATATATATATATATATATATATATATATATATATATATATATATATATATATATATATATATATATATATATATATATATATATATATATATATATATATATATATATATATATACAATGATATATACTTATTTATGAAGAAAACTTACGCCTATAGCAGTATGCAGAGAGTATCTAGTATTAAGACACTGCCCTCTCCGAAAGGCTGATGCAATTATGTGAGAGTACAATAAAAAACATATATTTTTAATAAAACACAGTATTAATTAATCATTCTCTAACCTACGACCAACGAGTTTTGACAAGCTCTGCAAACGCTATTTGCTCTAGATATATTATACTATGTGTATTACATATATATTTATGTACATATATCACAAAATATATGTCTTGTACCATATTTATTTATACCATAGTTATGTTATATCACAATATTTTTTCAACTTAGCCCACAAAATAGTAAAGGTATTAAAAAAACTTACGTTTAATGACAGACATACGGAACCCCAATACTCATTAGATACCCGAAATAAAACGAATTATTTTCTCACAGAAATACGACAGAACTTTTTTTTTATTTACATCAAAATAAACAGCTTTTTAATGTACACAAACAGATGGCCTTTGATATGGCCGGCGATGTTTTATTGCATTTTAAATGCTTTATTAAAACTGTCATACATATTTTTTTTATGTAGCTTCAGATTGTATCCCAAATTTAGCAGATAATAATAAGCAGAGAAAACCTAGAATTGAAACACTCACTTCTCTCCATTCTGTCAGAATTCTAGATGCTTTTGAAATTTCAATGTGTTTTTTAAACATATTTTTCATTTATGGAGCTTAATAAATCCTAAATAAAGAGCCTAATAAATTGATTGATTAATTCTTACGATATTTAGACTGCGCCACGATGGCCTCGATAAAGCTTGTAGTGTATTATGTGTTTTTATTGTACCTAATAATTTAGTAATGCATATGCTGTACATTAAAGCTATACATTTTTCGGTATTTGGCCTCTAAATGCATTGGACTGTTAGAAATTACATAGATAATTACGCGTTTAGCCTTACTTATAGCTAATAGTCTATTTTGAGTTCCAATTTGAACCCAAAACCATAAACAATAGTCCATACATTTTAAAAACAAAATCAAAAGCAAAGCATATTTTCCATGGGCTAAGTTTGTTCGTTATAGAAGGAGAGCACATACCCTCTTGGGATATATGTACGAGTAAATCTCCTGAACTTTATGCAACGAATATATAGCGAACCGTACGTAGGCTCCGCGTTGATTATAAAAAATGTAAGCAAACGACGTGTCTTGTCTCCAAGAAGCCCTTCTCACTTAAATTCTGTATTATTAATATATATCAAATGGCGTGGGGTGTTTTGTGAATGTATTTATTTTATACAAAATGTATAATCGGTCGCTTATTAACATTGACTTTTTTTGTTCACACTTTTTTAAGCGGGATGAGCTTTTTGCTCAAATTAAGAACTTTCACTCAGTGCAAAGCAAATGGCGACACTTAAAAATCAATTTACTTAAAAAGCAGAACATGTCATATGTCACAAGTAAGCTGTGTCCTTTATTCAAACAGATTGAGGTACTAACTATCACACCTCAAAAGGTACTAGACTAACCTTCCAATTCAAGTTGCCTAAGCCTATCAGAATCCATATCCTATAAGAAGGCTATAGGATATAGATTAATTTGCGAAATTAAAAGAAAATGTTAAAACAGTGCTTGTGAGTAATGCTCTTCAGGAAAATTTGAGCCGATAAAAATGTATAGAAGTGATATAGAGTTTATGCAGGATACAACTATTATTGTATTTAATAAAAATTGTTATATTGATATTTAAAAGAGCAAATGCCGAGTTTCCAGTTGTTGTTCCAATGTTGTTACCAGAATGAATTAACGAAATATTTTCTTCCTCCAAGAATCGAACTCGCAACTGAAGCGTTTACATTCAAATACTGTGCCACTGCGCTACGATGGCCTCAAGTCCGTCCAAATTCAAAATGAAAATAAATTACAATAGAACATTTAAGAAATTTCGTAATTTATATTAAAAAAATCTACAAAAACAGAATTAAAATAAATAAAACAAATAGACGTTTATGCAAATAGAGAAAATTGCGCTCGCTATATATGAAGAACATATTCGGATAAGGCGAAGAAATATGGTGACAGTGAAAGGGCGGGTATTGTAAGAATTTTTGTAATGTGAATATTAGCTAAATATATTATAAAAATAACGTCTGTTAAAAATAAAAACCTTCTATTTCCATTATATCCAAAAACGTAAGAGGCCGTAGTGGCGCAGCAGCGCGGGACCAGCGAACGCGACGGTTGCAGGTTCCATTCCTACACGGGGGTAAGAATGTATATATATATATATATATATATATATATATATATATATATATATATATATATATATATATATATATATATATATATATATATATATATATATATATATATATATATATATATATATATATATATATATATATATATATATTCCTTCCTACTTAGTCTACTCCACTTTGCACGGTCTTGAGCATCCTCAGTGGTTAGTCCATTGGCTCTCATGTCGTGCGTCACGACGTACAGCCATCGCTTCCTTGGGCGTCCGGGGGGTCTTACTCCAGGGACAGACATATCAAGGCATTTTCTTCCGACGTAGTTCTTAGGCCGGCGCAAAACGTGGCCATACCATCTCAGACGACGCTCTTGGAGCTTATCCGCTACGTCACGGACCCCAAGACTACCTCGAATGAATGTGTTGCGTATGCGGTCAGCCCGAGTAACGCCACACATCCACCTCAGCATCTTCATCTTCGTTACGTGAAGCTCCTGAGTGTGCCGAGATAATGCTGGCCAACATTCGCTGCCGTATAGAAGAACTGGTCGGATCATGCTCTTGTATATCAGCCCCTTGAGTTTGGGCGGTATTCTGCGATCGCAGACCACACCAGTGACCTCCCGCCATTTGGCCCAAGCAGCGCTAACCCGGGCGTGGACATCGTAGTCGATGCCTCCGGACTCGTGCATAATGGATCCAAGGTACCTGAACTTCTCCGACTTAACGGCTGGCTCAAGCCCGATGTGGATGGTGCTCGAGTCTGGGTTCCCGCAAGCCATGTACTCGGTCTTTGACACATTCAGTTTAAGACCACCGTTCTCAAGCGCACCCTTCCAGGCATTCACTTTACGCTCCAGCATCAGTCGGTTCTCGTCAATGAGGAGGCTGGTCCTGGATGTGAGCCGTGACAGTATCTAGCACTACATTAAACAAAAATGGACTAAGAGCTGAGCCTTGGTGAACCCCTACTGTAATTGGGAAGGGTTTGGTATCGCCAACAGCGGTCCTAACTGTAGAAACAGAGTCGTTGTACATGTCTCTGATAATAGCAACATAGGATTCAGATTCAGATCCCTTTGGATCGCAGTGCCCACCAGATACACTGACGTGGCACACAGTCAAAGGCCTTCTGCAGGTCTAAGAATGCCACATGCAGAGCTCTCTTCTTTTCCCTGTGTGCCTCCATCAAAATTCTGAGGGCAAAAATGGCGTCCGTAGTGCCTGATCCTGGCTGAAATCCATATTGACACTCAGAGACAGTACACTCTCGGTGGAGCCTGAGGGCAATCACGCGCTCGAAGAGCTTCATGGTGTGACTCATAATCTCCGACTCTGACTCCGACTCCGACTTAACCGAGTTTCATCAAGGGTTATTGGAGCAATAAGTCCCAGGTTAGGAGGTGGTTCAGACGGAATACTACCCGGGTGCTGAGTATTCAGCAGCTCCAAGAAGTAACTTCTCCACCTCTCCTTCACAGAAGCATGACTACAAAGCAGCTTGCCCTGGGAATCTCTGACGCAAAGACATTTTGTGATATCTTGCGTCGCTTTATCCCGAGCACGTGCCAATTTGTAGATGAGCTTCTGCCCCTCCACAGTTTCAAGTTTATCATATAGAGGTAATAAACTTTCACTGCGGGCTCTGGCTACAGCTCTTTTGCTGGCACGTTTCGCTGCTATGCACTCCAGTCTGTCTTCAGGAGAGTTGGAACGCTGCCACTCCTTAAATGCAGTCTTCTTATCATGAATCACCTCCTGTACCATGTCATTCCACCACCATGTCTCCCTGTCCATAATACGTCCTCCCTTAGAAACGCCAAGAACATGTTTACCAGCCGTAATAATTGCTGACTGAGCTCGATCCCAAGCATCCTGAGCAGTTTCGGTGTTAGTTGTTAAATTTTGACTGTTAACCTCTGCCAGAAAGTCGGTCTGCATCGGTCCATTCAGCAACCACCACTTGATCTTAGACTTACGCGTCTCGGCTAATTTCTTTATCGGGGTAACGACATAATCCATGACAAGAAGACGATGTTGGGCCGTGAGGCTTTCACCAGGAATGACTTTACAGTTAGTTACCTTGCCAACATGACACCGCCTGGTCAATAGGTAATCTATTTGGGTTGAATGGAGTCCACTCGCATACGTAATAAGATGCTGCGGATTCTTTTGGAAGAACGTATTCACGATGACCAGATCAGATGCAATACAGGTTCATAGGATATTTTCGCCCTCTATATTGCGGCGACCGTGACCAAAACCACCGTGGACACGTTCATACGTATCCGCAGCCTTACCCACGTGACCGTTAAGGTCTCCCCCAACTATGATCACCTCGGTAGATGGTATAGCGAGTAGAACGTCTTCATATTGCTCCCAGAATGACTCCTTTTCGGCCCCGCTACAACCAGCCTGGGGAGCGTAAGCACTGATTAAGTTGGCGATAGCCCCCTCAACCAGTACCTTCACCCGCATCAGGCGGTCGCTGCGTCGGTCAACTTCGAGGAGACCATTCCGTAGCTCTTCAGATAAAACTACTGCTACACCAGTTTTACCGGAAGGAGACCCAGTGTATATGAGCTGGTAACCCTGTCCGATGATACGGGACTTATTGCCCTTCCAGCGGGTTTCCTGAAGGAAAGCACACTGGACCCGACGCCTCATGAGTACATCTGTTAGTTCCCTGCATCGTCCGGGTAGAGAGCCAATATTCCACGTTGCAAAGCGGAGTTTCCTTCTGGGTACTTTCTTCTTTAGCCGTGTCCGTACTTGACACGGTAGCCCTTGCCCATTTAACACAGGTGTAGGGCGATGTGCCTGCGCGTCGTTTAGCGGCGACGCCCTAGCAGTACCCAGCAACATCTTTTTCCTTTTCATATGTGTGGCAGGTGGCGGCTTTTTAATGGAGCGATTGCCATCTGACCTCCAAAACCCATTTTTGTGGGAAAAGCCATATATATATATATATATATATATAAATATATATATATATATATATATATATATATATATATATATATATATATATATATATATATATATATATATATATATATATATATATATATATATATATATATATATATATATATATATATATTTATATATATATATAAGCAGAAAGTGGGAAACGGAGTATATTATCACTAGATTATTATATCTATCCTTCTTATACGTTTTAAACAGGATACAGCGTGAAGCGCAAAAAAATAAACGTAAAATTCTCGAGCTTTCCCAAATAAAGCCGTATTAACCTTTAGCGAGCCGATAAAAGAAACATAACGTGTATTTTACAGCAAATTACCCTTTTACAGTGAATTAGAGTCGAATTCCCTTCTATACGTCCAATCAACGCTGACACACGTGAAGGAAAGGCTAGAGGCGGCTATTTTCTAACCTTACGCCTTTCAATGGCGAATCTTTTCATGCCATCAAAATGCTATGGTATCTTTATCTTTACGGCTTTAGGCTTAGCGGTGATAATTCCTTATCAGGTTGAACGTGTACGTGTAAATGCATGTATGATATAGGAGCCATATTTTGCAGGCAGCATGTAGTGACCACTTTTATCCTAAGTTACACAGGATTTTGTTTGAAAATATTTTTAAATATTTTCGCCTTTTTTAGTGTTTTAGTGTGTGTGTCACACTAAAACTACCTAAGATCGAAAAACTCCAATTATAATAATATAAATAAGAAAACCAGAATGACAATAGCACGAATGCGAAAAGTTTGTGGTAACCAAACAAGAGATACAATAAAAAAAAAAAAAAATATATATATATATATATATATATATATATATATATATATATATATATTTTGTTTTATGTCTCACGGACACGAATATAATACGAAAATCAATCACGACATTTGTTAAGTATAGGGACACGTCAATGAGACACGACAGCTCAACGCAGACTGGTTTATTAATTCTACTTTACTTACTCACTTACTAATCTTATATAGAACAATGCTAATATAAAAACAATCTTATACACTATTACATTTTATAATTTATAACAAATGGTTTTTTTTGACAATTCCTGACATCGTAAAGCAGCCTTTCTCTCTACCCGATAATTATCATCAGTGCGTGGCGTGGGCGACGCGTTTAAAGAGTGCGAGTGAGGTGAGACTCGTTACTTCCTTCCGCCCCACTGGCACAGTACTCGTCTATACTGGCTAAGTCCTCCTGTTTCCCTGAATCTGATACGTCTATAGTCCTACATAACAAATGACGCGGTTTGTGACTGTGTAATTGATTTATATGTCGCTTATGAATTTGCCCATTATTTGTTTCGACAGTATAAGAAACAGGCCCTGTTCGTTCTGCTACGATACCTTCAGTCCATTTTGGACCTGATTTTCCATAATTACGTAACATGACTGGCTCCTCCCGCGCCAACACCCGAAGCGGACGGGCTGCGCTCTGCTCGCAACGCAGCTGATCACACCGAATGCGCTCCGCTACGTCGGGTCGCAGTAAATCAAGACGTCCACGCGACCGTCTACCTAACAGAGCGACCGCTGGTTCACGTCCCGTAGTACTCTGTTCTATGTTTCTATATGCAAATAAAAAACTAGTTAAAGCTATATTCCAATCTTCCCTGTCTAGTTGTGCTTTTTTTTAAACGCGTTTAATTGAACGCACTGCATTCTCTGCAGCGCCGTTGCTTGACGGATTATACGGGGCTATTAATGAATGCTTAATACAATTCCGTTGCAAATACTGCGTGAACTCTGATGACGAAAAAGGAGGGCCGTTGTCGCTCACTAGTCGTTTCGGTAAGCCGAAACGAGCAAATAACCGTCTTAAAGTATCTATAACAAGTGTCGCCGACGTCGTAGCTAAGTTCTCCACCTCGATCCATTTCGAATGTGCATCAATAATAACAAGATAATATACATTACTGAACGGGCCTGAAAAGTCGAGATGCAGCCGTGACCACGGCTCCGGCGGCCACTGCCACGAATGCAGGGGGCAGCGGGGGCGGGGGGGGGGGTATGGGCACCACGCGGCAAGTCGTACACTCGTACACTCCCGTGCCACGCGCTCGATGTCCGCGTCTACGTTTTCCCACTAAACGTAATTACGCGCGACTTGTTTCATTTTCACGATCCCCATATGACCGTCGTGTATTTCGTTTGAATTTGGAACTACTATTCTAAGCCCCCAAGCTAAGCAACCCGAACAACATATAAATTATACTTTCTATCGTAACACATGTTTAATATTTTATCACTGAACTTAACAGTTGGCCTTCCGTACATTACAAAACCGTAAATTCTACTTAATACCGAGTCTTTTACCGTTTCAGTTTTATTATCTTTAAAACTAATCGGTAAGTTGTTATTACGGTACTTTAAATAACTACATTCTCTGTCATTGGCACTCGGTTGACTATTTGGTAACTTAAGCGGAAGACGAGAAAGAGCATCCGCGAAACAATTTTTTGACAAATTAACGAACTCAATTTCATAATCGTAAGCGGCCTTAACTTAACTTAACCTTAACCGCATATCTTTGTAATTGGCTGGCAGCCATCACCGGTATTCCCTTCTTTTTACCGAAAATATGACTTAACAGCCGGTAATCGCTGCGCAACGTAAAATGTCTGCCATAAATATATTGATGATGTTTACTTACACCGAACACTATTGCCAACGCTTCTTTGTCTAGTTGAGAGTAGCTCACCTCAGCCGCATTAAGCGTTCTCGAAGCGCAACTAACAGGTCTTTCAGTTCCATCTGCGTACCGCTGCGTAAGCACGGAGCCCACGCCATGCTGTCCACTGATAAAATTAGTGGAATACTAGCATCAAAATGCGCTAAGACAGGCGCGCTGCTTAAAACCTTTTTTATCTTTATGAAAGCCGTATTACAATTATCTGACCAATCCCACTTAATATATGTTTTTAAAAGCCTATAAAGTGGCTTAAGAATGTCACTCATATTCATACAGAATTTAGAATAAAAGTTTACAAGTCCCATAAAACTTTTAAGTTGGGTAATATTAGTCGGAGGAGGTGCGGCTACAATGGCTTCAATTTTTTTTTGTCGGTATGCAAACCAAACTTACCAATTTTATATCCCAAATAGTTTACACTATCTTTGAAAAACTGACACTTAGAAAAGTTAATTCTTAAGCTATTTTGACTAAGTCTTTGCAGTACAGCTTTTTAATTAGACAAATGGATAACTTTATTTTTAACAGTGACACATATGTCATCAGCAAAAACCGCCGTTGATGGCAATCTACTCAATGATTCTCTCACTTTTCACTCCGTGATTTTTTGAAAATTTTCAATAATACATTTTATTCCAAATGGAACCCTTTTATAAACAAAAGTGCCAACATGTGTTGTAATTGCCGTCATCGGCCGTGAATCTTCATGTAAAATACATTGTAGAAAAGCGTTAGACGGACCTAATTTACTGTACTGCTCACTTCCCCCTAAAACTGCGAACAGATCCTCAATCCGTGGCAAACGGTAGTGATAGTCCTTCAATAAAGGGTTGATGGCTATTTTATAATCTCCACACAATTGCTTTTAATCACCGATACTATAGGAGTACCGTAGTCTGACCGTTCTACTTTATAAATGACACCTTCCCTTTGCAACCGATTGAGCTCCTCCTCTACGGGCTGCCGTAAGACCAAAGGCAACGCCCGTGCTTTAACAAACACAGGTGTAGTATCTTTTAAATACAATCGAAACTGAGTTTTGGAAATTCGTTTTGGTTTTGGACATTCGGAAATTCGTTACGTAAAGATGTCGCCATCGAACCCCCTTCTTTCAAATTATAGCATTCCATTATTGCTAGTTTTAAATGTTCAATCCAGGTACGTCCCATCAAAGGTGGTCCACCATTCTTAACAATGTACAAATTAAGTTTTGCGTAATGTTTACGATAGTCTCGATGACGTCACCCGTATATAATTTTAGGTTAAGAATTTTACTTGCTATCGGAATGTCTGAGAAACTCTCGTCATAATAACATTTAGAAATTATCGATATTTTACATCCTGTGTCAATTTCAAATTGACATTTAATATTATCTACAGTCAAATTAGCATAGTACGGCCCGTCGCCGTCATTATTTACCACTAAATTATAAAAATTGCAATTATCATCCTCCACATGATTTTGATTGATTCATTCATAAAAAAACTGATTCTTATAACCTCTCGAAACGAAAGTATTTTTACACACTCCTTTTAAATGACCCTTTTCACCACACGAATCACAGTTATATTGCTAAAAATGACACTTTCCTTCCGGTGTAATACGGTGTATTTACCGCACCGCGAGCAGGTGCGCGACGAGCGACTGGCGCTGCCGCCGCCGGCTCCCCCGCGGGCGCGCGAACCAGTAGCGCCCGCGCCGATTCGATGTAAGCTGTCGTCCTTAAGCGGAACCGCGCCGGGTCACGTGCTTGCCGAGCAGCCTGAAGATCTCGCCGTAACCGCGTGCCGTTCCGCTGCCTCCAGCGCCATGGCCAATTCCACCGCTCGCTTGTAATCCAACTTGCTTTCTGCGAAGATTCTTGATCTCATGTCCTCATCGAAAATCCCAGAAACAAACTGGTCTCGCAAATACACCTCTAAACAGGCGCCGAAATTGCAAGTTTTCGCTAAATGTTTCAATGCTGGTATGTACTCGCGAATGCTTTCCCCCTGACGTTGAACACGTTGACGAAAAACGTGTCTCTCCGCTATCTCTGATCGAATCTCTCTGTCGCACATTAAATCGTAGCATTCCGCGCCTACTACCGTCACTAACGTACCTACCTTCAAAGTTTTATCTATATTGTTCAACATAATAAATTGATTTATTATATATATATATATATATATATATATATATATATATATATATATATATATATATATATATATATATATATATATATATATATATATATATATATATATATATATATATATATATATATATATATATATATTTATATATATATATATATATATATATATATATATATATATATATATATATATATATATATATATATATATATATATATATATATATATATATATATATATATATAATTTTTTTTTTTTATTGCTTTACGCTATATACGGTATCGTAGAAGTGGAAATCAATACCACGCTTTGTCTTGTTCCCATAGCGAGAAAATCGTAATATTTAATTTCACCGAATGTGAATCAAACTCGCAACCGTTGAGTTTACAGATACTGTGCCGCTACGCCAAGACGGAGCGTTGTTTGTGAGATGAGTACCTAAAAGAATAACTTTAGAAGACTCTAATATATATTATATCAGCTTCATGATTTTTAATATATAGAATGGTTTGTATTAAGTACCTAGTTAAAGGTTTGCCACTTTCCATCCCTATTCGACACATTCATATTGAATAGTGAAACTTAACACAATGATAACGCGAAAACCATAAGTCTTAGAAAATTATACTTGGAGAAATAGTTAATAAATAACATATATAATAAATATACTGGATCAGGAATCGAACCTACAGCCCTCGGTTATAGTCACTTGCTGTTCCACTGCGCCACAGTGGTTAATTTTTTATTACTTTTTTTATTATCTACTAATGTAAGATGATTTTAAATAAATTTAGCAATAATACTAAGGCATTTTAGCCATTATCTGGAAATTTATAAGTTAAACCACGAGTTACTTGGTGGTAGAACCCAGCACCACACGTTCCTCAAGCAAACTGTCCCTAGTTTGCTTGGACTAGAGAAACATGACATTTAGTCCAAAAAGCCTTAAAAATCTTTTTACATAATAAATTACATTTATACTAATTAGGTACGTTTTAAAATGTTATTTCGCACTAAGGTACGAAGTTAATATCCAAATCACTATAATTTCCTTATCGATTAGGAAATCCTAACTTCTTTATTTTATCTGAAACCAAAAGAATGCCGATTGAATAGCTTAATAGCCTAAATCTTAGAAAAAAGCTATACAACGCTATAGTAAAAACACCACGTCTATACCGTACTAGCCTATATTTATTAAAGCGTCGGCGAATTCGGCGTTTTCGTGCCACGAATACAATCTTATTGTTTCCCTTTAAATTGCCCTCTCATGCCGACTATTCACAAAATTCTGAATGTTATATAGCTTTTTGTTAGCTTTTAGGCGTGTTGAGTGCATGAGTGTATATATATATATATATATATATATATATATATATATATATATATATATATATATATATATATATATATATATATATATATATATATATATATATATAACAGAAACTGTAGGATGACTGACCTACTCAGATCAATGCACTGAATAAGTTACAATGTGTATGTACAACGAATGTAAATACTATAAGGGGAATTTTAGAAACATATTAACCTTTAAGCTAATAATTTAGGTGTTAAATATTTATACAAGATATCATCGTTTTATTACCTTATTTCATCAATCAAAATATATACAACTTTAATAGCTTATCTTCCAGTGGACTAAGCCCTTCATCCCAATTGCATGGTAAATCGAACCTCGTATGCGTGGCTCGCCGTCAGATATTTCACTAGCAACTGAGGGTGTAATCAATGGGCATGTATAGAATAAAGATTTTGGATTTGCAAATTACGATGGAGAATAAAATATTAATTGTCTTCTATTATCTTCTATTATCTATGTTAGTGATATTGCCGTTGTGGCACAGCGACTGACTGTAAATGTAACGGGTGTGTATTCAATTCCCACTAAGGTATAAAAAATTATTTCATTTCCTCCTTTTGGAAACAAGACAAAGCGCGGCGTTGAGTTCTACTACTAGCTACTAGCTACTCATCACGTAATGTTTCAGAATTAGGCGTAAAATGGGGACCAGCGTGTCTTAACACAAGGTCCTCTCTGTCTTTTCTGCTATATGCGGGAAACAGCGTGAAGCTATTTTTTTTCTTTTATGTAACTTCTGCATGTAACTAGTTAGGCCTAGGGCAGAGAGAACCTAGTGTTGAGACACTCCATTCTCCACTCTTAATAAACTAGCACCTATATACATTATGTTATTTGAAGTCAAAACCGGCTTTTGACTTATACGTATAGTATACCAATAATAAATTATAAGTACAATAGTACCGAGCGAGTAATGATCAGGCATGTATAGAATAAGTATCTTGAAAAAAAAAATATATATATATATATATATATATATATATATATATATATATATATATATATATATATATATATATATATATATATATATATATATATATATATATATATATATATATATATATATATATATATATATATATATATATATATATGTACCTTATACGCCTGTGAAAAACGTGACGGCTTATGGGTTCAATTCGCTCACTTCTTTCGCTCATTTCGTAAAGAAGACAAAGCTTGGAGTTGAGTTCCGCTACTTAACACGCAATGTCACCAAAGGCGGAAAGTGGGGAACGAAGTGTGTTAACACTAGGTTAATTCTATTCTAGGTATGGTTCCTTCTGCCTACCGTGCTACATCCAGGATACAGTGTGAAGCTAAAATTAAAATTATATATATATATATATATATATATATATATATATATATATATATATATATATATATATATATATATATATATATATATATATATATATATATATATATACGAGTATCAATATGTCTTTAAAGATTATAATTATAATTTACTCCCTCGTTGAGTTAAAATCCCTAAAATTGTTAGAAGGAGAGTCATAGTAAACGGCAATCGCGAATTGAAATTCTCAATAATTTTTTTTTAAGCTTAATGCTTTATCCGCTGTACAGCGGGGAAGGCGGAGAGAATTTAATACCCAGACACTCCTTTCTCCGCTCTTTAAGAATCTGATGTTTTAAGCAATGCAGCAAAGCTGTGTATATTGTCCAAAAAGGCACATCTTCTAACCATTTACATGCATATAAGCACTTGTATACCAATTTGAAAGAGACGCGAATATTCTATACAATCTACAACTATACCTGTTAAAACTTGTCTCTAGATCAGTTAGACAAGACATGTTCGATTAGGAATGGGAGGAATGGAGGATGAATTAACAAAAATTAACCCTATATCATTTGAACTATGTTGCTAGAGCCTAAACTAAAGCTAGCAAAGTTTGTGTAAGCTTAAAATAAATTCGATTAACCAACAACTGCATGGTTATAATTAAACCTTTTGTAATTTTACGTTAACTACAGCTTTGTATTCATAGAATAAATAAAATAAAAAAAAAATTATTATATTTATGTATTAAAATAGGAATAAGCTTAGCTTTTAATTTGAAAATGTAAGTTGCTTTATGTTTGTATAAATTTATTCGTTGATGTAGGAACCAGAACCTATAAGCAAAATATCACAAATGTCAAATGACAGATCTTATGATGAAACTTATTGACATTTTGTCGTACTAGTATTTGAGATTATACTCTGTATTTAACGTTTTAGTTTAAACTTTAATATTATTTTTGCAAAATTGCCTAACAGTTTGTCAACGTGCATGAGTTTAAAAATTGGGGATTCAGATGGACCGTCCCCACTTCAGAATAGTCTGCTTCACCACCATATTTCTTCCATAAAAGATATATAAAATGATATTTATTTCGCATCCAGGTATTATTATAATTATCACCATAAGTAATACCTATCACACAACCTTCAACTAAAGGATATTCTATGGAAAAAAGGAGACTCCGAGTTGAGTGACAAGATATATATATATATATATATATATATATATATATATATATATATATATATATATATATATATATATATATATATATATATATATATATATATATATATATATATATATATATATATATATATATATATATATATATTATATATATATATTTTATGGAAGTATTTTTTTTTAAATCAGAACAATGTTATGATAATGTTTAAATTTACAGTTAATGGGGATGACTGAGGATTTAATTCGTGTTTAAGCAATCACAGCGAAAAGTAAGGGGCAATGAAGTTAAGAGTCTTCATCGCTAGGTCCCCTCCCTCTGTCCTGCTATATACAAGATACATCGTGAAGCTGGATAAAATCATTCTACTTCCTATACGGGTTTGCATTTAGATTTTATTTCTATTCATTTAAGGAGTATATGATTGTTGATTCATAATAAAGAAGAAAATTTTTATACTATAAAAATTTAACATAAAAAAGCTTAAATAATTCAATGTATATACTGTACTTTGGAATGAATAAGAGCCTTGAATATTACACTTGTAACGAAACGCTGCCAATTTTATTCGATCCATAATCAAATCAGTACTTCTGTATGAGCTTTATATATTTTGTTAAGCTTTCTTTACAAGATTTATAAGCTTTTCTCCTCCACATACATACATACATATATATCTCTATATATATATATATATATATATATATATATATATATATATATATATATATATATATATATATATATATATATATATATATATATATATATATGTGGAGGAGAAAAGCTATTTGTATCTATGTAGAGAAAGAGATATTCGATTGTATGTAGATATTCAAAATCATAAGTTATTAGTGCTAGCAGAATTATCGTGAAACGTAACAATGTGCCGATTTCAGCGATATTAATTATCTCCCTTGAAATTGCTTCCATTGAAAATATCCAAGTATTACGACGTATGCTTTTTCAACTCGGTCGTATTGTGAAAGTGATTCAAAGAGAAATGTGAACGTGGAATTCTATTGTATAGCAGTTTGATTATTAATTTTATTGACTAGCGTACCGCGCGTGGCTTTGCTCGCGTTTTTTTTTGATGGTAAAAACTAAATTACAATCTACAAATGTCAATATATATTTTTTTAATTTTACTAACTTCTGACTCCGACTCCGTTCGTCACTTTTATTATGTAACTGCTTGTATCTAAAAAATATACATAAAGACTACTTCGACGGTTTCAATGAGGCGTGGGTTCAAATACAGCTGCGTTCAATTGCGTTAAATTTTTATATGTTTTCTTTTAGTAGGTATAATATTTTTCTCCTCAGTGTAGATTAACACTTTAAAAGTTATTAAAATATCTACATCTATCTTATGTTATCTATATTTATTTATATCTTTGGGAGGCATCGTAGCACAGCGGCACGTCTGAATATAAACGCGACGCAGCTGCGGTTGTGTGATCGATTCCCGCTTGAAGAGAATATGTTATTTTCTTTTACAAGACAAAGCGAGGCGTTGAGTTACGCCACGGAGTACTGAAAGCGGAGTGTTGGAACACTTGGTGCCCTCTGCTTGCCCTGCTAAATGTAAGATACAGCGTGATCTTTTTCTATCTTTAATTGCAAGGCAATATTAACTTTTCCACCTTCAGCTTTCTCTCAAAGTATCTCAGGTGCATTTTCTAAAAAATCTTTTTTAGTATTTACTTAAGCTCTACAAAGGACCTCAATATAAGATTTCATGTAACCAAGCTCAGTGGTTTGAGTTCTTCGCTCTCTTTGTATGTCAGATACCTTATAGTTTTATAGTTTTACATTGATACATACATTGATATGATAGGGCAGTGACGCATATATATATATATATATATATATATATATATATATATATATATATATATATATATATATATATATATATATATATATATATATATATATTATATATATATATATATATATATATATATATATATATATATATTTATATATATATATATATATATATATATATTAGCTGCCAATAATACTTTCTTAGTTTAGATTTTTATGAATAATAGGTTGCCTGTAAGAGATCACTTATAGTGATAAGGCCAGACTATACTGGACTATGGACTATACTGTGAAAAACGTTTTTTTTTTTTCTAAACTATATTATTTGACTAAGAGCAATAAAGAGTTTTTGATTGGTTGATATATTTATGTTTTGTACTACTTGTACATAAGTAAATATTTTTGATAATTTATGTACAATAGTATAGTGTCTACTATTTATACAGACATATACTATATACATTAAAAAAATTAAAAACGATATTTAAAATATTATTTCGTTTATTGTTGTAATTAATTTTTGAATTTATTATTTTTTACATTCGAACTGACAACAACGATTAGCAACATTCGAACTGACAACTACTTTAAATCAGATACGAATACAAATTCCAATAATGGCCTCATAAAACTTAATTTAATAATATACACGATCTAACGTCAATAATTTTGAACATAATTATCCTCACATTACTACGGATTTGATTTTGTTGTTGTCACACCGTTCAAATTATCTATAGATCCTATTATATGCCATATAAGGAGCGTATTTCCGTAGCAAGTAGTTTTGCGGTAACACAGTGTGATTGTAATTATATAGATGGGTATTAGGTGTTTAGCTTCTGCTAATTGTGCTTTACGGCTTCGCATTTAATTAAAGCATTTGTGTTATACGAGGATTAAAGTTCAACGAATCGTATGTTATATTGTACTTAATGTGTTATATCTTATTTATGTTTTGGATGTCATCAAATATATATATATAAACGGAAAACTACCCGGGTGCTGAGTATTCAGCAGCTCCAAGAAGCAACTTCTCCACCTCTCCTTCACAGAAGCATGACTACAAAGCAGCTTGCCCTGGATTTTTACTTCTTGGAGCTGCTGAATACTCAGCACCCGGGTAGTATTCCGTCTGAACCACCTCCTAACCTGGGACTTATTGCTCCAATAACCCTTGATGAAACTCGGAATTGTCTTCGACGCATAAAGAACGGCAAGGCAGGCTGAAGATATTCCGATCGAAGCGTGGAAATCGTTGGGCTCTCGTGGTGTGCTCATGCTTACTGATCTTTTTAAACCGCATTTTGAACACTGGGACGATGCCACATCAATGGCGGCACAGTTTTATTACCCCTATTTACAAAGGAAGGGGCAGTGTTCAAGATTGCGGTAGTTATAGGGGCATTAAGATTAGAGTCACTCCATGAAGCTCGCGCTGAGAGTGTACTGTATCTGAATGGCAGTATGGATTTCAGCCAGGATCAGGCACTACGGACGCCATTTTTGCCCTACGAATTTTGATGGAGGCATACAGGGAAAAGAGGACAGCTCTGCATGCCCTTTCACTGTGTATCACGTCCGTGTATCTGGTGGGCACTGCGATCCAAAGGGATCCCTGAATCCTATGTTGCTATTATCAGAGACATGTACAACGACTCTGTTTCTACAGTTAGGACCGCTGTTGGCGATACCAAACCCTTCCCAATTACAGAAGGGGTTCACCAAGGCTCAGCTCGTAGTCCTTTTTGTTTAATGTAGTGCTAGATACTGTTACGGCTCACATCCAGGACTAGCCTCCATGGCTGATGATGTATGTCGATGATATAGTACTCATTGACGAGAACCGACTGATGCTGGAGCGTAAAGTGAATGCCTGGAAGGGTGCGCTTGAGAACGGTGGTCTTAAACTGAATGTGTCAAAGACCGAGTACATGGCTTGCGGGAACCCAGACTCGAGCACCATCCACATCGGGCCTGAGCTAGCCGTTAAGTCGGAGAAGCGCAGGTACCTTGGATCCATTATTCACGAGTCCGGAGGCATCGACTACAATGTCCACGCCCGGGTTAGCGCTGCTTGGGCAAAATGGCGGGAGGTCACTGGTGTGGTCTGCAATTGCAGAATACCGCCCAAACTCAAGGGGCTGATACACAAGAGCATGATCCGACCAGTTCTCTTAATACGGCAGCGAATGTTGGCCAGCACTATCTCGGCACACTCAGGAGCTTCACGTCACGGAGATGAAGATACTGAGGTGGATGTGTGGCGTTACTCGGGCTGACCGCATACGCAACACATTCATTCGAGGTAGTCTTGGGGTCCGTGACGTAGCGGATAAGCTCCAAGAGCGTCGTCTCAAATGGTATAGCCACGTTTTAAGCCACGGCCTAAGAACTACGTCGGAAGAAAATGCCTTGATATGTCTATCCTTGGAGTAAGACCCCCCGGACGCCCAAGGAAGCGATGGCTGGACGACTTGACGCAGGACATGAGAGCCAATGGACTAACCACTGAGGATGCTCAAGACCGTGTAAAGTGGAGTAGATTAAGTAGGAAAGCAAACCCTGGTAATAGGTCGGGATAACGCTAAGTATAAGAAGAAGAAGATATATATATATATATATATATATATATATATATATATATATATATATATATATATATATATATATTGCCAGGATATATATATACATATATATATATTTATATTTATATATATATATATATATATATATATATATATATATATATATATATATATATATATATATATATATATATATATATATATATATATATATATATATATAGAGCAGGCAGAAGGAACCATAAGTGGCGGAACTCAACTCCAAGCTTTGCCTTGTTTAAGAATGAGTGAAAGAAGTGAGCGAATTGAACCCATAAGCCGTCGCGTCGTTCACAGGCAGACGCTTCACCTGCTGCTTCCCTCATAGCTATTAATGATATAAATAATAGAATATAATGTAATAGAATATATATGTCATATATGTAGGTAAATAGTATAACTTATACTATATAATATTATGTAAGTAGCAAAACCTCAAGCGTACAGCGCACGTTCAACGAACTCGTCAATTAATATCTCATAGTGACGCAGAAGAAGTTTAAGTCGTCAACGTCATTGTATCTATTCTCCACTATAACTAATGGCTGTGTGTCTGTCCCGTCAGTTTCAAGCGTTCGCTCGAGATAAATCGTTCCAACAGAAACGGGCTCTATCGTAGGTACAGTACAGTAGTTAGCGAGTTACGGTTACAATATTTGTTTGTTGGTTGAATAATTAATTATTTTGGTTTGGATGAAAGATTGTTTGTAAATTGTTTTGTTGCATTGCATTGATTTGGTTCGGTTTTAATATATATATATATATATATATATATATATATATATATATATATATATATATATATATATATATATATATATATATATATATATATATATTATATATATATATATATATATATATATATATATATATATATATATATATATATATATATATATATATATATATATATATATATATATATATATATATATATTGTGTATAATTATTACCGTCGAAGCCGGCTGGCTTTGTGTTCGATTCCCACTCGGAAAATAAAATGTATTTATGTATTTACTTATGTATTTCCAGCACGTAAGGCTCTGCCTTACCTGCTGGAAATACATAAGGAACGCGGCTTTGATATCTCAGTATACCATGTTATGCACGGCAAATAGTGTGAAGCTAATAATTTACTTTAAAATTGTTAATTAATAATATATAATATATTAATAATATATTTTTATTAAGTACTATAATGTAATACAAGTAATCCAGTAATATTTTCACTAACTTTGTGTGAGGTCTGTCTATTTGACCATCCGTGTACTCATCAACGCTCATGAGCGACCCCATTTGCGTTTCCTACAAGCAATAAAATATATTGTAAGAGATCATAAAAGATATATCTGTTCATAAATTTATGTTTTAAATAATGTAATAATAATTTTTAATTATTATTTCATTTTTTAAATTAAATTATATTAAATTTAATTAGATATGCTATTGTTAAGTTGCGGAACTCAACGCCGCGCTTTGTCCTACCGGATTGAACCCACAACTATCGCCTTACAATCAGACTGCAGTTGCGCCACGATGTCCTCTAGCTATAATGATAATAACAATTATTATTATATTAGTTATATATTATAATAATGTCAGAATGCATTTTTTTATTTTATATTTTATTTATATTTAATTAAATCGAAATTAATATAATTTATCTAAAGATTAGATTAGAATCTATACTAATTTAATATTATTGTTAAAAAATATTTAAAAGGTAATATAAACTTTTTTACTATACTTAAAAAAATACAGTCGAAATAAATATTAATCGAAATAAATAATATTTCTATCGACACACTACGTCTTGAGTTGCGAAGCTCAACAATTTATTTTTGTTATATTTATATAACTACAAAATAAAAAGCTCTCAAAGCTCTCAAAAAGCTCTCAAGTCCAATATGATTACCAAATTTACCGTCAACCATCCGAGAGACTGTTGTCACAAATATATTGTATAATTTTCTATGATTTATAGTCTAAATACCAATATTGTTATGCGTCACATCACCTGTGTATGAACAGTGTAGTGCCTATTACGAATAAGATATAGCTTTCCATTTTCCGTAACAGCTCTCGAGGGGCGATATTCAGTGTGACAATGAATTTGGCAGTACCATACGATGCTTACGCTTATATCAAATTAGGTATGTCATAAACATACAGGTTGGTGGCATCGTTTTTGTATGGATGGGTGCAGGTTCGATTCCGATTTGGTGAAATAGAATATGAGAAGTCCAATGTTGACCTGCCAAATAATGGCGGGAAATTGAAAAACAAAATTGTATTTAAAAAAAAATTGCTTTACGCTTTTTCCCGCATGTAGCCTCATTAGGGCTCATTTTCTGCCCAATTTTCGAGACATACCCTGTTGATAGGCGGAGGTTAACGCCGCACTTTGTTATATTACAACTTTGCTATATGAAACAATTAAATTACTCAAGTGAGAATCGAACCACATTCAAATCGAACCCACAATCTTCGCGTTTAAAGCCACACGCTTGTGTTTCTATGTTAATAATACGTAGGTATATTAATATAAAAAAAATAGGTATATACGAATATCTGTTAGCAAGTACGAGTATTATGTTTGAAGACGGCCCAAGTATCCAGTCCTCATACAAGTGAGCTTCTAACGATGAGGGCGCAAAGCAAACTTTCGTCTTGTATTTCGTTTTTTAAGTCTTTTTCTTTTCTCTTCAGGTCCTTTTTAGTGTTTCCAAAATGATTTGCTCGAAAGCTCTATGTGTTGTTTTTCAAGCGTCTTGCTACATTTAAAGAAAAAAGTAAGCCATCTTGTTGCAATGTAAGTGATCTGGTAGGAAAATAAAGCGCGGTGTTTAGTTCCGCCACTCAACACGCCATGTCACGAAAATTGGACCAAAAGAGGAAATTGCCTCCCTCTGCCCTGTTATTTGAGGGAATGGAACCCACTTTTATGTACTCCCACCACGAATACCAGCAATGACAACACCATAATAACGATTACTAGTATATTAGATTACTTAAATAATAGCAATCTTAAGTAAGGCGTCCATATTTTGCAAGAAAAATGAAAATTAAATATTATTAAAATAATAAAGATATTTTTTTTTATTTTGAGCTGGTTGTTATCTTTTATTTATAATGATTTTTTTTCGGAATAGAGCCACTGTTATAAGTGGCGAAACTCAACGCCACACTTTGTGTACGAGAGCAATAATTCATCCCCTCGAATGGATTGAACTCACCACTCCCTTGAAGTTACTGGTCCCGGTAGGACCCGACCACAAGGACCTCAACTTTCTAATAATTCTAAAAAATTATGCATTACAATCTCTCGATATTGGAAAATTACGCCAATTTCGCGCAAAATGCGTTCCGAAAATATATCAAACTCCAATTCCTTACAGCCAAGTTCAATATTTGCTAAACAGTTAAGGCAACAAAGAACATAAATGTTTGTTTGGAATGAAAGTCTAAAATTAAAAAATGGCCGGAGTGAACTGCGATGTATGGGATAAAGGGGAGCATCTGTCTGTCACGGGCCACCTACAGAGATGTATCATTCATCTTTATATTCTAAAAGCAAGTCTCTTTACTGACAACCTGGCTGTTAACGCTAGGGTGTAAGGTCCAAAATGAAGCAGCAACCACGCTGGATGAAATTTGCAAAGTCGAGATACTTCCTAATTTATGACAGCTCGAGCTCTTAACGCGTCGACGTAGAGACGATATTCGCGTTGAATGAAATATGAATGTCGAATAAATAATGTGATGTTTTTGTTACTCGCGTACGCGTCTTGTTAGGAAAATGACACTTAATATTCAATGTGTATTCTTTTTAAATTCCAGACCCGTTAATGAGTTGTGCCTAGACTCTAGGGCTCTAGTAGATTTTTCAGTTCAGCGTGATTATGACGTTCCGTGCGTGCCAGTTGAGTGCCAACTCACCTTCTATGGGTACACGAAGGAGTTTATTGTCAATTTTTTTTTAAATTAGATTTTCTAATCAATTTATATATATATACTTATGTCATCGATTTAACATAATTAATAATTATTATAATAAGCATTTATTAAATTAGACCATATTGTTAT
The DNA here is from genome assembly GCA_037127375.1 of Dione juno. Taxonomy (NCBI): domain Eukaryota; kingdom Metazoa; phylum Arthropoda; class Insecta; order Lepidoptera; family Nymphalidae; genus Dione; species Dione juno. The sequence goes on from JAXRJS010000067.1 coordinate 1,203,047, forward strand.
GGCACAGTTTTATAATACTATAGACTAAAATTATAAAAAATATATATATATTTATATATATATATATATATATATATATATATATATATATATATATATATATATATATATATATATATATATATATATATATATATATATATATATATATATATATATATATATATATATATATATATATATTTAATCTGTATCTGGACTTTTTGCAGATATTCCGTTATATAACGCCAATATCCTCTAATAAAAGCAATAAAACACTGAATTGTAAAGATATCAAACGCGTATATAAACAAGTTGGTTAGAATAACTCCATCGTTATGTTCCTAACAGGTAACAGATAATAACCGTGTCAGTTAGCGTTGTAAGGAGAGGAGCTCAGAACTTGCGACTGAAGTGGAGGTATAAAGGGCCCTTTCAGAATACACATTGACGCTCACCTCCATCCTCCAGGTTACTCTGCCAATCAACAACTCAAGTCTGGACAGAAAGTGGATAAAGAATATCTGTGATATGAATAAATGATAAAAAAAAATAAACACCAATCACGAAGCACCGAGTGAGTGCTAACATAAAATCTATTTGCATTTTCAATAGCTGTATTTTAATTCAATTAACATATTAATATTTTATGTAAATGGCTATGAACATAATTGATTAATACGCTAAATACCAATGAAGTTCGCAAATTACGATTTGTCCATTGTCACCGGCAGAGCCAATAATAGCTTGGTGTATATTGAATTGTTATTTATATATTATATTATTCTGTATGGGATGTGAGTTATAGGTTCAATTTCTTCTTACAAATATGAAAAATAAATACTTTCACGCTAATTCCCGCAAAACAGGGTTTGCGGGGTACCTGACGTTAAGATACCCCGCTCCCCACTTTCTGGAACTATTTGATGAATGATAATAATAATACCATCGTGTTTACAATTTTCATTCGGACACTTCCCCACTGCGCTATGATGACCTCAAGATTACATTATAAAACATATAAAATTTAGAAGGTGTTTTCCCGTTTTAAATTATTATTATGGATTTTAAGTATAAAAAACCATCAGAGGACCGTCGTGACGCAGAGGCATAGCGTTTAGCTTTTGTGTTTGTGAGTTTGATTCCCAACCGGGGGGGGGGGGGGGGGGATTGTGGGGGTGTAATGAATTATCTTCACTTTCTTCGCTCTGGTAACAAGGCCAAAGTGCAACGTGCCTTGCCATAAAACACGCAATGCATCAAAGGCAGGAAATAGGGAACGGAGTGTCTTAACACTAAGTTCATTCAGCCTACGGTGAAAGTAAAAGCGAAGCGTTTCGTTGAAGCGAAGAACAAAAAAAAAATCTAAGATAGTCTCCTATCTCAGATTTTTTTTTCTTTTTGTAGTGGCATGACACTCACTATATATATTACTTCACGCTGTATCCCGTATATAGCCTCCCGTATATAGACTATATGTAGGATACGGGGAGTAGAAAATTGTTAGGATTTACTGTTTCTCTGTTTTTTTTCCGTTTTTATTTCTCTGTTTTCTTTAATGTTTTCTTTAATGTTTTATATGAAAAGAACGAATAAGAAATGTTTTATATGAAGAAGAAAGAATAAGAAATGTTTATATGAAGAACAATTTATTTATTCTATTTAGCGCTCTAATATTCTTATATAAATAATATTTATTTTTGTAAGTGCAGTCTATCTCCAAGAATGCACAAAGGCATTGTGAGACGAGTATTAGTGCGGACCGTTTTCCTTTCCTTTAGTGTATGGTATAAACACTTAAAATACTCAGCTGACTTTTGAAGCATACATTTATCTTTTTTATCTATAGATAGATAATCTATCTATTTTGAAGTTTGAGTGAAAAGAAAATAGTGTTACATTATTCCGTATTTAATTTTTCGATAATTTAAAAATTTTTTTTGTTTATTATGTGAGGAATTTCACTAAGTATATTGACGAACGATATTTTATTAATATTTTACTAGCTGCAGCTTCGTCCTTCTGGTCAAATGGCTGGCTTAGGTGACATAACATGATGACATTCTGTGAGTGTCCAAGTAAACTATGACAGTGGACTGAATGAATTATAAATATAGCATAGCCTATAATCTAGGGCTTTCATGATAAATAGACTGAATTTCACAAAAAACAAATCTATAAATTACCATTTAGTTCCTGAGATAAACGCATACAACCAAATAGCATTTATTTTTACAATATTAGGACGGACATACATACATTTTTTTCTTATAATATTATAAGGGTTTAAATAGAACAATGTTATTTATTTAATTTGATACTTGGAACTTGTTACTTAGATGTTGTCTGGCAATAATAAGTAGGCGTTACCAGTTTAATTTAAAATTTATTCTTCCGAATTCGAATAATGAATCGTTCCATGAGTCGTTTTAATTACACTATGATGACGTCATTTACACGAATTTGATTCACTGTGGGAACAGGAGCATGTTTTAACTGGACCGGATGCTTCATACGTTTTCAGATTTTTTTTTTCTATTTTTTCTTTATTATTATTGTTATTTCAGTTCGTTGTATTTTATTTGGTTTCGTCCAAATGAAAATATTAAAAAAATTGTATGACACTTGACACATCTTAAGTGTCCAAGGTTAATCTGCAAGTACAGTAACGATTAGTGAGATTTAAATAAAGCATAGCCTTCCTCCATATATGGATTACTCAATATAAGAATGATTTTTCTATTAGAATCATTAGATCCTGAGATAAGCACGTTCAAATAAAAAAAATAATAATTTTAGATGGTTTTTTGATTTAGACTATGAAAAATGCTTAAAAGACTGTATTGGAACTAGAATGCGTATATTATTTACTTTTGGTTCTGAAACCATATTAAACAAAAAAAATCTAGAAATTCGGATATCCGGTATAACGCGTTCGCTTGTACCGGAAACTGGTAAATTAAATTCTTTAGATCAAAAACGTCGTCTTATAACTGTTCTCTTATTGTCTTTACCAGTCTGTAGCAATTTGTTTATTATAGATTAATTTAGTTTAGTGCTACAAAATATGTAGGTACTTAGTGTAATAGTTTACTTCAAGTTTATATTTACGAGAATGATATGTTTATTTAGAATATATTATGTTATTTTTGATTAATATGTTGACGCAATTATGAATCTGTTTCATTTAAATGGTCCAGATAATGACGACGGTTGAGGTATGACGGATGACGGATGACGGATGACGGATGACGGATGACGGATGACGGATGACGGATGACGGATGACGGATAACGGATGACGGATAACGGATGACGGATGACGGATGACGGATGACGGATGACGGATGACGGATGACGGATGACGGATGACGGATGACGGATGACGGATGACGGATGACGGATAACGGATGACGGATAACGGATGACGGATGACGGATGACGGATGACGGATGACGGATGACGGATGACGGATGACGGATGACGGATGACGGATGACGGTGACGGATCATGGAAAAGACTCGCAATCTATCTGAATGATATTTATAATTTTTATTTTATTTAATTTTATTTTTTCTATATTACAAAATAGTTTTTATGTGATTAATTTTTATAATTTAAATATACTTAGTACTGCAAAATTTACAAAATGGGGTGGGTATGAGGAAGCACTGTCTCATAAGTGCTTAATAAATTATGTCATTATTTGCTGTATTTTGATCATTACAGCGGGATCATTACAGTGAGCGGCATCTTGGCCTCTTAGTAGAATATAAAAAAACGCGCCACTAAAAGATCAAATCTTACTTGGCGGAGTTATTATATAGATAATCTGTGACTGGTAGATTTAGATTATGTCACTGTCTATGATGGCGGAAAGAAGACAACGCGGCAGATGTATTTAATTTAAAAAAAAAAACAATCTAAACGAATAAAAACTCATTAGAGAGCACAAATATAAATATATTTGGATACAAAATGAAAACATAGTGTACAAAGCTTCAAAGCGTATATTGGAACGTTAATCCGCCTCGGGTGAGTTAAATAAGGAGGGTAATCAATAGTTATTGTAATTATAGCCTGTAACGGATCTCGTTATTACTATACACAGTATATACTTGTTTCAGTAAATATTTCAACATTGTTGGGCATTTGTTTTGTGGTGAAGCTGAAAATGATCATTTTGAAATTGTTATAAAATAAAATGTCAACACTGATAATTGTTAGAGAATAAAGGTTTTTGTTGAGAATTTTTTTCTAGATAATGTCTAGCTAGATCTGGTAAAAATGTTTTTTTTTTTTTTTAAGTTTATATTATATGCTCAAACGCTTTAACTTTTATTTAAAAGGTGGCAGTGGCATACAGTTTGACGGTTCAATTCCCAGCAGGTGGTATTATTATTTACATAGTTATATACGGATTAGAAAGTGAAACTTGAAAATAGAAATAATACTAATAATAAAATGCCTCGAAAAGCGGAAAGCGGAGAACGGAGTGTCTTAACATTAGGTTCGTCCTACGTTTCCCTCTACCCAACCTGCTCCGAGCGGGATACAGCGTGAAACTAAAAAAATAATATTAATATTAATAATAAAATAACAATCAAGCACCTAAATGCACAACACTAGCAGCACTTACATCACAAAACCGAATCACAAAGATAAAGAAATGAATGCACTTCATACGAATTTATATGACAATAAACGATTAAAATCGTGCTTATTCGACAATAATAAAAATCCCAATGGCGGCTATAACCTTGGAAGCGCGGACACATGTGCCGCGAGTTACGGCCGTGGACTTAGTTCCAACAGTTTATTGTGAACCGTTAAATTTTACAACCGTGCATAAGCTTAACGGGTATAGAGTAGGTACGAGAGCTGTCACTTTTCCTTTATTTTTAAAAGTTTTGTCATGAATTTCTTAATTTTGTACACGATTTTGTGGTTTTAAACATAGCGCTAAATGTCAGGGTCTGGTTGTTGGATAAAGCTTCTCTATCGTACACGGTCTACTCAATCACTAGCGAGAGACTGATTTCTTAGCCTTCCTCTCTATGGTATGCCATTTTACACTATCACCTATTACCTTACGGTTGTAAGGTTGTAACAGCAAGCAAAATAAGTGAAACGACGCGTTGTGTTGCTATATTAATGATTGAGCAGTAATATTTCTCCGCTTCTCTGAAAGAGATTCATTACAAATTAGATTTAGATAAATTTAGATAAATTTAGAGATAAATTTAGAAATTAAGTGAAGATAGAAAAAAATATATAATGACCTCTACTGGGTTCAGTGAGTTTGTGTGTGTGTGTGTGTGTTGTGTGTTTGTGTGTGTTGTGTGTGTGTATGTGACTATACACTTTTTTTAACTTCACCCTCTATCTCACACATAGCAGGGAGAACCGGGTGTTAAGATGCTCCGTTCCCCAATTACAGCCTTTCGAGATGTATTCAATTTAATTTAATTTAAAATATTATTTATTTAAGTAAACTTCAATAAGCAAGAAACTCCTTAGTTGTTATTATAAAAAAAAATACAATTTTATTGTTTAATAATAACATAATGGTTTTATACATAATTTTTATTAAACACTTGTTAACACAACATTATATTATATTAAGTTCTCCCTCGAGAACTGGACTTTTTCTGGAACGATAAAGTGTGGCTAGTAATTGGACTCTGCAAGTAAGACTTCTTATAACAAGGTTCCAAATTGTAATAATATAATATTATAAAAAAGATATATTTCATGTTTACCAAAACTTTTAAACAAACAATCATTCTCATTTTAATCATGTATCTAGTACGAATATCTTTGTAAGTAGCTAAAAAGATATATATATATATATATATATATATATATATATATATATATATATATATATATATATATATATATATATATATATATATATATATATATATATATATATATATATATATATATATATATATATATAAATATATATATATATAAACATCTGTTCATTTATTCTTGGGCCAACCGTTGACCACCGACGAGTTTTACGTGTCTGCTCCAGCCATTTTTTTTCATCTTTTTGCCTCGCAAAGTTACTAACATTGCGTCACATGTCCCATACTCTGCCAACTGTTCCACGTAACTTTAAATTAAAGGATAAAACTTAGATACTATATACTAATATGAAACTTGTCAAGAGATTATGAAAATTTTTATCGAAATTCGCTATTTATATTTAAAGTTGCGGTAATTAATTTTTTTTATACTTATTTTTGTTTTTATATAAAGTTGAACTTGTGAACTTAGACTGAATACAATGTCTCAAATTTGAAGAAAATATTGATATGTTAAATATTATATTGTGGAAATATCATAGAATATAATAATATCCTGAATTTGAACAAAATCATCGTATGTTAAAGGTACATTCAGTTAGGTAGGCTGCTATTAGGACTATGGTTTCAATATACCTTCCTGACTTTACTCTCGTGATTTACGATTTTCGCAAAAAATAATCTGTAGTTACTAAAATGAATAAATATTTTTTTACCCGACACTACACTGAAACTACACTGATATCCCGGACGTCAACCGGTATGAGATTAGTATGGCTATTAAGCAACTTAAGAATAATAAAGCGCCAGGTAGAGACAGAATCACTACAGAACTTCTGAGAGCGGGCGGCAGGCCGATACTTAAAGTCCTCCAGAACCTCTTTAATTCCGTCATTCTTGAAGGTAATACGCCGAAAGCATGGAGTGCAGGTGAGGTTGTTCTGTTATTCAAAAAGGGTCATAAAACTCTCTTAAAGAACTATAGACCAATCTCACTTTTAAGCCATGTTTACAAGTTGTTTTCAAGAGTCATCACGAGTCGTCTCGCCAGCAGGTTTAACGAATTCCAACCTCCCGAACAAGCCGGTTTCCGAAAAGGCTATAGCACCATAGATCACATTCATACGCTGCGGCAAATTATACAGAAGTCCGAAGAGTATACCTTGCCGATTCCTTGGCATTCGTGGACTATGAGAAAGCCTTTGATTCGATCGAGACTTGGGCAGTGCTGTCCAGTCAGTCCAGGCAGTCTCTCCAAAGGTGCCAAGTAGACTACAGGTACATTGAAGACCTGAACACAATGCTCGAAGATCTCAATAATGTTTCCCAAAGAGTAGGTCTTAAGATTACCATGGAAAACACCAAAATTATGTTAAACACTCATGATGTACCTGCTCCAGTCAATATTGGGAACACTACACTCGAAGTTGTTGACTACGTATACCTGGGACAAGCAGTCCAGCTTGATAAGTCAAACGATTCTCAATCTCAACGACGTCTCAATACGAAAGTCTTTGACCAGTGTGTGTTGCCAGGAATGACCTACGCAAGCGAGACGTGGCCGCTAACTGTGTGTCTCATAAAAAGGCTCAAGGTCACGCAGCGTGCAATGGAGAGAGCAATGCTTGGTATTTCTCTATGTGATAGAATCAGAAATGATGACATCCGTAGGAGAACAAAAGTTACCGACATTGCTCGAAGAATTGCGCAGCTAAAGTGGTAGCGGGCGGGACACATAGCGAGGAGAACCGATGGCCGTTGGGGCGGAAAGACTCTTGAGTGGCAGCCATGAACTGGACTCGGTGGACAGGCCCCCTTCTAGGCGGACCGACGATTTGGTCGCCAGAAGCCACTGGATGCGGGTAGAGCGGGACCGAACGTCATGGAGATACTTGTGGGAGGCCTATTTCCAGTAGTGGGCGGAACAACGACTGTGATGTTATATATATATATATATATATATATATATATATATATATATATATATATATATATATATATATATATATATATATATATATATATATATATATATATATATATATATATATATATATATATATATATATATATATATATATATATATATATATATATATATATATCCTTTACAGAGGCAACGCACAGCAAGGACTACTGAGTAAAGATGGCTGAAAACGGGCATTATATCTTAGGTTATAGTACTGAGAGATGATTTCTCGAAGCTCCTACCGGAACAGGACAAGGCGAAATTTATATTTAAAATGTACCGCTATCGAAGTCTTTAGCTGCAACTTCTGTATTATAAGCATTATAGATGTAACAAGTTAAGTTTTTACAACTAAATAACTTCTGTCAATATGCTTTTGGACTCAAGTTATAATTAAAATAACTCAAGTAGCAGTATAAAGTAAGCCGATAATTCGAGTCGACAACTAAAAAGTAATGTATCTAAAGGTTTTCTGACCTTTCTCAGTAACAATTATATATATATATATATATATATATATATATATATATATATATATATATATATATATATATATATATATATATATATATATATATATATATATATATATATATATATATATATATATATATATATATATATATATATATATATATATATATATATATATATATATATATATATATATATATATATATATATATATATTTATTTAAGTTAAAAAATATTTTTAATGGCTCCTTCTGGAAAAAAGATAGGGTGTTCGGGGTTCGAGATCACATAATATCTTGAAATTCTGATGTGGAGTGTCTTAACACTTAGGTAAAATATCTGCGGTAGTAGCGTGAAGGTAAAGCTATATGTATGCTATATTGTAAGCTTCACGCTTTAACTCGTCTATGAAAAGATAACTACAGAGAAGCTGGGGCTAAGATACTCCAATCTCCACTTTTCGGCCATATTCGAAAGAGAAATCGACTCAACGTCACAATCCCTTCCTAATGGCTATTAAACTCCATCTCACAATTATTTAATAAGGATGTTGCACGTGTACGCTATAGTACTCAGAAATTCTGAAGCTAATATCGGTATTTTTAGTTTACTTTATTTTATTTTTATTTTAAGTTATTTAAATTAAATTTAATTTAATAAAGAATAATTATTAATACGTATATATAATTAGTATGTATAATGTAAGCTGTAAAAAGTAAGATAGGATACGTGTCGCCATCGTGGTGCAATGGGACCGTAAGCTTTATGGTTGTGGGTAATTTCCCCATTCGGGGGTTAATTTTTTTTATTTCCCCACTCTGGTTCAACTTTGAGTGACGTCACTCAACACGCAGTGCAGTAATTTATGGCTCAATTACACTTTGTGAAATATAGCTAACTGATTAAGCTACAGCTACTACAGATTAACTAACAGCTAATTAAATATTTAAAACTTCTGCCTCTTTAATCAAAGGTCCTGGCCGGATCTGGACCTGTAAAGCTGGATAGAATTAGTTAACGATATGTTTTTATGTATGTACATATAATATTATCAGTAGCTCGATTCTAATTTTGAATTTAGATAGCAAGTTAAATAAATAACTTTTATGATTATAGGAAAGTAGAATATCTAAAAATAGGTTAATAATTAAGTTATGTTTAATGCTAAAAAGAATCCAGTCATTAATTTAAGTTACCAACTTGACTATGACTATTTATATATTATAATAGTATACTTTTTTTTTATTTTTTTAGCTTCACGCTGTATGTCGCACATAGAAGATGGTAGAGGGAACCAAGCCTCACACTACGTTATTCTCTTTCTGCCTTTCAAGACTCCGCGGTTTGTCTTCTTACCAGAGTGAGAAAGTGAATGCCCTAAGTGAGAATCGAACCCACCACCGACGCGCTTACGATTTCATCGGGCAGTTATTAATGAAACATATAATAAATTTAAAATTAATACATTACTGTAAGGCAAAGTTAAGTCTTAATTGTATGGAGAATGGTCTAATGTGACATCTACATAACAAATTACCTCATAAACCGCACGTTACATGTTTGCCTCAAACCCCGTTTAGGATAAGTTAATATTGAGTGACTTTGGAATGTCTAATTAATCTAACTACATATATATATATATATATATATATATATATATATATATATATATATATATATATATATATATATATATATATATATATATATACATATATATATATATATATATATATATATATATATATATATATATATATATATATATATATATATATATATATATATATATATATATATATATATATATATATATATATATATATATATATATATATATATATATATATATATATATATATATATATATATATATATATATATATGTAGTTAGAATAATCAAGTTAAATTGTTATATCATTTGTTATATAAATGTAAAGAAAATAAATTATAAAATTCATAATTTGAAAACTATACACGCTAGTTACCTGTAGTAATCGCCATACGAGTTTACCAACTGGCACCCAACTTTGCTAATAAATCCTTTGGCGCGTGTGCAATCTTACAATTAAACGTGGCCGTACTAAAATCCCGGTCTTCGTGATTCATTTTAACTATGGATAATTGGCTTCATATAGAAACTATATGATTTACTTGATGAAGTTATTGTATATATTTATATATATGTTTTTATAGTTTCACGCATTTTCCTGCAGATTTGTTCCAGCATGCAGCGGGTTAGACAGAGAGATTAAGTATTTTTGTTGAGTGACGGAGCTTAACGCTGCATTTTGGCTTCTTACCAAAGCGAGAAAAAGATATATTGAGGCTATATATATATATATATATATATATATATATATATATATATATATATATATATATATATATATATATATATATATATATATATATATATATATATATATATATATATATATTATACTCTCAAATATATAGCATATGAAATCGTGAGAAATGTCAATGCCATTGTACAAGCTCACAACGTAAATTTGATTTTGACAGAGTGTACGTTTGTACCGTCTATAATGTATACGTAAATATAATTATGAAGCTTTAGTCTAGTAGGGCTAATACAAAGCTTTGTGTAGATCTATTCTATTTTAGACTATTATAAATATAGACTATAATCTATTTAATTAACGATATTTTATTATAGATTCATGCTGTACATATCACAATATATATTGAAGGGTAGGCAGAGAGTTAACACACTCTGTTCCTGAATAACATTTCGAAATAATGCGTTTTTAGAAGCGACTCTCCGCCGTGTCTTATCTTGTCACCATAGCGAGGAAAGTTAAGGGAATTGTTTCTCTTCAAGTGAGAATCGAATTCACACCCGTCACGTTTATGATCAGATACTGCGCCACTGTGCCATGACGGAGTAGTAAATTTGTGATAAATTATAAAATTATATACATTGAACTTTTAAAATAACTACCACGATATCTTTTCAAGTAGAATAAAAATATTTAATGCTAAAAGTGATATTCAACTTTTGTATTCAGTATATATTAAAATATGATCATGTTCCAAGGCTAATATCATGAATACGATTTCTATTCTTACAAAAACCCAAAAATATTTCAAATACAAACACAACAACACTCACACCGTACAGGATGCCAATCAACATGAAAGCTCCAAGCAAATGCTGTATACTTAAAGGCACTATAGTTCCCGTACCATCGGAGCTTATCCTGTGAATAAACAACTCTTCATTCCATTTATCAATCAGACCGTTCTCCGAAACGCTACGTATAATATTATTGAATCTAGCCAACATCGGGAACCATTTCCTAAACAATAGTACAACACCGTACTTGTACAAGTTATCGCTCTCCGGGAAACAGTAAATCAAGCCGGCACCTTTGCCTAACTCCTGATCCATGTATTCGGCTTGCTTTCTCGATGATACAACAGCGAAATTCCTAGCCGAAGCCGCCTGTCTTATGCCCTCAGAGAATGTGGTGGAGTTATATTTGCGATACAAATAAAACGAGCTAGCGTTATTAGTCTCGAAATAGGTGCGGTAAATCCGCCTTCCACCCAAAGGAATTCCGGACTCGATGAGCTCGGATTGGCTACTTATCTGCTTTTCGAATCTTGGATGCATTAAGAAGCTTCTCAGGAACGATTCGTACGTAATACCCATATTTAAGGCGAAACAAAGCCAACCGAACATTAGTATGCGGAATTGCGATGATTTTGCATCGAATTTCGCAGCCCAGCCGAGGAGCATGCACAGCGTCATTAGTATTGTATACGTCGGCCATTTCGTGTCTCTGTTCTCTTGATAATGCAAATAATGGAATATCAATCCCATTATTAGAACGCTAGAGAAGGTCGCAAGCCAAGTTGTCCATTGGAATATGATAATTAAATTGTCCCATGTGACCGCCTGCCTCGCTTTAGGCACGCACCAAGTCATTTCGTCTTGAGTATAACTTATAGTCGGGTGGAATAATTTTCGAGTTTTTCTTGTAACTTCAATATTACCTATGATAAGGTCTACGGAATCGTTCATCAACAAGCCGTAGCCACCGCTCGCGGTCCCATTAGGGTAGATCTCACCCCAATTTTCCAGTTTCTCTGACATACGAATAATAAGGCTCATGTTTGTGAATTGACTTATAATCTTCACAAGATTTATCTCTCCGCCCTTTTGAAATTCATAAGCATCGTTCCACATTGTGTTCGCAACTTTCCTTTCAGGCGGCATCACGTACGGTTCAGATATTATGGCATAAGTTATTAAAGGGCAGCCTTTTAAGTCTAATGGAAACATCTCCCTTTGAACCTCTAATTGTTTTATATTGTTATTTTTACATATATCTAATACATAAACGTATTTACATTTTCCTGCGCAATTTTTGCTCTCGTAAGGTGTCCACGAATACGATGTGACTTCATCTGTCACAGGTGAATAAATAAATGCAATACTTTTTAATAATTTGTAATGGCGGAGCTCGTTTATGAATGCCTTGGAGACATCTTCGCCCTTCTCGCCCGGTTTCAATCGATAATAAATAATAGCTTTGGCTAAAGGATTCCAAGATGGGAGACCGCTCAATTGAATCAAATGATTTAATAGCTCGAATTTCTTTTTTAATATCATTAAATAATTTTTCGCCTTTTCGGGAAAATGGGATGCGTTCGCGTGTTCCCTGAATGCATTTTTAACCATTATACTGTAATTTTTCCCGCTGTGCATAGTTTTCAATAGAAAATTTTCAGCTGCAGACGCTTTAGAATTCACGCTGACGATGATAATGCTGCCACTTAAAGCCTTCTTCTCGACAAAGTACTTAGCAGATAGTCTCAAAACGCATTCCGCGCTATTTGTTATTTGCTCGAGATTCTCGGCGTCAATTAGGAAAGGATTTTCGCTAGACGCTATGAGTACTAATTTTACAAATAGTAAATATTTGTACAAACTTCTGAAGCGCATCTCGAAGGTGTGTTTATCGACGTGCTACAGAGAGGCATTACAATCAAAGTGATTGAAGCACTTTAATATATATGCATGTGTCTAGTGAAGGTCAGCTATTGTAAACATTAGGCGTATTTTTTAAGCAAAATATATGTTAAATTTGTATTTTACAAGAATTTATTGCTATTCTAGGATTGACTGTGTAAGACAATTGTAAATTCAAATCTATTATCTTTAATCATATTATATAGCTTGTTAGGTTGCTTGTGTGTACTTATCTCAGGAACTACATATAAGCGTTTCAACGTTTTGCTTTAATACAGTTTAACTTTATATTTTGCTACACATCAAAGTGCTTTAGTTGTACAGACTGTGGACATACATACGCCTATTAATCACATATTAATATATACAAGAAATTAAAGAAATTTAACTAAATTTAATTTTGTTAATATTTGTAATTGGTTCTTTAAAAACTTTCACTACCCAAGCGCTAGAAGAGATAATGCTATTTATAAAATAATTTTATAAAGCTTAAAGTATTCACACTAAGCTTTCCTTAGAGTGAGTAGAACAGGTAAGATTATCGATAGCGTGGTGTAAAGAAGGAAAAAGTAATATGTCATTGCTAGAGAAGACTAGAGAAGTTCAAATATATACAGAAAAGTACCTTTTTAAGTATTATATAGAAACAAATAATTACACGTGGAATATTTTAAAGAAATACTTATTTAGGGTTATATATATATATATATATATATATATATATATATATATATATATATATATATATATATATATATATATATATATATATATATATATATATATATATATATATATATATATATATATATATATATATATATATATATATATATATATATATATATATATATATAAAGAAAGTAAGATCGTAATTTGAACATTACAATAGATTTAAATTATTTTTAAAGTGTTAATCCACAGTAAAGGTTGTATAAAGCATATAAGGATTCGACGCAGCGTAAGGAAGAACCCATGGCTTAGTGGTCAAAGAGTTTGGACGGTTTCCATGAGGCGCGGGATCACATCCAGCTGCAGTCAAATTTTTATGTGATTCTTTAAGCATTACAATAGATGTTCCTAAAGCAGAAAAATTCTAACATAGTGGAGTATTATTCTCATCTCAATCATCTTTCTACTCGCTCCTATGGAAAAAAACTGCCACAAACTACTAACTACTTTGCATCCCATGAATTCACCATACGGATGTATCGTTTTGTAGGGAGAGGAGCGAGGAGCAGCCTGGGACTTGTGACTCAAGTGCAGCTTTAAGCCCCCTTGAAATACACATTAAGGCTCACCTCCACTATTCGAGCTCCTCTCTCTAACTAAATCATAATGATTGTATTAAAACCAATGAATTGTTAATAGTTCTAGACAGGACGAGATCTTTTAGCAAATTATAGAGAAATTTGACTGTCACATCTCTCTCTGATACTTTAAAGTAGAAAGAGCGGTAGATCTGGTCAGTTCGTTAGAAATTTTGAAAGTATGGAAGTAATGATTTTATACTATAATAGAGAAAAAGTATTTAAAAAAACGTTGAATATATCTGGCTAAAGCTACCCTTAACATTATGTTGACATTTAAAACTAAATTGGCCAATCATATTCAATTATATTCATAATGGTTACCGTGAACTTCTGACTGACTAATGTTGAGAATTGAAATACCAAGACCAACATCTTGAAAAATATATGCTAGCTTGTTGGAACAGCTGACGATCGCCGATTCTCTTTTGCTCCATTATAAAATAAATAGTGACAGCTTATTTTTTTATCTCGATAGGAACTTCGAAATGCCGCATTATAAAATTAAGTCGTACGTGGGTCTGATATCTATACGAATTTATTATAAAATTTCACTATTTATTCTAAATATAAAGATGTGTGAACTTAATGGTAAAAAAGATATATGAAGCAAAAGTAAATGGTAAGAGAGGTATGAAGAGACCTCGGTTGACCTACGAGAACACAGTGTCGAAGATACTGGAGGAAGGTCACGTAAAAAGCATTAGGACACCCCGGAGAGCATGTGTGAAGAGGTTAATGACAGTGGACGAGGCGAAAGAGTTATTCAGGGACTGCAGCATTTGGCGCTCTGGTCCTATCCTATCAGCGGGGTACCGCTAGGGATAAAGCGTGAAGCTATGTATGTACGTATGTGTGTGAAGTTAATGTCATTGGAATTTTATGCAGGATAATACTATAACTAGGTCATTACAAGCACTTTTGAATCGTCAATTTACATTCAAGTGTCAGTTGTGTCAGTCTTTTGGTTTGAGCAACTGTTGAGTTCTTTGCCAGCTCTTCTCAACAAACTGCTTTCTGAGCTGACGGTAATAAAGAATACTTTAAATATGAATTGAAACGCATATAAAAATTATAGTCAAATATAAATTCGCATACCGCTTTCAATATACCAGAATATATATAAGTAAGATCTACAATCTGTCTGTGTGTAAGAATCAAATCCATAGCAAAACCTCGGACATGTGTATCCAATCAATCCCTAACTACGCTAAATATAATCCAGTATTTTACTAACTAAGAACCATTGAATTTTTTTCAAATTTACGGTCAAGCAATTACAATATATACTCGTATGTATAACTAAGAGGGGCGGGAATTGGGCGAAAATAAGTTCCCATCCCTCCCCCCTCCTCCTCCTCTCATATGCGGGAAAAAGCCTGAAGCTGATAAAATATATTAAAAAATACGTATAGAAGAATACAGACATATTACATCTATTACGTATAAATAATTAATTGAAAACAATGTCTACAGTACTGTCGTTAATGGAATAATAAAACTGGAGATTGCTTTAATATACAACAGGAACAGAGAATGAGAAAATCAATGTTTACAATTTTGATTGCTAACTGTTTGGTGCTCGTAAACTGCACTCGTGCACTTTTACATTTAGTTTGCATTCTCTTCTACATTAGATGTTTTAGACATTTATATAAGCTTATTATCCTTAGTGTTGTTCCACTTGTTAAGGAACAGGGAATATGTATTTTTAAAATGTATAATTTGGGTGTAGCAGGATTTGAAACCGCGCCTCTTAGACGGTTTCCAAGAGGTAGGTGTTCAAACGACTTTTATACGTTTAATAAGATCTTTGATGTTTGCGATTTTACACATTTTAAAAGAAACAGTTTCAACAAATTAATCGCGTATATTAATTTTCTCATTGTTTTTGGAATTCATCTGTCAAACACTTAAAAAATTATAACGCAGCAGTTTTGAACCCGCGATTTGTGGAAACTGTCCAAGTCTTCATCACGCTGCACTACAGGATGCATGTATGGGAGGTAAATGCCTATAAATACAAAATCTAAAATTGAACTGTTTTCTATGTAAGTTATTTGGTTCGTTTGCCAAATAAATTTCCTATATGACCTACCACCTTCTTCTTCTTGGCATTAGTCCCGGCTTCGTTGGCCAGGGTCTGCCTTCCGACTAAGCTTACTCCACTTTGTTCGGTCTTTAATATCTACCACACCACACCACATACCCACCACACACACTGACGTAGCACACAGTCAAAGACCTTCTGCAGGTGCAAAAAGGCCACATGTAGATCTCTCCATTTTTGTCTGAAAGCCTCCATCAAAGTTCTGAGGGCAAAAATGACGTCCATAGTGCCTGATCCTGGTTGAAAGCCATACAGAAACTCAGAGACAGTACACTCTCGGCGGAGCCTGAGGTCGATCATGCGCTCGAAGAGCTTCATGGTGTGGCTCATAATCTTGATGCCCATATAATTACCGCAATCTTGAACACTTCCCTTTCCTTTGTAAATAGGGATAATAAAGATGTGGCACCACAAATGTGGTATCATTTCAGTATTCAAGATACGGTTAAACAGGTCAGTAAGTATAAGCACACCAACGGCCGGTTTCAATAACTTACTAACATTTAACAATCTGTTAAATTAGCTACCGTCAGTAGCTGAAACGTCAAATTTGCGTTTCAATAAACAAAGATAGATCGGAATAGAAAGAAGAAAAAGAAGAAAAATAGAAAAGAACAAACTAAACGTAGAGCGTTTCAATAACTTACTGGCAGTTAACTTTAGTTTGTTTTAAATGTCATCTGTCAACAAATTTATATCCATAGAATTCGGGCGATTATATCCGTGGGTTAAAGATTAAATGCTTATTTTAATAAAAATTATAGCTTTGTTTAGTGATGAAAGTGATAATAAGATGTATGAGGCCGGTATATTTTATTCTGCAGCAAATACAGAACCTGCAGAAAGTATAAAGTATAATCGCACTAATATTATATTGTATTTTTAGACGCTTAATTTACATTAAGATTCAGACTAAATAAAACTAGTGTTGATGTTTTGTTAATAAAAGTACTACCATATTTGAGAGTAAGATCGGTATCGGTAAAAAAAAGTTCTATGATTTTCTTAACATTATATCTATGTTATGTTATTATAATCCTAATCGTGCCTCCTGCCTAATGATTGCATATGATTTAAGGAAGTATTTTGGTATAACCAACTTGATTTTTGAAAATTTGATGTAACCTGAAGTAGAGATAACGGTGGAGCACTCTGAAAATAACCCAGTTGACAGAGTAGCTCACCAACATCGTATTGTTAGACTGTATGAACTGAACAGCTAAAACATTATATGTTAACATAGTAAATATATTATACTAACTAATCAAGGACTTTTTTTCAGATATATGAAATTATTATACAAATTGAAGTTCTGAAAACTATATATAATATCAAATGTGCATTAATGATAAACGAAAATATATCTGCATTAAGCAGAATTTTAAGTTATAGATATATTAAAAAAACAAGGAGCATATATGTAGTTTTTTTATTTATTCACAAATATAAATACAAAAATAAATATAATTGCTAATGCTTAATCTATTTTTTTATTTTGTAATTCTGTTTGATTACTTTCAAGCACCACTTTTCAACCTTTAAATTCAGCCTGCTAATTTTGAATCCTTATCTGTCTGTGCTCTTTGGACTTCCTCCGAAAGCTTCCTGCGTTAGTTAACTGTAAAAATATATATTATATAACCTATATTTAAATAGTATTTTATTAATTTTCCTTTACCACTCATGCTAAAAAAATTAAAGAAATACAAACTTATTAATAAGACAATCAAACCCGTTAATCTTTCATTTGCCTTTTAAATGCCATTATGAACGATAAATAAAGCAAATATTAGATTCAGAAGTGATGACTTTGTGCATGGAAATCTAATCGAGCAGGAGAATAATGCTCTTTGGTCAGCCTCCGCGCCTTCGCCCTAATCTAA
Source organism: Dione juno (assembly GCA_037127375.1). Classification (NCBI taxonomy): domain Eukaryota; kingdom Metazoa; phylum Arthropoda; class Insecta; order Lepidoptera; family Nymphalidae; genus Dione; species Dione juno. Next base: position 1,221,592 of record JAXRJS010000067.1, read on the forward strand.
AAATAAATTGTAATTTTTAGGCATGAACGACAAGAATAAAACTATTTGTTCCAATGATTATCAAACACATTCAATGAAATTGACAATTAAAATTAAAACAATATACAATAGGAAATACTTACTAGATCAGCCATCTTTTATGCTAAATGCTATTTATATTTGATATTCCAATTTATATCCATAAAAATCCACTTTTAAATACACAATACGCCGCCACCGTCATCTGCTGTCAAGCAAATGGCAAATGTCAATGTGCGTTTTATTGCTTCAGGATTCGTACTTTAACATGATTTAACTTATTAAATCTACATCTTTATTCAAAATAATATAAATATATATGTTAAGGAAGAATAATAAAACTTTTACATAAATCTTCATATTAAAAAGAAATTAAAAAATTAATGATATTAATCATACAGCCGTATTGTTACATGCATAAACGGAACGCTTCGGAGGGATACGTTAACCAAAGATATCGAGTTTATCCGTGTTTAACTTAAGTTATCGTTGCTATACTTTTGTTATTGAAACGGCGGTAACAGATAGATTAAAGTTTGACAAAAACTCTGGTATATATCTCAGTTTATCTGTTAGTATGTTATTGAAATCGGCCGCAAGAGAGCCCAACGATTTCCACGCCTCGATCGGGATGTCGTCAAGTCCTACCGCTTTTCCGTTCTTCATGCGTCGACGTCAATTTCGTTAGTTTCGTCACGGGTTATTGGAGCAACAAGTCTGAGGCTAGGAGATAATTCAGGAGGAAGACTACAAGACTGCTGAGTGTTCATTAGTTTCTTAATGTAGCTTCTCCATCTGACTACAAAGCAACGTGCCCCGAGAATCTCTGACGTATAGATATTATGTAATAGCACGAGCACGAGCCAGTCTGTATATGAGCTTCTATCCTAAGGGGCAAGTTTCAAATTTATCGTATAATGGCGACAAACTTTCTCTGCGGGCTTTCGGATTTCGCTGCTATATACTCCAGTCTGTCTTAAAGAGAGTTGAAATGCTGCCACTCTTTTAACGCAGCCTTCTTTTCCCGAATCACCCCCTGCACCTGATCATTCCACCACCGTGTCTCTCTGTCGATTACACGTCCACCCTTAGTAACACCAAGAACTCGCTTGCCCGCCGCAATTATTGCTGACAGATTTTCACCGGGAATGACCTTACAGTTGGTCACCCTGCCTCCACCACCTCATTTATTACCTCGATATTAAGTTTTTTTGAGACATAAAGGTGCAAAATTGTCTTAATTCTAAGCTTATTTAACGCGAGCTTTTTGTTGGTAAATCTAACCAGCTTTGACATCGTTTATTCGATATTGTTATAAGTAAACATATAACGATTCATTTTTTTAAATTTATTTATACTTTACTGCAACACATCACAATACACACAAACCGTAAAAAAATAGCAAATAAATATAAAGTGTTTATGCAAAGCCGGTCTTATTGCTTCAAGCAATCTCTTACAGACAACCTTTGACAAATGCAGGACTAGTTAATACTATAGGAGTAGGCGAATAAGGCTCGGTGCAAATTAAATTTAAAAAATATAAAAATAAAAATACAAAAACATATATAACAAAATAAAATAAACATACTACTATTTACAATATAAAATATTCATTTTGCATACTATAGCTACGGATATGTAGTATCTAATTTTATTAATATGCAGTACAAAGATTACGTATTAATAATTAAAAAATATACACGAAATTTTGCAATTATTTCTTGAGATTCCAACATGTTTCTATGAAAAGTTCCGCAAAGCTTGGCTTGTTTATGTATACAAATATATCCCGGTTCTTGGTTAATAAGAATATGTAAACAGAATTTGCCCCAGGTTGTCCCGGCAAATTATCAAAATCCCGCTGCGTTCAAATTTTTATGTTTTTTCCTATATATAAAGGTTCCTTGTGGATTGACGGCTTAAAAATATATCGGTCAGTTGATAAACGGCTTCTGAGGTTGCTCGCGTACTGCCCTGGATGCTTGCAGAATGAGAAGCTGGCAAAACCCAAATGGAAAAACTTAAATAATGACATTATAAATCTAAATTTATTTGATTATTAAATTATTTCAAAAAATTTGTATTGTTTTGATAAAACACCACTTGAAAACTACATACTAAATCTGACGTATATTTTGATAATTCACTTAAAATCTTAAGAGAAACTAGCATATAGCTTAATTTTATGAAAAGATGCCAAAGCTGGCCACTAATTTTGTTTAATTAAAACGATGGTGATGATTAAAAGTCCCATTTACAAGTAGTTTATATCAAAATTTTGGATTTTTTATAAATTAAATGCTTTATGTACGCTCTTTTTGCAATAATTTTACTTAAATTTCATTTTTTAAATGTAGTTATTATTATATAAAATATCGGTCAAGTGTGAGTAATTCTCGCGCACCGAGGGTTCTATTTCTATTTCATGATCGTAGGTATTCTGCTGAAGAAATTACTACTTATAAAAATTTAATTGCTACTTATAATAATTTACAATCTTAAATTTGCGGTCGTATCGACTCATTTTCTATGAAATGAACTTGAAATAAAAGTTTATAATGATTTTTTTCTATATGTTTCATATGAATTATAAACTTGGAGATTTTACCCGTCATATATACTGTAAGTCATGAGACATCGGGTCCAGGGTGGTTTCCTTCAGGAAACTGGCTGGAAGGGCAATAAGTCTCGTAATATCGGTCAGGGTTACCGCCTTATATACACTGGGTCACCTACAGGTAAAAACAGTGTGGCGGTAATGCTTTTTGAAGAGCTTCAGAATGGGTTTCTTGAAGATGACCGTCGCTGCGACCGCTTGATACGGATAATTGTACTGATTGAAGTCGTTACCTCCAACTTAATCAATGTCCCCAATGCTCCCCAGGCGGGTTGTAGCGTGGCTGAAAAGGAGACTTTTTAGGAGCAGTATAAAGAGGTCCTACTCGCTATACCGTCTACCGAAACAGTCTTAGTTGGGGGGGACTTGAACGGTCACGGGTAGGGTCGCTGAGGTGTATAAACGTCATCACGGGGGTTTTGGATATGGTCTTCACAATGCAGAGGGATAAAATATTCTAAAAACCTGCATTGCGTCTGATCTGGCCATCGTGAACACTTTCTTCCAGAAGAAACCTCAGCAACTTATAACGTATAAGAGCGGGTCTCACTCAATTCAAAATGATTATTTGTTGATAAGACGGTGTCATATAGGCAGGGTGACCAACTGTAAGGTCATACCCGGCAAAAGCCTGACGGCCTAACATCGTCTTCTTGTCATGGACTATAATGTTACTCCAAAAAAGAAAGTAGCTGAGAAACGCAAGCCTAGGATCAAGTGGTGGTTGTTAAATGGGCCGATGCAGACCGACTTCTTGGCGGAGGTGGAGAGTCAAAATCTACTGACTAACACCGAGACCGCTCAGACTGCATGGGATCGAGCTCATTCAGCAATCATTGCGGCGGGCAAGCGAGTTCTTGGTGTTACTAAGGGTGGGCGTGTCATCGACAGGGAGACATGGTGGTGGAATGACCAGGTGCAGGGGGTGATTCAGGAAAAGAAGGCTGCGTTTAAAGAGTGGCAGCATTCCAACTCTCCTGAAGACAGACTGGAGTACATAGCAGCGAATCGGGCCAGCACAAGAGCTGTAGCCAGAGCCCGCAGAGAAATTTTGTCGCCATTGTACGATAAACTTGAAACTGTGGAGGGGCAGAAGTTCATATACAAACTGGCTCGTGCTCGAGATAAAGCGACGCAGGATATTACAAAATGTCTTTGCGTCAGAGATTCTCGGGGCACGTTGCTTTGTAGTCATGCCTCTGTGAAGGAGAGATGGAGAAGCTACTTTAAGGAGCTGCTGAACACTCAGCAGTCTTGTATTCTTCCTCCTGAATTATCTCCTAACCTCGGACTTGTTGCTCCAATAACCCGTGACGAAACTCGTAACTGTCTTCGACGCATGAAGAACGGAAAAGCGGTAGGACCTGACGACATCCCGATCGAGGCGTGGAAATCATTGGGCTCTCTTGGTGTGCTTATACTTACTGACCTGTTTAACCGTATCTTGAATACTGAAATGATACCACATCAGTGGTGGCACAGCTTTATTATCCCTATTTACAAAGGAAGGAGCAGTGTTCAAGACTGCGGTAGTTATAGGGGCATTAAGATTATGAGCCACACCAAGAAGCTCTTCGAGCGCGTGGTCGGCCTCAGGCTCCGCCGAGAGTGTACTGTCTCTGAATCCTCAGTATGGATTCGTTATGCATGAGTCTGCATGAAACGTCGACCACGACATCCATACCCGTATAAACGCTGCCTGGGCCAAATGGCGGGAGGTCACTGGTGTGGTCTGCGATAGCAGTATACCGCCCAAGCTCAAGGGACTGATATACAAGAGCATTATCCGACCGGTTCTTTTATACGGCAGCGAATGTTGGCCAACATTATCTCGGCACACGCAGGAGCTTCACGTCACGGAGATGAAGATGCTGAGGTGGATGTGTGGCGTTACGCGTTCCGACCGCATACGCAACACATTTATTCAAGGACCGTGACGTAGCGGATAAGCTCCAAGAGCGTCGCCTGAGATGGTATGACAATGTTATGCGCCGACCTGAAATGCTCGGTCGGCTCGGATGTGCCTTGACATGTCTGTCCCTGGAGTTAGACCACCCGAACGCCCAAGGAAGCGATGGCTGGATGTCGTGACGCAATACATGAGAGCCAATAGATTGTCCACTGAGGATGCTAAAGACCGAGCAAAGTGGGGTAAGCTTAGTCGGAAGGCAGACCCTGGCAAACGGAGCCGGGACTAATGCCAAGAAGTAGAAGATATACTGTAAGTCTAGGCCAATAAAATACAACTAATAAGGGTTTACAAACTTAAGTTTGCGATCGGATACACTTCATATGCATACAACCATATGCCATATTATATGAAATGAACTACAGTATAAGTTGGTAATGTTATTTTTCTGGGATATATCTGTAAATTTCCGATGTTTCCCTTTGGTTGTACTATAAATTCTAACTTATTGCCATAACTCTAGGTCAACAGAAAGTATCCTGTAGGTTTAGATGATGCGGCGAATTTTATACAAAATGAAAAAAAATAATCATAAACATCATATGATTTCGTTGAAATAGAAGTTAGATATTTGATAATAATTTTAACATAATTTGGAGAAAATGGTCTTGACAGACGGACGGACAAGAAACAAGATCCTATTAGGTTTTCGTTTTTTTTTCCTTTCAAGATACGGAACCCTAAAGATTAAGTGACGGAAAGTTGCTGTATATATTATGTGTTTTAATTTTATCACTTTTATATTTCAGGCATGCCCACCCTGTATAGGAACGATTTTGTTGTCCAGTGTAGGGTTAAGGTGTTTTTTTTACGTCAATGTCACATTTTTAGTAGAATAAGTAGAAAAATCATTTAATTATAAAAAAAGCTCATAAAAAATACTACAGTACTTTACTTTCTATCACAGTGGAAAAATTAAAATATTTTTAATATTTTATTATTTATTTATTTTCTTTATTATATTTATATTTATTCAACGGTTCAACGGTAAAAAATTCTATGACCAAAATTGTAGAGAACAAGAGGCGCAGGTTCAAATCTCGCTAGGTTTTCTGTTTTGCACTTGTATATGTATATACAAGTGCGTTTTAATAAACTTTCCATTGTACAGAAATTAGCTTGAGAGATAAGTTGTACAAATTATCTCGATTCCTTTTTCTTATAGCCTCTTATACTAAAAAAAATTTAAATACTAAAACAAACCCTTGACAAATAAAATTATATCAAAAATAAAATCTTTTGCCTATTAAATATAAGCACATTTTTTTCAATTTAATTTAAAATGAAGGACTATAGACTCGATTATCCATTGTACCATTAACTGACTACTGTAACACTGAAATTACTTCTGTCACTTACTTCACTTACAATATGTCACGTGTCATACACAATTGTTATATATATATATATATATATATATATATATATATATATATATATATATATATATATATATATATATATATATATATATATATATATATATATATATATATATATATATATATATATATATAACATAATCCGATCCAATCCATGTAAGTGGTGTCCCTCCCCTATATATTCCAAGTCTTTCTGCCTCTTATTCCCTTTCCTTTCCTGGTTTCTCCCAGTAATGGGTTTGGAGGTCAGATGGCAATCGCTCCACAGAAAACCACTTCGCCACTCATATGGACCGATTGGTCTTAGTCGGAAGGCAGACCCTGGCAAAAAGCCGGGACTAATGCCAGGAAGAGAAAGATATATATATATATATATATATATATATATATATATATATATATATATATATATATATATATATATATATATATATATATACATATATATATATATATACATATATACATATATATATATATATATATATATATATATATATATATATTATATATATATATATATATATATATATATATATATATATATATATATATATATATAATCTTAAATTTAAATGATTAAATAAAACGAAATAATGTAAATTACATAATTTATTATTATTTTCAAAATTTGATCGCTTTACAAATAAATCTCGTCCGACCGAAGTCGCTTATACACCAACCGCAATAAAATACTGTTTGAATAAAACTAAAACTGTATATTTCTTAATCATCTCTAAAGACAATAGATTATTATATTTTTACGCATCATCCGCCTCTTATTGGTTATGAAGAACCAAGTGTCAAAACACTCCGTTCTCCGTTTTCCATCCGAATTCAAGATAATGCTCGCCGGAACTCAACTTAACTTACTTCTGATATAACATAAGCTGTTTAACGGATTGACATAAATATACTTTAAAGACGGAGATTTCTATACATCTATTGTCTTTAAACATGCAGCAGCAAAAACAAATGAGAACGAAGTAAATATACACCAACCACAGATTACGACTAAAATTGACAAACAAACTGATTGTTCTAACATTTTGTGCCGTAAAACGAGTGTGACGTACACCGTACAGTACCGCTTAATTATACTATATACAATAAATGCAACTTCGAGTACCTAAACCTGTGCTCCATAACAATCTATATAAATATGATTTTATTAAAGCTAATTGAAAATTTATCGAGAAAGAGGAAATCGGGACGGTGGGAGATTTTATAAGCGATAATACAAAACTCTTCAAGCTTAGGGTTAGACTTAGTTGAGAATCGATCGTGAATGGAGACGACGAACATAGTGATGTCGAAATAATTTTAAAAATAAAACGTTTCTATAAACTCTGAATGGATTTTGATGAATGATATATAAATAGGACGCTTCGAAGTACATATATATATATATATATATATATATATATATATATATATATATATATATATATATATATATATATATATATATATATATATATATATATATATATATATATATATATATATATATATATATATATATATATATATATATATATATATATATATATATATATATATATATATATATATATATATATATATATATATATATATATATATATATATATATATATATCCTGGGATATTTGAAAGTTTCTATCGATTTATGAATTTAATTATTTACATTCAACAATTAATTTTATATGCATTTAAATGTTTTCATTAGGCCTCTTGTTTTCTATCAAAATTTCATATGGATACATTGGGAAGTTATTTTTAAATGTTCTTAATTTTTTTCTTTAATCATATGTATTCTGTTATATTTTTTTTGTCATAAATAAACTCAACTTTAATCACTGACATATGTAGATAGATAAATAATTTGACATATCGATATAAAACATCCAGATCAAACATATTGTGGACAATCTACAGAACCACCATTTCCTACAAGCTCGTACGTACGCCTTTACTTTATACGGCCCAAGCTATCGACCTCGTTAACAATATATTCCTACACGCCTCTATTCATTAAAAATATTGTATAAGACCTAATAAATATAGGAAAGAGAATTGTAATTATAAAAGTATAATAGTCTTCAATTGAACGATATGCTTTATTTTCTATGATGGCAGCCCGAATTGTAGCCTGTACCCTTAGAATATGGCCATTTGATTAACCATCAGATACAATATGGAGGGTATTTTTTCTAAATCAAGAATTTAATATGATTTTGTATTCCAAAAATAATTTTGGATATTATGTTTGTTTGTAAACATTTTTTAACAATTTTCAAATGTGATATCAAAGATCATGAGAACATCAGATATGATAAGCTAACCTTAGTCAGCTTAATCTTAGCGTATATGAAACCATGGAAGGCGAAAAGGGTCTGATATTATAATAGAAAAGCGATGGCTGTACAAAATCAGAATGAACGATAAAGTTTTAAGCACATTTACACATATTTTTCTTAAACCTCCTCCGATGATCATTTGTTCTGTTTATATCTTGACTAAATCCAGAAGTTCTTCAATTATTTAAATTTTGATTTTTAACAGCATCAAATTGTATTTTTAATAATTTTCAAGATCATCGTCATAGTGGCTAAAAGAAAAATATCTGCATCCTTCTCATATATTACTTCCAGGCTGTCTAGATATCCAAACTTCACACACGATCGCACAAGTGACGTTTCATTAACGTTACAATAATTAATATTTACATTAACACTTGTGTATCAGTCAGTACCTTATGCAACTTATATTTTACTAATCGACGTACACACTTAAAAATATCGATATTTAACATTCGATTAGCATTATGATCGTCGTTTGACCAAATATGCGACTAAATTGCACTAGTTTCAACATATTATTTCACTAAAAAGCTATCACAAAGCAATAAGGTCCGTATTTTAGATGAAATTGCATATTCAGCCAAATGATGATATCGATGTCAGCATCGACTAAATATCGATTAAACATCCATTTTGATATCGATTATCCAATCAGCTAATTAAGGAAAGCGACTACGGGTTCATATTCAAATCACAACTAGTCCTCGTATATAAATCGATCTACGGTTGATATGTTACGTGTTACGTGACTTGTATGGATAAGTGTACATCACCTGCCGTTTTGATCATGGAGTTGGGATCAATAGAGAGAAATAGACAGTATATTATAAATGCTAGCACCGTAATGGATTGAACAATACTTTTGGTAATTAAGCTATTAATAAAACTAAGATTTGTAGTTTAGACTTTAGTATTGAAATTAATGTTTTTTTAATTGATGACTCTGGCCACAGCAGCAGATGATGTAGTGAAAAATTAAAATGAATCGAATTATAACTGACTAATCGAACAATATAAAATAAAATCGATTAATTAATCGACTAATTAACACACCCAAAGCACTAAATATGTAAATAATTAATGACTTAAAACTATTTAAACTTAAATAAATACATAAAATTACAACCCAAATTCAATACAAAGACAAATTACAACCCTAACATCACAAACTCTTATATTTTTATATAAAAATAACAAAAATGAAATACAATTATCAAATTGATTCATTTATTATACACATATATAAATAAATATATAAACCCATCTACACAAGTCACGTACATTCGCTAGTGAGAAACGTGAGCATTGATATTATGACAATTATTCATAACCAGATAAATGATAATTTTGATATGAATAATGATCATTCATATCACAATTATTCTCATCGTGTCATGATGATGATTATCATCATTACTATCTATCATCAATTCATCAATAAAAGCTTGATTTCTTTTCTATTGAAGCTTAATATTAAGTTATAAAATAAACATATAAAAATAATATGCCTTATTATTTTGATTACAATGTAAAGTGAAATTAAAAGTGAAAATAACATGAACTTTTTAAACACTTATTTTTATGACAAATCTTATACTTTTTGATATCATTAAAAATATATAAAAAAAATAAAATAACTAAATTCTTATAAAACCCACGATTCCCACCAGCACTATAACATATACATACACATATATAAATACACGCATACATTTATCACATAGATAGTTTTTGAACTCTAAATTCCTTCTTTAAACCATCGAATTCACTTATTTCAATCTTAAATTCGTTTAAATTTCAAATTAGCATTTTAACATATCAAATTCAAATTCTTTAATTGAAATAAAAATCCCGTGTACTTTATAAAATATTATGCACATTTATTATTACACTTAACGTGTTAAAATACGAATTCGAAATTTAAAATCATGATTTAATTTTGGAAAATTTGAATTCGAACTTTGAATTTAAAAATTGAATTTGGAATTTAAAATCTATCACAACGAATGTCAATGTCACCTCGTCCGACCCACACATGTATAGTAACTAGACGTACCACTCCTTGATGCCGTCCCGCTTGACGGGTTGCGGCGCGAGCGGCGGCGTGCCGTTGCGGTTGAGGGGCAGCGGCTGCAGGTTGCGAGCGTTGGCGTTCGCCGTCTGGTAGCTGGAGTGGGCCTGCGCGTGATGTCATGTATTGGAAAGATAAGTATGGATAAGATAACATATTTAATATTTTGTTTAAGGTTTTTTTTTTTAAATAGTCCGAAGTCGAACTTGAACTCATGCCTCTTGGGAATCGTCCAAGCGCTGTGACTACTAAGTTACACCATATTATCGAACGACGCGACTTCAAGATTTTCATACGCTTGCAATTAAGAGCATCTATTTTAGAAAGTTTCCAAGAGACGCCGGTTCGAGTGCCGCTAAGTTAGATTTTTTATAAGTTTCCCAAAATATTTTATCATTTTCTAGTGTGGAATAACGCTAAAAAAGTAAAAAATATTTATTGCAATGCAAAAGATGAATATAAAAATAATTCATTTTTTGCATTGCAATAAATATTTTTTTACTTTTTTAGCGTTATTGACGTTATTATAGCGTTATTTTTATGTCTTGACTATTGTATATTTAGTCTTATATCCTATTTGGCTAGAGTGCTTAGATTTATTCTAAACCTTAATTCCATTAAAATGTTTATATTGTTATTTATCAAAATCTAAATAATTAACTTAAAAATATAATTCTTTAAATAACTAATCAGTCACCTGATTGCCCAACAACGCGGCGCTGGCGCTCTGCTGGTAGCTTTTGTCTTCCGTGACCTTGTACGAGGGGTCGAGGCGGAACACCAGCTTGAGGACTATGATCACGATCAGGATTATTGCTATGAGGACTGATGCTACTATACCTGTGAAAATATAAGGGAAGTTATATAAGTTATATAAGTATATATATATATATATATATATATATATATATATATATATATATATATATATATATATATATATATATATATATATATATATGTATGTATGTATGTATATATATATATATATATATATATATATATATATATATATATATATATATATATATATATATATATCTCAGCTTCATACAGTATCGAGTAGGTTTTGTCCAATGAAATCTTTTGCCCAGACACTCCGTTCTTCACCCACCGCCCATATTCTAGACGTGACGTCATGGAACTAAGTATTACATGATGTTCTTTAAATATTATTTGGTTAACGTTTTATTGAATTTACCTTTACCTTAATTTACTCAGTTGCATACTTTTCAGCTGTCGTCAAAATCTTGATACCTTACATAAGTTATTAGTAGTTGTTCTAATAGTAAATGGCTTATAAATAACAGAGACATTTAGGCGCATCGTCTGACGTCGATGGTTCGATCTTGATGAGGGAGAGAATAATTTTAATTTCTACGCTCTAGTTAGGCTAAATTCCGTTAAAACATTATAATATATCGATTTCGAGCGGAAAACGGAGAGCACAGCGTATCTTATGTACTATCTATGTATATGTATTGTCTTTGCCTAAAACCAAAAAAAAACTTAAGTAATTCTAGACTTGCCAACAATAGTCGCGAAGAACTCCGACTCGGGTGGTACCACCCTGCTATCAGTTGTTTTCGGATGGTACCACTTCGTAGTTATCTCGTGCTCGTATCCATTATAATCAGGATGTATTCTAGGTCCCTTGTCATGCTCCTCTATTTCATATGTAGGTGATTTAGTTTCTATTTCGTTATGCTTATCATCATAATCTGGTATGATTTCTTCCTCGGTGGTGTGCGTTGATTCTGTGTGTTTGCCTGTCATCGTGGGGGTGAAGTGGCCGGGGTGGGAGCGCTCTGTTGGTAACAAATATGGTATTTGTGGTGGTTTTTCTAGTGTTTAAATATTTCCAATACTTCCATCCATGGGTTAAGTGTTAATGATTAACATGCTCTATCCATAACGTGAGGTAATAAAGCTTAAATTTCTCTCCATATTTGGAAATAAAACTCAAAAAAGTATAGAACAAGATTCCGAGGCTAGTGCATTCGATCAAGCAAACTTATCAGCTTCGTAATATTAAGTAGTAAAACTCACCATCAGTAGGCGTCGTACCCCTTTCGACCGTTGTCCCGGTATCGATGGTACCCGCGTGCATTATATTATCGTGATCGGGTAAAGTCGAGCCTCCCCTAACCCCTCCCGCCCCCGCTCCCTCCGCGCCTCGCCCTCCCGCGGTGACGCCAGTCGTGACGTCACTCGCGTCGGTGGCGCCCGGCAGGGTCTTGTCTGAGTGTTCGGTAGAGGACGTCGGTGACGTCATCGCGCGAGTGCTGCTTATTGATGAACTGGAATTATGGATTAGTACTTAAGAGTAGCAAGTTACGGAGGTACTAAATCATTTTGATATTAATTGAATGTAAGGTGTTCTTCCAAAAAACTCCAACTATAATAATACAAACAAGGAAACCAGACAGGCGCCAAAAGACTGTGGTGGACAAACAAGAGATATAAAAAAAAAATGCGTCATACCTAAAGTAATTATTGTTTAGTATAGTTATATAAACACGTGTGATTTCTACACCACACCTTGTATATCCCCGAATGGGAATCAAACCTACACTATTCCCGTTTAGAAACTGTCCTACTTCGCCACAGTGGCTTCTACTCTAATGACAAAAAAAATTGTCATTAACATAGCATTATGAAAAATATTAAGAATGACTATGTATATATAACTTACGTGGTAATAGGATGGTCAGGCTCTGTGATATCATCACCACCAGATCCTGAGCCTTCTATACAGTCTTCATCATCACACGGCTTCATCAACTTACCGCTTATATCGCCCTAGAATTTAATTAAAATTAATTAATTAAAATAAAATATAAATGACGATTCCTGTTAATGTCGATTATTCCTATATGCTGTTACTCTCACTATACATAATATATCTGTGAGGACTGGGAGATTAGACAAAGTAGTATAACTATTTAATTTTTGTTTCTTAGCTTACGTGAAACTAAATATAAAAATAAGAACATTGAAAAAGATTTATGGTGACAAAGTGAGTGGCAAGAGATGTAGGGGGAGTCCTCGGTTGACCTTCGAATATCAATGATAACAGAGTATCAACTATGGCGGAAGTCATGTAAAAAGCATGAAGACCTCCGTACCCTACAAATGAAGAGATTGAGTACAGTGGAGAAGGCGTAAAAAAATGTCATTTGATAATGAATTAAATAATTTAAGACTACTTAAAGAAAACGTAAAAATTTGAACCCTGCGGGACTTGAACGCGCGCCTTATGAAAACCGGCCAAGCGCTCTGACCACTAAGCCATGCGTTCTTCATCACACTGCGTCGAAATTCTTATATGGTTTATACACAAATTATTACGTTGTTTGTTTGTTATTGTTGTCATTTTTATGTGTTTTTTTTTTCTAAGTAATTTTCTATCCTTAGTGTGAATTAACACTTTAAAAATCATCAATTTAAGATTACCAAATGATAATAATATACAGTTATTGCTTCATACCTGTTAATTTGAAAAACTGAACACTAAACCGAAAAATGATCTAAATTTCATATATAATACAAATATATTTAATAAGAACGTCCCAATGTCACTGTTACGAAAGATTTGATGCTAAAGTAATATGTCTTTTTGTTGAAACCAATCTGATAAACTAATGTGTTTTGACATTTTAAATTAAAATTGTAATTAAGGTCATATTAATTGACATATAATTTATTAATATAATATTCATGTATAACCTTCCTATTGAATAAAATGAATTAAATACTTTAGAAAAAACATAAAACATCATAAGACTATAGTTTTGAACCTACGCCTCTTATATACCGTCAAAGCGCTCTGACCGTTCTCGTTAAGCTACGTTGAAATTCATATATGCTGCTTATAACTTTTTAATGTATTTTTTTTTAATTATTTTTATTATTCTTTACGGACACATAGTCCGTACTTTATGCTACATATATTTAACAAATTGTATTTTAATTTATTTTTTTCCTTGGCTTCCCTTAAAACCAGACTTACATGACTATATAATAATTTATATTCTTATTGTTAATGTTGTTAGAATATAATTATATAAATAAAAATAAAAAAAATAAAAATATGTCACTGTAAATTCTCACATTACTTGCCAAATTTCTAAATTCAAAAGGAAAAAAAATGGAAGTATAGACTTTGATCTAGCGGCGGATCTCATACAAATGCGACACAAATGGAGCAAACGCACTTATATCTTATGATTGTATTGACATACAAGTTTGATTTTTTTTTCTAAAAAAACTATAAACTTAGATATTTGATATTTATTTCAGCTTAATATATAATATCTTCACAAGATTTTGATAAAAATGGCCTTGACAGACGGACAGACAGACAACAACAGGTTAATTTTCCTTTTGAGGAACGATACCCTAAAATGTAATACTGTCATCAAGCGTTATCATGGTGCAGTTGATAAAAATCTGTACGTATAGATGACGTTGATGTCGTTGTTCTTCAATCCCCGTTTTGAGGATTAAATTATTTTACTTCTTTACTTTAGTAAGACTAATTGCAGTGATATCTCAAATACGAGAGGTGCGCGGAGAACGGAATAATCTATCAATAAGTCTTTAAGACTATATTAGAAGGACTATATTAGAAAGGATTACCGGAGTAGGAATCAAACCCGCTACCATCGCTTGCACGGCGTTTCTGGGCTAGGACGGTTCTGCCTAAGTATTACATAATTTGTATATCAAATCTCACCTTGTGTATCTTAGTCGGCGGTCGTCTAGTGCTCGGCACATAGACAGGCGTGATAAGATCATCCCCAGATCCTGCATCAGGTAGAACACAGGCGTCTTCATCGTCGTCTCTGCATCCAGATCCTGCACCGGAGTAGACCAGCTCGTCGAGTACACCTGGACCACCGTAGCCTGAGGGTGGCGTCTGAAGGCAAGTTTAGTATTGATTAGCAATGTAATATAAAAACAGTGACAGACATATTATAAAAGTAACGACATATGAATATGAGCCTGTAACGTCCAAAGTGTAAGATATCGCACCAAGAAGTTATATAACTAATAAGTGAGTTTAAGTATACGTGTTTTTATAAAATATCGCAATATATTATAAAATCAATGCTTTCTAAAATAAAAGCTACTAAAAAACACCAATAGATAAAGGACATATAAGCGATAATAATACCATTTGAGTTTCATGTATGATTATTTAAGTATGTTAAAAACATAACCGCAGTAGACGAGTTGAATTATAAAAAATAATGAAATTAGACATTCTACCCTACTGGATCGAACTCAAGGACTGGATCGAACGTCGCGCTTACAATCAGACTGTGCCGCGGCGTCACGGCAGCCCGGAAGCTTACCTGTTGCATCCTGTTGATGTCCCTGTCCAGCGGCGTGTGCGCGCGCCGCACGTCCCCGCGCAGCGCCGCCGCGGGGTCGCCGGCCGCCGCCCGGTCCAGCAGCCGCGCGCCGTCCACCACCAGCCCCGCCGCCACGCCGCTGAAGGAGCGCGCGCCGCCGCCGCCGCCGCCCACGCTGATGCGCGACATGCTGTTGAATATCGTGGACTGCTGGCCGCCTGCGGACGTACAGAGGTACGGAGTTTTTAAAGACAAGTCAAGCTTTCACACTACACAGTGATTTCATGTTTCAGTCTTTTTCTTCTTGGCATTAGTCCCGGCTTCGTTTGCCAGGGTCTGCCTTGCGACTAAGCTTACTCTACTTTGCAATTTATTGGCTCTCATATCCTGCGGCCCGACATCCAGCCATCGCTTCTTCTGGCGTCCGGGTGGTCTAAGTCCAGGGACAGACATGCCAAGGCACTTCCTTCCGACATAGTTCTCTGGTTGGCGCATAACATGGCCATACCATCTCATGCGACGCTCTTGGAGCTACGTCACGGATCCCAAGACTACCTCGAATGAATGTGTTGCGTATGCGGTCAGCCCGAGTAAGACCACACATCCACCTTAGCATCTTCATCTACGTGACGTGAAGTTCCTGAGTGTGCCAAGATAATGTTGGCGAACATTCGCTGCCGTATTAGAGAACCGGTCGGATAATGGTCTTGTATATCAGTCCCTTGAGCTTGGGTGGTATTCTGCTATCGCAGACCACACCAGTGACCTCCCGCCATTTGGCCCAGGCAGCGTTTATACGGGCATGGATGTCGTGGTCGATGCCTCCAGACTCATGCATAACGGATCCAAGGTGCCTGAACTGCTCCGACTTAACGGCTGGCGCAGGCCCGATATGGATGGTGCTCGAGTCCGGGTTCCCGCAAGCTATGTCTTGGTCTTCGACACATTTACTTTGAGACCTCCGTTCTCAAGCGCACCCTTCCAGGCATTCACTTTACGCTCCAGTCTCAGTCGGTTCTCGTCGATGAGTACTATGTCATCGGCATACATCATCAGCCACGGAGGCTGGCATTGGATGTGGGCCGAGACAGTATCCATCACTTGAATAATAACGGACTAAAAGTTGAGCCCTGGTGAACCCCTACTGTAATACTGCTTGGTTTATACATATCTCTGATAACCTCAATATAGGCTTCATTCAGCAACGCCCACCAGATTCTTATTCTTCCTAGTTGCGGCTTTGCAGGGCTGTTTAGCCCAGTATCACTGCGACCATTGCTGATCTATTGTGATCTCCGCATACTACAGTTCACAGTCAAGATTGATTTCTGCGAAGAATTGCAGTATTACCTTTATGTACCTGTGAAGGTGTTCACCTCTTCTGAGTACATTTGATGCTTTCCAGGATGGTATAGCGCCGTTGCATAAGTGGAGGACATTCAGTGAGGATATGGAGAGGTGTTTCTTCAGCCTCATCGCATATTCTACACATTCTTGTGCTGCTGATGCCTAAATTGTGCATGTGTCTATTCAGACCACAATGTTCAGTCAGCACTCTCATTATTGTACGGAGACAGTTCTTACCGAGAGATAAGGCCTCAGTGGCAGCCTACTTGTTGAAGGCCTTAACGAGCGCCTTAGCTTGATATAAACCAGGAGTATTTTTCCACAGTTGAATGGCCTCATAGAATCAATATGTCTTCAGGGTAAGCTGTGTTAAGCTACGAGGGATGCCATAGAACGGGTCTGGTCCGAATTGAGTGCTTTTGGCTCCCTTTCGTGCCAGTATATCCGCCTGTTCATTTTCCTCGATGCCGGCGTGCCCTGAAACCTATCTTAGAACTACTCTGTTGTTGTTCCCCAGAGCGTTCAGGATCTGCTTGCAGTTCTCGACCAGCTTTGATTGAGTTAAATCTGATGCTAGGGCCAAGAGTGCAGCTTGACTATCTGAGTTGATATAAATAGTATGATTAAGGTATACCTCTGTATATGGCGTATACCTCTGCCCTTTAATATCGAGGAGTGCTTTCCCACATTCAGACTTATAGTCCTTTTTGATGATTCTCCATATATTCCACATCCTACCTCAGAGCCGGATTTGGAGCCATCAGTGTACCACCTCAAGCTTCCATTTTTCCACTTCATTCGACCGTTTAGCCAGTCGTTCCTTGAAGGTATTTCCACAGAGTATAATCTCTGTGTATCGAGTTTGGAGGGCATGGTGTCAGACGGCATCCCCAGTATTGGTATATTGTGCACTGAGTCTCGCAAGGACCTCAGATTCTGCGAAAGCCATGTTTTTGCCTCAGCTCTGGTGACCCTGTACATGCTTGCCCTTGCACTCCACCCTGCGGGCATCCCCTTGTCGTGGTAAGCTCAAGTGTGTCATCGAGTAGTTCCATTTTCACAACCTTACTCGCAAGCATAGATTGTATCCATTTAACAGTAGTGAGGTCCACTTCCTTACGAAGTAGGCCTCCAATTAATGCTTGAGTAGGCGCATTATCAAACACTCTCTCCACATCAAGAAAAGCAACAAGTGCTATTTCTTTATCGTCCAGCGCTTTCTCAATCTTGTCTACAAGATTTAGTAGGGCGGTTTCCGTAGATCTGCCGCTACAATAAGCATGCTGGCTGGTGTGTATGGGTCTGCTTACCAGACTCCCCTGCCTGATATGATTATGTAATACCTTCTCCAGTGTTTTCAGAAGAAACGAGGAGAGGCTAATGGGTCTGAAAGACTTAGCTGTGGTGTAGTCTTTCTTCCCAGCCTTAGGTATGAAGATGACTTTTACCTTAGTCCACAGATACGTGCCCCCAGGCATAACTGGCTCTGAAAATACTTACCAGATATGGAATCAGGATAGCTGAACCCCGTTGCAGGAGCACCGGCGTCACGCCATCTGTTCCAGGCGTCTTAAATGGTCGCCTTATGGTCGATAATGGTCGATTAATGGTAATAATGATAACACCCACCAGATACACTGAGGTGGTACACATTCAAAGGCCTTCTGCAGGTCCAAAAAGGCCACATGCAAAAATGGATTTCATAGTGCCTGATCCTGGTTGAAACCCATACTGAGACTCAGAGACAGTACACTTTCGGCCGAGCATGAGGCCGATCATGCGCTCAAAGAGCTTCATGGTATGACTCATAATCTTAATGCCCCAATAACAACCGCAATCTTGAACACTGCCCCTTCCTTTGTAAATAGGGATAATAAAGCTCTGCCGCCATTGATGTGGTATCTTTCCAGCATTCAAGATACGGTTAAACAGGTCAGTAATGATTTGATGTTTCAATATGGACAGAAAAAAAATTATATTTTTACAAACAGCTTAACGCTTTATCCTAGGAATATATCCTGGAGTAGTCACAGATAAACGAGCGCCAAACGCGACGGTCCCTATATATTTCTTCCGCCTCTTCCACTGTCATTAACCTCTTCAAACGAGGTCCGAGGGGACCGCATGCTTATTACGTGACTTTTCTCCAGTATCTTCGACTCGACTTCGTGCTCTCGAAGGTCGACTCGGCCTCCCCATACATCCCCGTACCTCTCTTGCCACTAACTTTTGAATAACTTTCAATAATTCTTAATTATCACTCTTAGTCTCAGCAAATTAATTTTTGTATTTTTTTTTAATTAACATTTATTTTTGTAGCTTCCTTTGCATATTAGCAAAGTTGGTAAATAACAGACAAACATAAAAACGGAGTTAGTTAGCCTAGTGATCTTAATTTTATATGATCTTACCTTGAGGATGTCGTATATTAACGGCGTAATTATCCACTTGCAGCGCGGCGCGGCTCCCGTTTCTAGTAAACCTGGCGACATGGTACGCCCCATCATCTACTCTAGCTGCTTCATCACCTAGTGGATGATCACCGTCCCCCACGTTATATACCATGAAGAGATTACCACGAATCTGGAATTAAATAAAATTGGATAATTTACTAATAAATCTTATTTCTCGCCAATTTTGTTTAGATAAAGATTTTTGTAGGATCAATGCCATACAGGCACGTTACAGCAAATAAATGTAAATATTTAAATACATATAATCTACATTTTGATCAGTCAGTAACCTGTGTCAATATAGGCGTAAGAACCTCGTCTGCATTCCTCCTTAAAAGTACTAAATTAAAAGCGCCTACTATATTTTAATTGCAATTGATGTTACAGCCCTTTGCTTTCAAGATCCTTCCACATATCTTACTTACTTACTTTTGAAAGGTTCTAAATTTATTAATATTTTAGACTAGCGAACCGTTTGAGACTTGGCCGCTTATGTAAACTGAATTGCGATTGTTTCGATATGTTATACAAAGTCACATTGTAAAGACGACCATGTGGTCGTCTTTACTCTAATATAATATATGTATTTTTTTTTCTAAAATAAAAGTCGCTTAAGTTACTTTTTAATTCATCAGCTACCTGCCAGTGAAAGTCCCGTCAAAATTAGCGTAATTATTATTATTATTTCAGAGATTAGCCGAAACAAACAGACACATAGACAAACATTTAAAAAGTGTTATTTTGGTATATACATTTTTTTGGTATACATATTTTTTAGTAAATATAAGTATAGAAGTATTACACTATCGCTTTATGTAAATAATAAATTAATTTATAATAGACAAATATATATTTTAATATTGAGGCCATCGTAGTACAGTGAGACATGGTCATACTGTAAACGCAATGACTGTGGGTTCGATGCTCATTTGGAGAAAATATAATATAATGTTCCCGTTCTGATAAGACAAAGTGTCAAGTAAGAAAACAACTTCATAATTCGGTCGGGAACAAGAAATGGAGTGTCTCGTCACTAGATTATCTCTGCTTAAACAGTGTATACAACGTCAAGCTGACGATGACATTTGTCTTAATAAGTAAAAGTTACTAAGTTTTTAAAATTAAAATATAAACCAAATTAAATTACACAAATATACTCACAATCTCCATCTGCATGTAATCCTGAGTATTCGAAGACTCGATCCTCAGCAGCACAGCATCCGACTTGCTGGTGACGAAGCCGACCGCCACTTTGTCGGTTTCCGTATCAGCGACGGCGCTGGGCGGGAACGTGTACGTGATTATACCACGGCCGGGGCCGAACTCGTAGGCTATTGATTCTGAACAGAAAGTTGTAGAGTGTTCAGTGATGTAGACTACACTAATATTCTAGATTGAGCTTTTTGCTGACCGCACTACTGCTGGTTTAAATAAAAAAAAACTTAAATATAGTAAGATTTGAGTCAGCGAACATTATATATATATATATATATATATATATATATATATATATATATATATATATATATATATATATATATATATATATATATATATATATATATATATATATATATATATATAATATATAATATATATATATATATATATATATATATATATATATATATATATATATATATATATAATATATATATATATATATATATATATATATATATATATATATATATATATATATATATAAGAGTTTCTGTAGTATATATTTATTTATATACTAAATATACACAAGTGTATATATATCGTGTATCTATAGTTATATATATGTATATATATTATAATCTATCTTTTATTTTATAATCGTAGTACGTTTTTATTTGTTGTTTGGCTCTCATCCACTTTCTAACTTTCTTTTAGAGAGCCCGCTATTGTTAGCAAATAATTTTATATTTACATTAAAAGGAGCAACTGTTGAGTTTCTCGCCAGCTCTTCTCAGCAGAACTGCCTTCTGAGCTGGTGGTAGCTTCTAGCAGGACTGACAATACTGACACTTATGTTAATTGACGATTCGAAAGTGCTTGTAATTGCCTATTTGAATAAAGAATATATTGATTTTGACTTTGAGATTACCGCGTTCAAGCGCGTTCATACAAACTCTTCAGTTTTATAATATTAGTATTGATTATAAAACATTGTGTCCAACATTTCTCCCATTAACAGAAACATTATGCTCTATGTAAATATAAAAAAAACTCTTACCATCGTAACAAGTAGGTCCTGTGAACGAGGTGAGGTCACAATCACACACATACGTGTTCCATTGTTGCACACACACACCTTTATTGGCACATGCGTTGTGTGTGCATTTTGTTGGACCTGAAATATTTGGATTAAAACAATTAAAAAGCATATCGAAAAAAATTTAATAAAAGATATATATTTTATTTTAGTTTTACGCAAGCAAAAAGAATCCTATATTCAATTGAACAGCATACAAGTAGCGCAGGCAGTAGAGTCCTGCTACATTCAACTTCGTACAGGTTTTCCAAAATGCTTACCTTTCCTTCATTTGGAAATACAATTTTGGAAGATTGTTATAGCTAAATTTCGAGACCATAGTAGGTTTTCAAAATTTTATTTATATATAACACTATTATATAAATAAAATAATAAATAAAAAAACAAGTTAAATAAAATTTGTTTTATAAAAAAAATCAAATTCGTTTATAAAAATCTCAACCCACCTTCACATCCAGACATCAAGGACGAGCTCGGCACCACAGCGTCCTCCATCAGCGACGGGGACTCCCCCGGCAGGTCCAGGCTAGACATACAGCCCTCGAAGCCTTGTCTAGACAACACACCGACGGGCAGCAACGTGTACATGTCCTTAGGGACGCCCCCCACGTACAGTACGCTGTCCAGTTCTAGCATTAGATTTGAACCTGGAAAAAAAGGATTTATAAATAAAGCGAAGAAGAAATTTCGACGATATAGTATTTTTTTGGGAAAGAACCTGTTGACGTGTCTTTCTTCTTCTGTCAGTACAAACATAACGTTACTTTTTTTTTTGAAAAATTAAATTAAGCACAGCATATTGCTGTAAATGCAACCATTGTGGACTTGACTACCCAGTCGGGGTAATTAATTATTTTCGTCTTCTCGCTCTAGTAAGATGGCTAATGATGACATTGACTTCTGCAATGTCTTGAAAATTGGGCGGTGTGTGAAGAATGTGGAGTATTTTAACACTAAGTTATGTCCTGCTATATGCCACAAACAGAATGTAGATATTTCTGATGTTTACCAAGAAATGTTATGTAAATTCCATTTCTAAATTTCATGAAAAAAGATATGTGTCACTCACTTGTTGTATGCATTTCTAAATCTTCATCAACTTGCATTGTGTGGATTTTCGGAGTAGGTCGTCTTATCGACACTGTATGCCATCTATTATCGTTGAGGAAGTTCTTCAGTTTGTCCTTCATAGTCACAACGCCATCACCCAAATTGAACACACAGTGTATATGGCCATTGACTAATTCTACAGCAATAAAGTCTTGTTTCTTCCCGCCATTATAGAACAATAGCCCATCCATTTCAGTTGTGCGAAAATAAAAATCTAAATATGTATTCCCATACGCCTTCAATAAAGGTAAGCCAACATATGTATGCTTCGATTTGAAAGTCACAGATTTATAAACATTTAGAGAATCTGGCTTCATAAACTTGCCATTAAATATCAAGTTGGACGTATCGTATATATTGTTACTTTCATCACTAGTGCCGATTCCAAGGGTTTTTGCCATATCAATATATTTGATACCATTAAATATAAACTTTTGTAAATAACCCACGAAATTGGGCAGCGTTGACGTCATTTGTATTTCTTCTTCAGGATGATAAAGTCCTCCCAAATGTAAAGTGGAAATTTCTAAAGTAGACGATTTCCCTAGAATAGTTTCAGCTGTAAAATAAATCAAAGAGAATGATAGGTTTGATTCTTAATCATATAGACACATCGAGTCACAACATTGACTTTTAAATTATAATAAACTAGCAAATTAACCGTAAATTATCACAATTAGCAGCCATTTAAAATATATTTACATCGAGTCTATCAGCTCAAAGATTTTGCATAGCCAAGCTCAAGAAAGATCTAGAACTCTTCGAAAGTGTTTAAAGGAAAGTTGCGAATTCATAATTTTAGTACCATTATCTTATATACTTACTATTTTAATGTGTTCTTTATGGTTTTACATGTTTCATAAAACTAAAAGATTTAGCGTACTATCTAGCATATAGAATGCAAGAAGTATGTTATTGAAACTTAATTTAAGGACAGTTCTGATTATTTCAAATAATAAACATAAATTCTATTTGGTATATACCTTCTTTTTCGTATAATATTTATTATATTAAAAAAAAAGAGAATGTATAACAACAAATAGTAGTTAAATAAAATATGCATATAGAAAAGGAAACTACGGGAGAAAAACTAACCAAATATACAGAAATCATCAAATCAAATAATAAGAACTGAAGAGTGAAGGTCAAAGTGCCAGCTAGAAAAGAACTAAAAAGTACTAAGTACTAAGCTTCTAATCTAAATCTAATAGGACATCTAACATCAAGGAACGATTTAGAATATCTAACTTTTGCTATAATTTACTTCAATATCAACTAATTGCACAAATCAGTTATGTTACATTTACAAAATTACCAAAGTCAAAGTAGCCAGTGCAATCAGATTTGTAATATTGATATCTTTACTTAATATTATATATATATATAAATTTGATTTCGCTTTGTATTCATAATTTAGCTTAGCTTAGTTAGCTTAGCTTTCTTTATTCAATAAAGCTTGCTAATTACTTCTCAATTATCGAAAATCAAAATTTTTTTGAATATTCACCAATAAGTCAACAACCAGTCATATCAATCAGATACAACAGAGCAAAATCAAAAACCAACCTTATCCCCACTACATAAGGGTCAAAACAAAACGGTGCGGGTGCTCCCGTGCATACGTACATAACGTACCGCGTACTGGCTGCCCTCCGTCTACCTGCAGCTTGAGGTTGGAGGCGCGCCGCGAGAAGCGGACCGTGTGCCACTTGTCGTCGGCCACGCTGGAGCCGGCCAGCAGGTTCTGGGGACGATTACAAACACTGAAGTGCTTTAACCAGATTAATTGCGTTTGTTTATATATCACGGATTACTGACTGAATCGTGACTATATTAGACCTTATTAGAGTTCGTCGGACTTGTGTTTCGGACTTGGACAGGTTTAAATAAAAAATATGACTATTTGTGCTCGAAATTATAAAACGCATAGTAAAATTTTTCAGCTTTACGTCTTGTGAATATCAGAAAATGACCGACAAGAGAGAAGTAGACCCTCTACTTCACAGAAGAGGATAAAATTTAGATAAAATTTGATTGTAATTTAATTTTTAATGATTTAGAAACAATCTCATTTCATCTCACACAACATAATAGCACGCAACAAATACTGTAGCACTCAATTTTCTAAGTATTTCAATAAAACATTCACCTTTTCTCTATCACCTAGCCTTACACTCGCACGAACTCTTCCCGCAGCTACAGCCAACTCTATACGGTCAGCAGAATGTTCAGACGCAGTGCGCAGTAACAAGCCAGCTTTGGTCGTACGGAACCGCAGGAGGAGCTCCTCAGTCTGGGTTACGTGTTCAGGTCCGAGAGCGGCTGTCAGATGTTGGCTTCCGTTAAGGAAGATTGTTGGTGATTCTGGAATAAAGGATATGATTTACAGTATTATGAAAATAATATGGTTTAAATTTAATTAACATATATATTATATGCGATATATTAATTAGATATATTTTAATATGTTATTTGTTAATGTTATGGACTTCTCGTAATAATCTAATAATAAAAAGAAAGGTGAGCAGGTTATTAAAACCCTTTAAAAAAAATGGTTTAACCCCGCTTTCTCATTTCTAATTTCTAATCATTGTCATACGTAAATGTCTTTAGGTAAGGACTTTTTACTTACCTCTCCCACAAGTAGGTCCACCGTAGTTAGTAGCGGAACAATCACAAAGTGGCCTGTTCCAGCCTTCGGAGCACGTACCGCTATGCTGGCACGGAGAACTCACACACTGCTTCATCAATACGTGACACGCTGGACGGACAGAAGCTGAAGTAAAAAATAGTTAAGTTAATAAGGAACTTTTTTTTGAGAACAATACCGACTAGACTAAATCAGTACATTCATTGTCGAAATTTCCTAACGACAAAGTTAACATATCTCGGTACTTAGAAAACTATACTAAATATAATAATATTTAAAACTTTTATTTCTTATAAAAGAACTAGCACGCTAATGTTTACCTGAATCTTGTTGTCTTGCATATGCTGTCAGATCCTGAGGCTTGCCATTTAGGACCAAATCTCGAATACAACCAACAAAGCCCTGTCGTAATGCCGCTGTCCACAGCGCTGCGGGGGTCCTGGATGCTGAATACTCTGATCCTAGACCTCCAACGAACAGTGGTCCATCTAGCTCCAGCTGATTGGATTCACCTTAAATTAATGTATATTAATAGAAGTGATTAAAAAATAACAAGCGTATAATCTATATTATTCTTTAGGTATCTCGCACACATTGCAGGATTTAAAAAATATCTTTACCTTAAAATACCTTTATACCTTTATACGTTTCGCCCAAGAATTAAGAAATTGTGCATGTTGATGGAACTTTGTCAAACACAATAACAATTAAGACTTCTTTACAAATTCATACAAATTGAAATTCATTATTTATAAATTTATAAAAAATAGACAAAATTATTACAATATTAAATATTTAAGAATTATACCAGGTGTCTTAAATTCAGCATTAGCTCCATCAACTGTAACTCTTCCGTCTCTTCCGGTTCTTCTCAAAAGGAACTCATGCCAGTGGGAGTCGTCCACTCTTCTTCTGGAAGCCCTGACCCTCACTCCTCCAGAACCAAGGTCAACGTGCACGTATATGTAACCATTGAGGATTTCAACCGCGAACAGATCCGCCTACAAAATTATGCTTTATGATGCTATGAATGATTATTTTATTCTAATTATATATTCATTCACCAAAGCTATATACATAATATTAAATAGATATACATAATATACGCTTACATATAAATATAATAAAATAATATTGAACACACGAAAAGCTTTGTTATTAAACTAAGTTACATCTAGAAATCCAATTTCCATTAGTACGAATTCTTGATATCGATAATAATCTATACTATATAATGTATAGTATAAACTATTATCGATATATCGATTCTATTATTAAATAGTGAAACTACGACGAGAGGGATCGGAATTTTGATTGATTTCATTAAAAGATTTTTTTTGCATTTACAGCTAAAATATTTATTCGCGTTGCAAGAAGAAGAAATCGGAGCAGTGCAGTGTCAAGGATTAACAACACAAGTGTAGTCTTAACGGGGCCCCTTTAAAATACATTAACGGTGGAGATGAGCGTCTGTTTGAGCTCCTCTCTCTATTTAACCAAATTTGAAATGATTTAAATAACGCTGCCTTTGAAATACGATATTTAGCCCTCATTGCTGTGTTTTTCTATATAGAAGTCTCATCTCTTACACTCTCTACTCTTTTTTATATTCAAAATAGGAAATTGCATTTGTAAGATCTTACATTTTTTTTTTAATTAAATGCAACTTAGTTTATATTTCAAAATAAATAAACAAGCGAAATAGTACTAAAACTATCTCTACATTTATATGGTAGAGGTAGTTATAATATTTTTAAAGTGGCATTTTAAAGTGCGCAATGTGATAAATATAATAGATAACTATAATGGGTATTATTATAACGTGTTCCTAAATACACATACATACATTCATACATACATACATACATACATACATACATACATACATACATACATACATACATACATATATACATACATGTATAGATACATACATACGCACACATATTCTACTGTAAATAATATAGTCCATAAAATATTAAATCAATAGCTGGTCCTTGATGTTTGTTCATTATAATGCATAGTCTTAGTGAAACTGTATACATAATTTATTCAGTACAGTCATTACCGCACGTACTGTTGCAGGTTTCTGAATCTAATTGCTTGGATACTCTTAATATATACGAGTATATTGTAACATTGTTAAAGCTATTTACCGGAACCAGTTTTAGGAACATATGATGATAAACGATTATAAAAGTAAATTTAGTTTTATTTAGTATAAGTTATAGTTTGCGATGCTTTTTGCGTAGGCTATAAAATGTAAAATCTCGTTTTATCTCAAGGAAGTTTGAGAAATAATCGCTTATTTGTCCTATACGATGCCCAAGGCGACTGTATGTTAAATTTCAGACTTCCACGCTCAGTAGTTTCAGAGGTGCATTGTCAGTGGCTGAGTAAGCAGAGTTTTATATATACCTATTATAGTCCACAGAGTACAATGAAGTGTTTCAAAAAAATATTGATTTAGTAGTAAAAAGGTTATATTTATTCGCTTCATATAATAAATAAATTGTCTGTATTTTAAAGTAATTGAAGCACTTATACAATTTCCTTTACTATTAACTTCTTGTTCTATTATATTCGTAGCGTTTGAAAGCCATTATTGTGTTGTTTGAATAACTTACGTTCATAGTTATTTATAAGTTTGAAGTACCATTTTGTTTTCTTTTCTAATGAATATTTTTTTTATTTCATGTGCAAAAACACAGAATCCATAACAGTCGTAGAATAAAAACTCATACCACAAATAACTTCGATTAAATTGCAGCAAAACGCACTCAAATTATATATAAATCAATTTACAAATCCCCCATTTAGACAGAGGAAATCAAGTGTCCAGACACTCCGGTCTTCACTTTCAAGCTGAATTCACTTCCACTCCAAGAACTTGCATGTTGAGTGGCGGAACTCAACCCATGCTTTGTCTCACCCAAGCAGGGAATCGGGCGTAATTTATACCCACGAGCGGGAATCGAACCCACAAGCATCGCGTTCGCTGTCAGACCTTATAAAAAATAAAATGAAACCCTACCATAAAATATTTAATAGAAACTCAATTTAAAAGAAAACCAAAATAAAGTCAATTCATAAAAATCGATTAGTCATTTTAATACAATTGACTCTACCTTACATCCGAACAGTCGTTAATGTTTAAATATTCACGAAGATTGATTACGTAAAGGCTTCCGATAACGAAACAAAAGAATACCAACAGAATGGAAATAAAACGTTTCGTCAAAATAAAATGGCTCACGTAATGCATGCGAACTGTGTAGTCGCAAACAAAGTAAACTGAGTACTAACATTCGTTTAGTACCCGACATGCAAATAACTGAAACTAACTAATACAACTACTTAAATTGGTATGTATGCTTTTGAATAGAATAACGAAATTCTGTAATGTTATATATTATATATTTATTTGACGATATAAAAATTTAAATAGATTACATACAATAAGTAAACTCAATATATGTAAATATATATATCGTGTAATCTGAGGGATCATGGTGCGAATTTGTGTAGGTATTAATAAAGCTTTATTCCAAAAGCTTTTTTAAGTAAATACAAGCTTTTAAGGATCACGTGCTGGTCTAGTATCATATAGGTGTTCTGATATACCACTGTGCTTGGGGTTCTACGTGCACATCGACAACATACACAACATTTTACATCTCCAAGTGGGTGAAACTTTATAAGGTACCATACACAAATTCTCCTACAGTTGTGTAGGAATCGTTCCCGACCTCGTCGCCCTGACCTACCTACCATGCAATATCCTCGGTGGATAAATGTAATACTGTTAATTTAGTAATTTCCACTCCGCCTCATCTTAATAAAGATATTTACTGTTTGCCAATTAAGCTTTAATTACAAAATTAATTCCGATGCTCATCCACTGAGGATAATTTATAGGAGATTGCAAATTTTCTCTTAACATTAAAGACTGGAAGCTCACGCTTAATTACCGCCGAAGTATTTGTGTATCTTTTTTCCGGAATTAACTAAAAAATAATTTGTAATACCGACCCATATCTACTGATCTGAACTGATCGGGGGGTTATATCGTTGAATTTTCTGAACACACAATTTTTGACCCTTTCATGACAATATGGCCATATTAATATGTGAAAAGAAAATTATATTTATTTTACAATCTCGTATACGTTTGATGGAAATGATATTGACGAAGTTTCAACTGATTTTGTATTTTCGTGATTTTTCTGTGTAGATGATGACAGATGATCTCGATAATGGTCTCTTTCGTGACCTCCAACCCCAAAAGCTTCACCCCTTACCGTGCAACCTACCCTTGGTGGCTTCGCGCCCATGTTGAAGAGGATCAGTCCATTTGGTTCGTTGGTACGGAACTTGAACGATATTGTCCCGGTCTTCACTGCTTCCCATTTTGGTAAAATCTGAGGATTTTATTGCAAATATAAATATTAAAATGTTATTATTTTGGATATAGCAAGAAATATTAACTGATATACATAGAAAATCCTTAAATCAAAGTCTGTTTATAGTACCAAAAGAATTTGGTTGAGAAATAAGTCCCATTATTGCGCAACTTCAGCTGGACTCACAATAATCGTAGATTTGATTAACCCCTTTGACAATTTTTTAAACAGATTTTTTTTCATTCTAATATTTCGGCTTTACCGGAATATGCAGAATAACATACAAAGTTGTGCTTTTCATAATAAAGACTTTATATATTCACTATATCAAAAGTTAAAATCTTTCATATATATGTACATAAATATTTGTAATACAATCGACTATGGCCTCGCTATATAAACGACCGGGCCTTCGGCGCAGCAATTTCAAGATCAACACAGCGATAGTACAGTGCTTTCATTTTAATTATTGAAGTAATCTCAATTTGTTTTCAAATTAAAGTGTCATTTATAGTACTTCTGATACTGTTTTAATTATTTTAATTACTAGTTAGGTATATGGAATCTATATCTCGAAAGTTCCAGAATCAGATTTCATTATACAGCTTATAGCTTAAAGTGCACTAACATAGTTTTAATATTTGTATATTAAATGCGTAACTTAAAATACTTAAAGAAAAACATATACAAATTTGTACGACGCGGGATTTTTCTATCTTTAGTTTTGATTAATACGTTAAAAAATAATAAAAGTATGTAAGATACTACAAAAAGGCACAATTAAAATATATAAATAAAGTTTGTTTTATAGTTTCACGTTTTCTCACATATATAGCAGAATTGGCAGAGTCTAGATTCGAGAATCTTCTCACTCTAGTAACACAAATGTGACGTCGAGTTCCGCCACTCAACACGCAATATCTTGAAAATAGGGAACGGAGTATCTAAACACTAGGTTGCCTCTGTTAACCTAGCTATATAAGTGAGACAAAACGTGAAGATATACATTTTTTTTATTAAATTATAATTTACATATTAAATAGTAGTTAATATTATATGAGTAACTATAGCCCTTCTTATCAAAGAGGTTTTATTAATACCTATACAAGAATACAGATAATCTATATTAACTTTAACTTTGTAACATAAAGCTGTTACAAAGTTAGCTATCAGAAAATAAAACACAGTTTATATTACACAACACAATGTACAAGCACTAATAAGAAAACATCGGTCAAGTCGGATTCTCGCACCGAGAGTTCCGTACCAATATCAGAGTCGAGATATATAAGTTTGTACTGATTTTTCTTTGTGATTGCAGTTCAAAATTTCCAGAATTTTTCAAAAATTTACATATAATTTTATAAATGAACGGGAAGTATCCTGTAGGTTTCAAATACGCAGTGAATTTTATACAAACGATGGGTACCATTCCGTTACATAGCCATGGATATTTTGATATTAATTTCAATTTGTTTCTCCACGCAAAAGTGATCCTATAAGGATTCTATTTTACATTTTCACGTACGGAACCCCAAAAATAATATTTTTAAAATACTTTCGTATACGTAGCTATCACAACACTTTATCAGTTCCTGCCTATATAAGGTAATTATAATAATGATGGAAAAAGTCAAAGTTCAAAATATTCGTGGGCGGAATATAAACGGAAATATGAATGAAATTAATTATACATTCAACCAAAATTTCACTTAAGTGACCCTTCTGAGAAACAGTTAACTTAGCTTTATTATTTACGTCGCACATTCTCGCACTAAGTTATTAAAACGTCCAAATACTATTGCTCATAAATTCTTGTATCAGTCGTCTCACCTACGATTGGGGTTGAAAGATTGTCCTAATGCTGTACTCCAGCGTTACAAGTGTCCAATGGAATCAGTTACCCCTCGCATGTCCCATAAAAAGACTGGTCATCTCTTACAGTTGCCGGGTGCTGATTGGTGGACGAGGTAGATAGGCTTTGACCCCCGTTATAGCACCACTCTCTAACACTTGCTATATATGCATATATTCGCATTGCATACGCATATGTCTGAGTTCTGGCACTATAAACTAAGACTCCCATAATTGAAGTGCTTGATTAATCAAGGAATGTGGAACTGATGCCAGGTGTGAGGGATGATGATGAGTATCCGCTCTGGAGTGTGAGCGCAGGGCGAGTCAAAACACGACCGAGATCAGGCCGCCGCCGCACTCCCTTTGAAAATAAGGCTCCAAAGACCTCGAGAATACAAGGAACGTATTTCCGACGTAACCAGCCAGTATGTCGTGCTTTATTTCTATTTAGTATGACTTATGTAAGTTTAGACAAGATATGTACAGTTACAAGTAGTGATAGATGTATATATAGATTTTACCATCTATGATTTGAAATCGCCAACCAAATGATTAACTATAAAAACGTACCAAACAGTACAATATTAATTAGTACGGTTGTATTAGTATTTGAATAAAGAATATTTGGAATTTCCTTTAAGTAATCACCGAATACTCGTGGTCTACCCGAAATATGCGAAAAATTTTTATAAAAAAAATTTTTTGCGAATTTTTAAATAATAATAAGTAGTACAGTAGTTTTCATATTTTCCATAGTTATTACGCATTATCCAGCAACCACGTCTGGGCAATTATGGGTGATGCGTCACAGTAAAACGTTTTATATTCTCTAACGCACGCAAGCCTTTTAAAGAACCGGAATCGCTTGAACCCGAGAATTCCCAGAAGTGAAACATAATAACAATAGTCCATCCTGACCGTTTCCGGTTTCAGCGACTGTCACCATATAATGGAACTTGATGCAAACAATGTACCATCACAACACAATTATAATAAAAGGCACCTGTTGTTCGGGCCTTGAGCTCGTCTAGTTTAAGATTCAGCTCTTCTCCTTTTTGTTGACGTTGCCTGCATTAAGGCCGATCTTCTGCCAATGTCTTCGATTTGATTGGATCCAGATCACATCTCTTCATTTGGCGCTTGAGTACATCTTTATACTGCAAGAACTGGCTGCAATGCTTCCATAAAAACGCATAAAAAACGCGTCTGGCTGTTCTTTTTTTATACATTCGAACGCTCGCTCGATTCGGTATGACCAACGCACCTTCGCATTAAAAAGGTTTCTATTCTATTATTATTCGCACGTTGTAAGACGTTATAAGATTTTATTATAGGTTTTATTTACTAATTTGGTACGTGTATGTGTTTGACAGGTACGTATACACTATATATAATTCTAAGAAGTTACAATAAAATCTTACAATAAAGTCTTAAGAAGCCCAAAAAATGTTGTTATAATGTAAAGATAAAGATATTTTAACTGTATCATACTCATATATTAATAGAGGCCTCCTATATTAATAAATACTATACAGAAGGCCCGTAACGTGTGAAATACGCGTTGCCATAGCAACGTGTATGTCACTTTATACAAAAGTTATATTGTTAAACATATGGTAGTGTGTGTAAAGTTTTATTTATTGATTTAATGTACTTTATAAGCTTTGTTATTGAAAAATATTAGCTTTCTGCACTTTTCCTACATATAAACTATAAGTGTGCCAAATTTCATACTCTTCCGTCTTCGCAATTTTCGTAAAAAGGATATAATAAGAAAACAAAATAAAAATAAAGTAAAAATCTAATATAAGAGTAAATTGCACTAAATTGGTCTAATAGGTCAATAAAGGACTTATTTCTCGGTATTTGCTTAAACGTATCATTATACTTAATTACGTTTAAGTAAAACAATTGTCGAGTAAAAATATGTGAAAATTAGGCTAAGACTTAACCTACCTAGATTAGTAGGGTGGGAATCTAAAAGGTAGCTAAAATTGAAGATTTTTTTAATTCATATGAACCATACCATAACCAAAATATATATTGAATATCAAATTTACAATAAAGTCTTAAGAAGCCCAAAAAATGTTGTTATAATGTAAAGATAAAGATATTTTAACTGTATCATACTCATATATTAATAGAGGCCTCCTATATTAATAAATACTATACAGAAGGCCTGTAACGTGTGAAATACGCGTTGCCATAGCAACGTGTATGTCACTTTATACAAAAGTTATATTGTTAAACATATGGTAGTGTGTGTAAAGTTTTATTTATTGATTTAATGTACTTTATAAAGTAAAGTTTTTTTTATTGAAAAATATTAGCTTTATGCACTTTTCCTACATATAAACTATAAGTGTGCCAAATTTCATACTCTTCCGTCTTCGCAATTTTCGTAAAAAGGATATAATAAGAAAACAAAATAAAAATAAAGTAAAAATCTAATATAAGAGTAAATTGCACTAAATTGGTCTAATAGGTCAATAAAGGACTTATTTCTCGGTATTTGCTTAAACGTATCATTATACTTAATTACGTTTAAGTAAAACAATTGTCGAGTAAAAATATATGAAAATTAGGCTAAGACTTAACCTACTTAGATTAGTTGGGTGGGAATTTAAAAGGTAGCTAAAATTGAAGATTTTTTTAATTCATATGAACATGTATACCAAAATATATATTGAATATCAAATTTCAAAATAGTTTACCACAAAAACATTAAGAGATTTTCTTAGCTTCACATATATATGTATATATAGCCGTTGTAGCGCGTCGGTACAGCGTCTGATTGTAAACGAGACGTTTGCGGGTTCGATTCCCACTCGGGAGGAATAAATTATCTCATTTCCTCGCTCTGGTAACAACACAAATCGCAGCCTTGAGTTCCGAAACTCAACACGGTTTGCCTTCAATTTTCTACCCTGTTACATGCGGGTTATATCATGAAGCTCTTTGTATATATATTTTTATATATATATATATATATATATATATATATATATATATATATATATATATATATATATATATATATATATATATATATATATATATATATATATATATATATATATATATATATATATATATATATTATGGCATAAACAGCAGTGACAAATATACCCCGTCACATTTCAAAAATCGTCGCTAAGCTGAAGTGTACTCTAAACGGTGGACTCTCGAATTTGGTCGAGCGTTCGAGTGGCCTCGATGTGATTACATCGGTATAGGATTGAAGTAAAACGTTTTACTTGGATTGCGGACTGTACATTTATATGTACGTATATTTTTATATGCGACAATACAAGCTTGTTTAGTTTATTATTTTTTTGAATCATTAATAAGTTAGAATTTCGAGTTTAATGTTTTAATATATTTTAATTTTCTATTAATATATTTATTATGCAATATACAAATATTTAAATAAAAAATATAGATTTCCAAGTAAAATTAAAACATAAAGCAGAAATGTGTTAATTTCTGATTTTTTTAATCAAATTTTAAATTTCTATGTAATAATATATACAATACAACATATATAAAAAGTATATATGTGTATATATGGTACATAGAGGAAAGGGATGCTTTTAAAAACACAATATTGATGATCTTGAGGGAAAGTCTCATAGAAAATATGAGGAATTGTCCTGGGATAGTGAAGTTGAGGCGAAAGAGTTACATAGGGATCGTAGCATTTGAGCCTTAGAGTGTTAAGGCGTGTAGGGTGGTTTATCGCCCTACACGGATTTAGGTGTTAAGCCAAAAAAAATTTAGATCTTATTAAATTCCAATTAAAGTGTAGTAGTTTTTGAGTTTATTCAATATAAACAAACAAACAAACATGTTATAATTATAAAGAGATAATTTACTAATTATTTAATATGTATATAATAAAAAAGCAGATCTTAAATATATGCCTCTAAAATGTATTTTCAATATGTTCCTGTAAGTCAATCCCTGAAATGGAATCGAACGCTAAACCATCATGTATAAAAACTTACAACTATGTTCCCCTTAAAATTACATAATAATCTGAATATATAGGTATATATTATAAATTGTTACATACACGCATACAAGTCACTCGACACTATATGAGCGGTAAACCGCTGTACTGAAGCAGCTCTTAGCCACACCACATTCTCTTAAGTAATGAAGCGTATAACCGAATATTTACAACATTACTTACTTGCAAATGTATCTTATTATGGTAACGGAGCGTACTTGGATAAACTGAACGCAAGGTCTATAGAGGAATATTTTTAGAAAACGTATTAAAACTATTAATTATGAATAAAACCGGTTTTGAACCTGCATATAAACAACCGTTCACGTGACTCTGACCACTATGCCATACGTTCTGATTAATTTTCTAGGTAATGGATGGATGGAGTCCGAAATGTGATTATCTGCCAGAAGACTAAAGTAACAGATATAATCAGGAAATGTAGCAAATTGAAGTGGCAGTGGGCTGGTCACAGCTGTCGTAGAACCGATGGATGATGGAGTAAAAGAGTTCTCGAATGGAGGCTGGGACTGGATGGCGAAAACGAAAGATCGTGCCTTATGGCGTACCCTGGTGAAGACCTACGTCCAGCAGTGGACTGCTATAGGCTGATGTGATGTGATGTGAAGATATTAGGAATATTTCTTGTTTTGTATTATATTATATTATATTGGGAATATTTGTTATTTTGTAGTTTAAGCAGAAATAAATGATTCAACAGTACTTCATTAATTAAACAAAAAAGATAAAGCTATGACACGGCATTCAATATATTTTACTAATATACTATCGTCATGACGTGAGCGTGGCGTTGTGTAACATTATCCCAAATGACACTTTAATTCACACAATTCAAATAACCCATGAAGGAGAGATTAAACCATATATATAGAAACATTCATATTAATATTGAAGAATTTCAACCTAGTTCGAACTGACCTAAGGGCTTAAATGGCTTAAGCTTGGGCAGTATACAAGAGGCATAGATTCGAGGTACGTTTTTTTTAGTTTACTATTTTTTTTATTTAATTCATAACATAAAAAGCAAAAAAGTCCTCATAACATTTAAACTTACCAAATGCGCATCTCTAGTAGTAAAAGTCACTGGATCGGCGGAATCTGTAGCTGTACAAGTATATTCTAGTCTTCCGGTAACAGTGATCAGCTTACTTCCGGTACGCGCGAGGTCAATTAGATTGAGGCGTAGAGTGTCCGCTGAAAATTCCACCTAAAATCAAATGTTAGTATTGAATGGTTGAAAAATTTATAAAGTTGAAAATACCGTTAGATTTTTGTGGTTTGTGGTTATTTATGAAAATAATTTTGTTTAGTTCTCTATTTTTCTCATTGTGGATTTTCCTAATTCCAAAGTTTAAGTAAGCAAATGCGTTCGACACTATCTGTGCGTTTTTAAAACATGGCGCATATGTTTTGGCTGCTACTAATATTGGTGATGTTCAAGATACCTATACTAGAATACTCTCCCGAGTTCCATAGTATAAAGTTTGCAACAAATCGAATTCGAATAAATAAATTTAATATTTATAACAAAAAACATTGTAATATATACCTTTTTCAAACATCCTATAAAGTTAGTATGGACTCTAGCTCCTGGAAGGGCTCTAGCATTCAGGGACCCTCCAACATGAGCTCTAGAGCTGGCCAGCATGGTGAACGAGCCGGCCACGTGCGAGTGTTCGGAATACACATCATCTACCACTGCTGATACCTGCGAAAAGAAGTTCGATTAGATTTCTTCTAGAAAAAAAAAATATTAACAATGAAAATGTTGGGTCACAGCACAGCATCTGGCTGTAAACCTGAAGTTTGTGAGTTCGATTCCCAATCGGAGAGAATTCATAATTTTTATTTTGCTCGCTCTGGTAACAAGACAAAGCGCGCTTAGTTAGTATTTAATTAGTATACCGGCGTTAAGTTTCGCTATCTACACGTTATAGCTTGAAAAGGGGAAGCGGAAAAAATGAAACGGAGTGTCTCAACACTAGGTTCCCTCTGCCTATCCTGCTATATGCGGGATACAACGTGAAGCTAAAAATAAACATTATTTACAAAACAAATCGATCTCACATAATAAAGGCTATTAAACCGTACCCTAATAAAGCCAAGCATATAAAGAACTATACGAAACGACCTAAGCGGTTAGCAATATGTTTACGAGTAATAACTTCAGAACAACTTCGTACAATCTGGTCGACGATATGAAAGAAGTTTGCCTTCTCTATAAGCGTTTTAAGATATATTTGAAAACTTAACAGAATATACAATAAAATGTTCTGATAGCTGCAGATTTTGTTATAACGGTACAAATTCTACACAAAAATCATTAATTTACTTCAATTTTCCCCATTTTAGTAAGTTAAACGCGGCGTTGAGTTCCGCCACTGTACACTAGCATCCTAGTTCCTAACACTAGTTTCCTTCTGTCTACTTTGCTGAGATTTTCTGGAAAAGCGAGTAAATTAATATAGTTTATTCCCCGACTGGGAATCAAACTCAAAACTGTCGTAAAGTCAAAAACCACATGCGCTGCTCGTGCATAAATATATACGTGTACAAGATATACATATACATGTATAATATCATACATATATAAATATATAAGTAAAAAATACTGTTCCTAAATTGAAGTATTCTTAAAGACAAGACTTGAACAATGATTGACAATGATTTAGAATGTAAAACATCAGCTACAAAAAGAACCCAAAAATATAAACTACAGATAACAAAAAACTGAACAAAAAAAAAAAACATTTAATAAAAAAGTACAGCATAAAAAAAATATATAATATTTTTTTTGATCATCTAAGCCAGTTGGCCAAAACTAAGTCGAGGGATAAGCCACCGTTGATTTTCCAGACAACCCCATAAGTAAGTAATTAATCTTTTTGGCTTACAAATTTTATTTTTCTCATCAAATTATAAACAAAAGAACCGCGCACCTTTGTTTCTAATTATGTCGAATCGTATTACCCGAGTTAATTATTATAATAAAAATATAGAAGCGGGTTGTACTTTCACTCGTTATTTGTTTTAATTTATTTGTTACGCTTTTGTATAAATAATTTAGTATTTGTAGCGGGAACCATAGACTTAAGGAACCCAGTCATTTTGGAAGATACTTTCATGGTATCAAATGAAAAAAAATGAAAAAATTATTTTGGCCCACCCTAATATATATATATATATATATATATATATATATATATATATATATATATATATATATATATATATATATATATATATAGAGAGAGAGAGAGAGAGAGAGCGTAGACGGGCACTAAGAGGGGATTTCCCGATATTCCAACGGGAAATATTACGTTTTAAACTCCATGCAAATGAAAGCAAGCTACAGCTCATACAAGGATAAAAGCCAATATCGTTTTAAAATAGAATTCTCTTATACAAATATTCAGCATAACATCGCGTTTGACGTTGCAATATCGTAGTGAAGGACGACGATTTTACCAACTGCAACAATGTATGGATATTGCAAAAATTTATATTACAAATTTGTATAGACACGCTATTTACCGTATGTTTTGTATATTAAGTATAAAAAAAATACAAAATTAAATCGAAAAACAAACTTTAAATGTGTATATACATACACCGTTTCTTATTTTTTATATTATTAATAATTCATAAAATTAATGCAAAAATGAAGGTAATAATTTCTTATTACAAAACAAAATAACAATAAGTGTAGTGTCATAGAGTGCTTAAAGATTTACCCTGTAGCAGGGTATACATTAGATATTAAGATACTCGACGTTTCGAGATACTTGTGAGCCTAGAGTTCTCAGTTTGCAAAATAATCCTAACAAATATACTATATTGTAAAGCCTATAGTCTCTCTTGATAAATATACATTTATTTTTTTCACGACATACAAAAAAAACTGTTAAATATTACATATAATATGTTGCTAATATGTACTTTGTGTATGTATTTTGGTTTCTTCAACTATTACATGAAATATTGCTATAATTTGAAAATCCATTTAGTTTACCAGCTTGTTCGTGTATTAGACAGCGCGTCTCATCCTAATAACTTATGAGACTACAGTATGACTTAAACTAGACTGGATTCTATTAAATACTACTGCTACGTGTGTACGGGCAGCGTAAAAATATTTACATTTTATTATAATATTTAATAATTTTTCGGGTTTTTCGTCTAAAATACACTTGTAAAATAGCTTGTCTGTAAAATATATTTTTTTAGCTAATTTTATTGTGACATTGTGTTTTTAGTTTTTTAATATAATCTGTAGTTAATATTATGACGCTAGAGAATTTATTTGGCTAACTGCGCTTTCAAAATTTTTGTTTGGGTTTGAATGTTTTTTTTTCTGTTTTCAATAGCCCACTTAACTAGAAAGGCTTTATAGGATGTACATCACGTTCAACGTTTGAATGTAACCTTCTGTACCTACGGTCAGAGTAAAGCACTTAGAATTTGTTTTGTGTCATACAAAAATCTTATGTTATGTTATTTTATTAGATTACTCGAGTAAATTCGCGTGTAGAAACTAGTCTTTCAATAAAAATAAATTGGAAAGCAAAATTATATTTACATAGGACTTCTCCGTGTTTATACAAAAATATATATTGTGTAAAGACAATAAATATTAAGAAATCATATTCCCTTAATAATACTGTTTTGCTGTCTCTACTATTGGATAGGATCCTCAGAAGCAAGATAGGCGAAATAGCAACTTGGTCCAGATTAATGTTTGCAGAACGATATTATACAGAGAGAAACATAAATAGATGTTGCCTCTAATGAGATTTAGTGGACGAACTTTGATTTAATATATTAGAAACTGGTAACACTATAATTTATATCCAACTCTGGTTGAGTAAAAGGAAGGAATATGACTTACTTTAAACATATTATACACTTACTAAAGAAATTTTAAAAGTAGCTGGTGTTAAATCGTATAGCGACTCATATTATAAATTTCCTCAGACAATTTACTTAATCTCATACAAATGGATGTGTTTAATTAAGGACGTCAATAAAAGCATATAATAAAGTATAGCTTCAATTTAATACATATTTAAAAAAAAGTATTTAATACTATTTTGATACAATTTTATCGTTATTCTATATAGCTTTACGTTTTATCCCAAACCTTATCATGCTTTAGCACCTGGTTACAAGACACTCTTCGATTTTCTCTACTTTCTATCAAATCTCCAGACATGTGTTAGGGGGCGGAACTCAACGACGCGGCATATCTTAGCAAAGCAAGTAAATTAAAGTAATTCATTCTCATGAGTGGAAGTAGAACCCACAAACTCGTTGCCAATCAGACACTGTTCCACTGCACCAATATGCCCTCTATTATAATGTTTAGACATTTATGCTTTTAAGCCACACCCTACGATTATATTTATCAAGGATGTTAGACAGTAAATATTTGCTTCCCATATATTGTTTATGATAATAAAAATGTCATAAGCAACTATAAAATATTTTCAAAATATCTTAGTATTAGAACGATAAAGTATGAAATATATATACGAAAAATAATTGATAATTTTAAAAATAATTATGTAATTCATTTCACAATCATTTTTCAGCTTCATGCTAGTTGGCCGCTTCATACAGCAGGGTATGCACAGATAATCTAGTGTCAAGACTCTTAGCTCTTCGCTTTCCGCCCAAATTTCACATGTTTTGCCTTATCAGGGTTGGTTTACACCCAAGAGGGCTACACCCATGATCATCGCGTTTACTGTAAGATGATGCACAACTCCGCCTCAACTCTTATTATAAACCATATACAAACCTATATAGAAGAAGACCTATGTAGAGATAGAACACAAGGATGACGTCTTTTTATTTAAATATATTTACACAATATTTACTTAAACAATAGCCAACGTGTATTTAAAGTATAAAATTTTAAAGTAAAACTTGTAATTTCAACACTTACCCTACAAAAGCTCGTAAATGGCGTAATCTGTGAACAAATAAATAAAAATTAAGCTTCTTTGTAGTGTATTTAAGTTTCCGCTGCAAATGTATTTGAATTTTCACAATTCTTAGCCAAAAAACAAGCTTAGTTCTATTTACATTGCAATACATTAATATTATTGTAAGAGCTTAGCTTTAATATAATTAAAATATTATGGAAGATTATACGAGTATTTGTAAATGGTGCATTTTTTTCAGCTTTACGGCTAAGCCCAGTAAGATACAAAAGAGTAAAATCATAATAAAAATATATACTTTACTCAATAAGGCCATTACAAGAACATTTGATTCGTCAACTTGCATAAATATATCAGTAGGGTCAGTCAGAAAGCTACCGCTGGCTCGGAAGCCAAGTTCCGATGAGAAGAGCTGGCGAGCCAAACCAGACAACTTACGAAGACAAATATGGCATTTTTGGAAAGGTCTTGAGGAGCTTCAAATGGTGTTTTTAAATGGTCAAAATTTAAGTTTCTAGTCTAGCTTTTTTATAGAAAAACTCATAAATTTTAGTCCCAAATAAGACCCAAAAAAATACATAAATATCTGGCAAAATCCTTAAATCCTTAAATTAATTAATTAATTATAAATTATTATAATAGAGATGCTGCTCCTAAATCATATCTAAATTACTATATTTACTTAGGAACAAATAAGTTCAGCAAGCTTCTGACGTAGCAAGTATACCGGTGTACCTAATCCACGCTATAGCCATTTCCCGTCTTCGTATCACTTCGTCTACACACAAGCGGTGCGATGTTAACTCGGAAAGCTGTACACACAGAGCTCTAGGCGTATGTAAATAAAATAAAGCGAACAGAAAATTGAACTGAAATTAAACATACAATATATTTATTTAAATTCATTTTTTTTCAAAACTAGACTAGAGCAAAGAAATAAAAAAAATGTCAATCGACGTTAATATAGTGGAGTGAAAGGCAATCCTCACCACAAAACATAAAAAAAATGATCTATTTTTTTAAAATTATTATTAAAAAAATATACACTGATTATATATGCTTATTAAATTTAAAACTTAAGGAGCGAAAATTAAAATTAAATCATTAATGTAAACACGACGATATCTATGTTCAAAAACTTGCAAAAATATCATTTATATCGTTGTTCCGAACGCCATAATTAAAGAAATGTATACTAATACATTTACATATATCGTTCGGATCGATCATAACGGCAATTTTACAATAGAATTCGCAAATACATAAATAATTTAGGACGTTCATAGAAACAAAAACAGCTATAAGAGGGAAACTGCCAAAGTAAATGATTGCATACTCCTTTAGAAAGCTCGCAGCTTGTATAAGATTGTTTAGTTACTCCAGCTGTTTTAAATCTAATGAATATGATGATTTTAATTGAAAACTCTGGTTAAGTTGGATACTTCGTCCTGAAACATACTTCAATAAACTGTACCTCATTGAAATTCTATTTATTTTACCATAATGTAATTTATTACGTCTTTTTTAGTAAAAAGGAGAACAAGGAGGCAAGTTACTTTTTTGAAGTGGTTACCATCGTCTTTAAACATTTTCTATAATAGCGGACGCGTTATAGATATTTTATAACGCGTTAAGTAATCTCCTTATATATTGTTCAGATGAATCTTTGGCATAGGAGCTTTAATAAACTTTTTTAATAAATTAAAAATGCATAAGAAATTAGAATTATTAAAAACAAAAACGTATTTGTAATATTTGAAATAGCAACGTC
Source organism: Dione juno (assembly GCA_037127375.1). Lineage (NCBI taxonomy): Eukaryota > Metazoa > Arthropoda > Insecta > Lepidoptera > Nymphalidae > Dione > Dione juno. The sequence continues at coordinate 1,265,186 of JAXRJS010000067.1, forward strand.
GTCACCGACTTATTTAAGCTCAATAATCGCCTGACGAGGCTTTATTATATTATATTATCAACAAACAGTACTATCCAATGATTTGATTTCATTTTATTATGAAGTAAAAAGAAGCTTCACGCTGTATGCCCGCATTTAGCAGGGTAGGAATTTAGTGTTCAGACACCCCGTTCCCCATTTTTCAAGACATTGCGTGTTGTGGCAAAACGATATAAGTAACAAACTAGAAGATGAAAGTCAAAATTACTTCATTCCCCAAGTGAGAATCGAACCTACACCCATCGCGTTAACAGTCAAGCTTCTAAAATAAAAGGTAAAAAAAACACACTATGTAACAGATTATGATTTGTTACTATATAACATCTACATCATATACATCAAATTAATATGAACAGCATTAGCTGTTTTTCCAGAAAATTTAAATTTAAATTAACCAATAAAATATATTTCATACTAAAATGAAATATATTTTTACCATAAAAATAACTCGCATTAGTTTTCCAAAGATAAAAAAGAAACAAAAAGTCCATTCTAATGTTTAAAGCTGAAGAGGTTGAACGAGCGCTCTAATCTCGAGAATTGCTGATTTGAAATATATATGAAATTCAAATTCAAATAATTTTATTCAAAGTAAGAATATATGATTCATTTTTTAACGTCAAATACATTACTACCGGTTCACTAAAGTTAATGCCTCAGACCTGACATTTTTTTATATATAGATATATATATATATATATATATATATATATATATATATATATATATATATATATATATATATATATATATATATATATATATATATATATATATATATATATATATATATATATATATATATATATATATATATATATATATATATATCAAATTAATAGTATAGTAGTATAGTAATAGTAACCTCAGTCACTTAGAATTTCATAATCTTATGTAACTTTGAATTATTTGTATTTGACCGCGAACTCACAGAAACATAAGTACTATATAAACTAATAAAACCACATTCACCTCTTGAATTTTCCGTCTAACAGTAAGTTTGTGCCACTGATGATCATCGAATCTGGTCTTCGAGGGTTTTATATGCATTTCCTGTTTGCCATTCCCGAGGCCCATTGTGAGGGAGAGGCCTCCATCCCGGACCGCCAAGTTGAGGTAGTCAGCTTCGTGACCTGCTTGCAAATGTATTTGTATTATATATTTTTGTTAAAATAATATGAACGTGTTTTATCGCGTTCTTGTAATATAATTAAATGTATGTAAATTTAATATAATATACCAGTGTTTTTTTGTGGTTTCAATGAATAATGTTTAATAACCAAAAAAGTTAATAAAATATATTATAGTAGTTTATTTATTTATAATTCGTACTTTAAGTACCAAGACAAAAATTAAAAAAAAAATTAAAACGTTAAACATAACACTATTATTATTTTTAATTATTATTTATTCTACACTAACTAGATAAATCTACAAACGATTTGGAACGGTATCACCGTTCCGTTTGTTTGCAGTTACTTAGTGGCGCAGGTTCAAATCCCGTTGCGTTCAAATTTTGTTTTTTTTTTCTAAAAATATTAAACGCCATATCTATTGGTCTCCATGAATGTCTATCAATAGTTATCGTAAATATATACAATGACCGGTATAAAAGAGCAGTCCATTAGGCTGACGCGTCTTGAAGTACAAGGATATGGCGTCCTGAGTGCTGACTATGGGTTCCCCGCCGGTCTGCGTCAGATCGTATGAGAGGAACTCAGCCCCACGAAATGTTGCTTCCGAGGGAGCTTTATCTGTAACAATATAAAAAATATATTATATTTTTATTTAATTTCAAGCTATATCCCGCATATAATAGGATAGAGAAGAGGAATGCTGTATGAGGCTTTCGAGACATCGCGTGTTGAGTGGCGAAACTAAATTTATATACAGTACTTCATTTTATACAAAATTATTGCATTCGCCCGCAAGTTACACTTCCTACCGTGCCTACCGTACTACCGTTAATCTACAATTATAAAATTGGCACGGAACCGCAGATGCGTGAGTTCGACTCCCACTTGACCGTTTTTTTTTCTTTTTATTTCTTACATAATTTCTCTCACTAACCAAGATATTTTACACATAAACATTGCATGCACATTGAACTGTTGTAAAATTAAATTAAATTCAAAGTAGCTATGTAGATATGTACTGTAAACTAATGGATATGAAATTAATTTAAAATTAAAAGTGCTTTCCACTATTTAATCGAGTACAAGCTTCCTGACATCTGAAAGGAATGGGATCGATTAATCGCTTGAAGCTAGAACAGACTGTTTAGTTTCACAAGGACTTTGTAAGAGCTAGTGCCTTATAACAGTTTAATATTATACATACGTATGCTTATTGTAAGAGAAAACGTTAAGGAAAATAATAGTTTAACTTTTTTAATCCGATTCGAGATGTACCATGAATTACATTCGAATATTAAAAAAAATAAAAATCCCCTAAACGTTGATTTAAGTAAGTATTTTAATGAATATAGTTATATCTTTTTTGCACTTTTTGGGTTCCCTACATCAAAAGAGTAAACGGAACTCTCAAGGGATCACTTTGTTGGCCGTCTTTTATTTTCAAAAACGTGCGATAAATACTCAGGTCTAATTTAAAAAGATACGACCATTTGTACTCCGTTTACACAGCGTAAACAAAACCGTGTAGATTTTGATACTCGATGACCAAGAATCATGAAATTAGATTAGAAAATAGATCTTTCAGTAAATTAATAAAGAAAAAACAATGAATTAATATTTAAAAAGTAATTATTAGGTCAGGTAATTATAATAACAAAATAAATGATGCAGGTCTTATTTCTGTAGTTGATTTCATATAGAACCATTGTATACGCCCGCAAACTTAAGTTTGCCAACTTTTTTTAATTCATTAGATACACATTGAAATTGAGGCATCACTTAAAATTTGTGCGTAAGTCCTATGTATAAGCAAAAATGGATTTGAAAAAAACAATATATATATATATATATATATAATAAATTAAGTTTCTAATAGAAATTTGAAATTCAACCCGTTACAAATTGATATTTACTGACGAGTACACTCGAAAATGCAAATTTTCTCAGTGGTATGCGTCTCGAGTCAGCTTCTACGCGATAACGATTAACGAACTTCGCTAATTGAACACTAGTCAATTGTTTTAGTACAAATTTACACAAGTTACAAATTAAAATTTAAAAAAAAAGTGGACAAGTTGGTTGAAAGCTCGATTTTTTTGTTATTAACAATTTATTTATATTAAGTATACATAGTAGAATTGTTCTCTGAGATAAAGATTGTTTTCACTGTATACTGCATATAGAAGAGAATGCATATTTTAGTTTTAAGTAATAACTAATGCTTTACGAATTCATAAAAAAAAATATATTACCCAACAAAATGTAAAGACCATGTGTCCATAGTGTCTTGTAAAAAAATATATAAAAAGTAAAACATAGATTTCCATCTGTCTGGTTATAGGCGGAGAAAATCTTAAGCTTAATCAACTTATTCTAAAGCTTATATATAATAATAATATATAATAACTTTTCCCAGAAATAAGTGAAGTATGCACTGAATTGCTTAAACTTTGAAGTGTTTATTCGTATATAGGATGTTTAATATTTCACTTCACAAACTTAATATGTAGCAGCAGTAATTTTAAACAAGGCTCGTTGTTTTAAGCAACTATGTAAGTGATTGCAGTTTGTACACTCAAAGTTATATCACGATGAAACTACGCTAATTGGATATAGCTGTTTTGTTTCTCTAATTATTAGTTTATTTAATTCAAATATACTATTTTAGTGCCTCTAAGGCACTAGTGAAACTTTTTGAGCTTAATATATTACACTTATTTATTTTTGATCCTTTCCTTTATGTGACTAGAATAGACTAGAGGACCCGTTGACGCGTGAAATACGCGATGCCATAGCAATGTGTACATATTTCACTTTATACAAATGTTATATTGTTAGTGTGTGTAATTTTTTATTTATTGATTGAATGTACTTTATAAGTATCATTTTTGAAAAATATTAGCGTTCTGAACTTCTTCTACACATAAACTGTAAGTATGCAAAATTTAATACGCCTCCGTCCGCGCAATTTTCATAAAAAGGGGTCCAAAGTTTTTGCTTCAGGTATTAATATATAGATATTACTCTTCTTCACTATCCGCTATATCTAACCTTTTTTATTGCATAACTACGGACTCGAACGGGTAATGTGGCAGATTCCGTCCGTACACTCTAAAACCTCTATTCTATTCTATTTTTCAGAATAATAAATGCATAAAGCTCAGAAAAAACACATAAAAAATAAACAAACTTGTTATTATTAAATTTATGCAATTTCCTGCAAGCACTTTACCGGCTCTTTCGGTAAAACTTGTACAGCAAACTACAACGATTATACTTTAATAGAGATATATTGCTAATCTCATTCACTTTATTGTCTTAAATTTAACGGCAGGAAGTGAGAGATTATTTTAATATTGTCCTCCAAGATGGGAAGTGTGTTACATTTAGAGTTTTAGTTTTCAGTAATTATATTCTTACTATACGAAATGCTTATATATTTTGCATTCGAAGGAATATCCATTCATAATAAAAAAGTATAGAGTTCGTCATTATATACAAAAAAGTTCCTTTTAGCAAATATTTGACACTAGGTGCTCTATTTTTTCTTTAATCCCTTTACAATGTTGAAACAGGCTTAGTTCAGTCGATTCCTTCCAAGCAATCTGTCATTGTCCCACGCTCGAGGAAAACGATCCAATTTATAGGTACTATGAATTATTAAAATACGTATGGGATCTATATTCGAATAAACTTTATTATTATTTTTGTGTTACGTCTGTTTTATTATTTCCGAATAATGTTGTTATGATTTGTGACATAGATATTTTTTTAATATACTGACTAGGCAAAGAACATTTTCACATTATGCAGGGTAGATAGAGCAAATACTCAAATACAATACTCCATACTCTACTTTTTTTACGACGTGAGCAATCTATTTCATACACTTAAATTCAAATATTTCTTCTCATTTTCGTTTTACAATTACAATTAAATATACTATATTAAAAAAAAACCTACTTAAGAATTTTATTTTATCATCAACAAAATTAACTATACAGAGCTTATATTTTACTAGCTCTACACTAGATCGCGCCTTGACTCTAACTCCTCAAGCACTTGGCATTGTTACATATTTATACACCCAGATTTTAGAATGAACGACCTAAATAAAAAATATGTCAACGTTACAGTTTACAAAACTCTGATATTAAAACTTGGGAATAATTGAGTAATTTACATACGCTACCTCAGCCAGAAATTGAGTTTCACGACTTCAGCCAATACACTTTTGTTAGGTATCGTATAAATTATGTGTGCACTAGTTTCACGTTCGGTTTCATTTTCTTCCGAAAAATGTAGCAATTGTCTTTTAAAATTGAAGAAATAATGTGTAATTCATAGCTTTTTTGGTAGCTTGACTCTTTTTCCCGCAAGGTAAACATAGAGAAACTAGTAACAAGATCTAAAGCATTGCATTGCATTTACAATCAGATGCTGTTCCACTTTCACTGCTTCATTGGCCATTATGGCCAATTATTCATTATTAATAAATAATATTTAATATAATGACTATATTAGTTTTTTAATAATGCTCGTTTTTGTCTTAAAGAGTTTCCTGTTTGAGAGCCCCGCTGAAGAATTTCTCGTGTTTTGTATGCCCTATTTCCAGTACCGTAAACTTTGTTCTCTTTCTCATATAAATTACTCTCACAGAGTACAGCTTGCTTGCAATTTTTGTATTATCATCCATACTACCCTTAGCACGTTCTTTTTTATTCTTACTGTCACATGTTTATTTATATCTGACTCTACTGAATACACATGTAGAATATTTTTTTAAAATTTAGAATGTTATATATTTTTTTATCTATCTATTCTATTTAGTATCTAGTTTGGAAGTAATAATCGATAGCACAAAATATAAATATTTTATTATACCAATTATTCCAAAAACCAACGTGTTTGACGCCAAAGTAAACGTCGTTGAGAACGGCACAATGATTGATGAATGCGGTGCCACTTAACACAATTTGGTACACGATGTGAACATAATGTCAACATCGATTTATTTTGGCCTTGCCTTGAAATTGGTTGTTTTTGACTCTACATAAATTTACTTATGGAAGTAAAGTCACTACGATTCATAGTCTTAGATGAAAATTTTAAAGTAAACGTTGAATTAATAATATGAAGCTGTTATTGATTGGTAACGGCGTAGTTCTTAGTTCTAGTTTCGTTTGATTAATTGGTGTAGTCTGCATTCGGGTCTTATCAAATATAAAATATATTCTAAACATTTCCAGCTATTAATGCGATAGACCGTAAAAGAATTCAAATAGGTAGGAAATGAAGAAAAAAATTACATAGCTCTACTGACATTTAATACAGTATATTACTAGCAAAATCTATGACTATTTAAAATATTTGAGTATATATATATATATATATATATATATATATATATATATATATATATATATATATATATATATATATATATATATATATATATATATATATATATATATATATATATATATATATATATATATATATATATATATATATATATATATATATATATTTATAAATTTAGTCTTTATTAGACGCTCCATTTAATAGTATACGCAAAGTTATCGCCTACAGTTTAGACATTTACATTTCCCTAAGTAAGACTAGAATTAACGTTGGCATGTAAAATATTAGATAAATATGAAATATAATATTAAGCACAAAGGCACTTAAAATTTATTAGCCTTTAATTACTTTCCTTAAGCGTTGCACTTAATTCAGCACGTAACTTGCAAGACAGAGAGAGTAACGGTATTAGTTAATAATAGTGATCACCTACACCTATATATATATATATAAATATATATATATATATATATATATATATATATATATATATATATATATATATATATATATATATATATATATATATATATATATATATATATATATATATATATATATATATATATATATATATATATATATATAACATTCTAAATATTATTTTGTTTTGCCCCACATAGTAACACTTCAGAGTTACTTTTAAAAAAGAGCAGCGATTTAAAATTCCCTTTATAAGGTGGTAAAATATTCTATAAAACAACGCTTTTAATAGTGAAGGAATCATTAAAACCTGCTGTATTGCACATAGGCACCTTTACCGTATTATCGCTTTTGGAGCAGAGCTTCAGACGTAGAAAGGTATCGGAGCCAAGGAACGTGAAGCGCTGATTAAGATAGCGAGGAGTGTTGGGATGAATTCGAGTACACACAGCTTGGAGATATCGATAGTACTGGACTATCAACCACTGTCGCTTATCACGATATGCGGATCTGTATTTTTCCTTTTTGGTGTTGTTGCAATAAGTCAAGGTAACACATCGGTATAGTCAATAGTGGGAATATATTTTTTTTTAATTTTAATTGATAAAAATATCTTATATATTTAATTAAAATTACCGATCATATTTGAAACGTGTGGAGAGGATTTTATGATGATATCCACATTTTTAAAGGATCTTGTGTAAAGAGAGAGAGAGTTTAGAGTATCTTCAAACATAACCACCGAAAAATGTGTAATTACAACTTTGCTACTTGTTTTGATTGCCAATAATTATATATTGGAGTTTATTGAAATTTTAATTTAAGCTATAAGATTTTTTTTCATAGCTATATTAGCCATAGATTGAAACTAATCCGTTAAACAGCTTCAGAGATAGTTTAAATGGGGCATACATATATTTGCAGGTCATCTGCACAGAGATGAAAAAGTCAAATTAGAACTGAGTAACTGATTTATTACCTTTGAAATAGATATAGAAACGAAAACTCTCTCTTCAAAAATCTTTAGCTTGAGTAAAAACGACCTCGTCAAAAAATCATAGTACCTCGCGACTATGTACATAATGTACTTTGATTAATTATTAACAAAGAGAAACAAACTGAAAATCCCTTTCAGAATTAAGCAAACACGAGTATATGAAAATATTTGTACTGGAAAACCGATACGCTACGAAATTCGCTGGAGTGTAGAGAGCAATCAACAAAGGATACAAATGAAGGAACAAAAATAATCCATTTTAGACAGCTTTGTTATATAATTGGAAGGAAATTATTAGAAATATATATTAACCGTAAGAGCCATTGTGGTGTAGAGACACTACGATTCTTGCTCAGGTACGAAAAGTTCAGCTTTGAATTGGAGGGGAGGGGGGCAGAAGCAAGTTAAAAAAATACATCACCATACCGCAATAGTGGAGCGTTGAAATGACAATTCGTGAAATGCGTGTTTATAATATATGTTTGGCACACTCGAAACGTCATAACTAAAGAAAAAAAGAATAAGAATAACATAGGTATATTCTTACTGCTATTTCATAACGATTCGTTTAAAATAGACCCTAATAAATTGAAGTAATTTTTTTTTAAGTATCTCCTCAAAAAGCTAACCAATCATATTAAATATTGCATTCAACAAGAATATACTCGTATTTTATAAATCAAAGACGCACAGTAAAATATAAAAAAAATAATAATTAATAGTAATTTTTTCATTAAAACTAAAAATAAACCACATCACAGCACAGTGAATTAAAATCAAAAGGATTGATCCAACAATTAGAAATTTTAAAAAACATTGAAAATACTCAAACAGTTGTCCACGAAAACGTTCCAATAGAAAATACAAAAAGATATGGACGATGCAATCCGTAGCTCCGTAGAGGTGACGGTTCTAAAATTGAAATTCCAATTAAGGAATGGACCGGAGCGACCCTGGATCAGGCCGCTCCGAGATACATTTTCATAATGTTTTATTTATTTCGTGTAAAAATTCATAATTTCGTTTGAGGGAAACCAATCTAATATCGCTACGTGCATGTACAAAATTATTTAGTGAAACAGTTTGTGTTGTGCTCTTATTGAAGCTTTCTGTTTTTTTTGTTTTTTTTTTTATATTAGATAAAGTGAATCTAATAATGTATTGGCTAAGTCGTTCTCTACTGTCCAAAGAACAATACTTCTTTAATGGGACGAATCTAAGTTAGCGATATATTTTTTTAACGAACCTGCTGGCTTCATATCCTCATGAAAATGAAAATTCCACGCGCAAAAATAATTCTCACTCAATTTCTTTGTGAAAAATATTAGTTTCAAATACATAAAAAATAATCGCTACCAGTGCTCGCTTTAGGTAACTAACATAAAAGTCAAAATTTCCATGAAAAATCCGGGCAAATATTTCTGCATGTCAATATGAACACGTCCTCAACTATTAGGTTATTTGAATGCCACATACGTCCTAAATTGCAGATCAAAATCTGCCACCGCATTTCAACCAAACCGATATATTGTACTGCTCATTTCGAGCAAAATTCAAAGCAAGATCAACCTTAAGCATACAAAAATAAGACTGATTCTTGCTTACCTTACCTTTATATATCTACATACAAATATAACGAGAAGGTCGATTTTTAAAGGAGTACATAAAGGCTATTGAACGATCGACGAGAATTTAAATCGATAGCACATTCTTAAGATTTCTTGCTATACATTTGGAGGTTTGGTACCTTTCACGTTTCGGCCATTTCCGTGGCGTAATGGCGTCGCGGAAATGACACGAGGACGTATCCGGAAACTTATACCCCGTGTGACTTGTAGGAGAGTTAAAGTCGGGCTAAGATTAGAAGAGCAACGCATAATATTCTAGAGCAATTCTGCTTTATTTAAACGGGTATGTTTTTTTTAGTTTTACGCTGTATCCCGATATATAGCCCGACAAGCAGAGCGAACTTAATGTCAACGGAAAATCTCATCTTATATTGATGTCGTTAGAATTTCAAGATTCGTGGAAGTAAAAATACGTACTTTCTTAATTTCCTCTTTCTACACGCAATAGTTTCGGTTGTGCGTTATTGTCTGTCCCCTAGTAACAGAAGAGCATATATATAAAAATATATGTGCGTATGTGTGTGTATATCACTGAACTTCTCCTAAACGGCTGAACTGATTTTGATGAAAATTTTGTGTCTTCAGGTGGATTCGAGAATGCTCAATCCACTAGTATAATAATGGCGATAACAATACTGAATAATAATATACTGAAGATGAAATTTAGGTAAAATTATAAAGGCAAAGTAATATGATCTTTGCTGAATGGCACTTCTTTAGAATAGTCACAACGGTTCCCACAATTACGTTAGGCGTAATTGAAAACCTTTTGAAACGGAACGAAAATCCATTTTTATTACTACAAAAAACAATATTGGATTGTTTCCAAATTTCGAGACCGCCGAAATGCATCGCAGGCCACCTGTTTTCTGGCATAATTTTTGTTGCTACAATAGCCTTTTCATCGTGCTCGTAAGAGATCTGACAGGCGAAGGCAAATCAGATGTTGTTAGAACTAGCGTTTATTCTTTTTTATGAAATTTTGAACGTTCAAAACATTTGCTTGCTCTTTGAACGATGCTGTTTTGTTTGCTCACTGAAATCACATATTTTGTGATTTATTATGATCAACATATTATTTATTTAATTGCATATATATTATCCATAAAAGAATAGATATAAATAATAGTATGACATGTATAATATAAAATAGAAATCATTGAAATTTTAAATATATAATTTGATCCGGATCAATAAGATTTTGTATTTTTGTCTATGTTAAAACAAAGTACAAACTATTGCGTTAACCAACAAACATACAGAGTTCGAGGGTACTTAGAAATAACTTTATAATAATAATCATTTATAAATAATTATTTTACAAAAATTAACGAAAGAGTAAAGTAGAGGTGTGTGAAGGTGATTTGGACAAATAAAATCACAAAAATCAAACAAACAGTCCCCTTAAAATTGGCTTTTCACATTTCGCCACATAAAGGGGCCGACTTAATGACATGCCAAAACTATAATGACTTCACATAATTCAATCCAAGCCAACCTTTAGAAACATTTGAAACTAGTTCACTAGAATATACTCTGCGATAAAAAATACATTATCTCGGGTCATTCCTTATCGGTATATGAAGGCCTCATTACCGGAAGACGTCAAGAGAAGTGAGGGTCATATTTTAGATGTAAAATATATACAGGGGGAGGCCTACGTCCAGCAGTGGACTGCTATAGGCTGATAATGTAATGTAATGTGATATATAAATTATATTGTGTCTAGGAATTCCGTTTTTCATTTCATGTTTTGATAAATCTCTTTGGTTCAAAATCAAATCAAAATGTTATCGAACAGTATCTATTCACATATCTGTGTATGTTTCACATGTTACGAGATATATATATATATATATATATATATATATATATATATATATATATATATATATATATATATATATATATATATATATATATATATATATATATATATATATATATATATATATATATATATATATACAAACATACAGCCCTAGCTATCACTTAAACTGACCTAGAATTTGTATTATTTTACTCTCACGACCTTATTTTAATGAATGAATAGTACATACAATAAAAGCACTCAAATCTTCATCCATACAGCTTTCACTACATTGTGATATAATAAAAGTGACATTGAGACTTAAAATTGCAGAACTTTTATATAAAGTCCAACATTGCTTATGTTTTATCTTTTCACTATGTAAAATATAAGTTTTAAACAAATAAATAAAAATTTATACAAATACAAAACGTATGACAAAATTCAACGTTTTAATGCGTCGATAATTGTACATATCCTTCATATTGAACTTGGCTATCATTTTCCATTTATTTTTTTGATACGATAAATGTTAACTTGAACGACGTTGAGCTGTATTAGACGCTAACGTGGCGTAGTTGAGAAATTTCAAATTATGTACAATACTGTAATGTTCCTTCCCTGGATAATATATACTTTGGTTACACAAAGTTTTGGTAGTGATGTAAACACGTAGTTTGGCGTCGATAAGTGTAATCATGCATGGAGTGCCTAGAGTGTGATCAAATTTCCTAATGTATGTATTGCACACACCATTTAATCATTAACCGTGAGATTTAATCTTATCATTAATTCTGAAGAATCTTAATGCATAAAATATCCTATATCTTTATGCATTAGGTATTGACGAGCGGAGTATCAAGCGGCAGCGAGTAAGAGAGATTTTTTTGGTTGCCTAAAAATATGTTCTTTCTGTCCTTCTAACGATTGGGTTAAGCTTCTACTAGACGTGGACACTGATATCTCATAATCTTGTTACAGTTTGGGTATCTTTTTGGAGAAACTGAACATCTTTCTGTGTAATTATGAATCGTCTATATCTATATCGTCTATATCGTCTTAGGATTTTTTTTGCTAATATTGGGTGTAGACACAATCAAGTCCAGTGTGAAGAGTGTTAATATTATTATCCCAAGTAATGAGAATCTCTTATCTAAATATTTAGATTTGTCCCATGAGATTACAACCTCAACTTATATTGTAAGAGGTAATTGCTATTATTAACCGTATAAAAAGCCTTGAGACGCTAGGTACCTAGCGTGAGGAGACGCCCCAATTTGTAACCTTAGCCACCGATGACTTGTCTCACAATCGGAGATTACATTTTATTAAAAAATATAAATCAGTTTTCGTATATAATAAAAATATTATGAATTAACTTTCATATTTACTTTATTTTTACTTTTCTTGAACTGATTTGGTACTATGAACAACGGCGTAGCATATAAAAATCACTCCACTCTTCACTTATCACTTATCAATAAAACCACGCACTACTTATATCTATAGATATTTAAAATTACAAACAAGTGTAACGCGTTAACATAACCAACAGAGCGTCATCTCGATATTTTACATACTTAATGATGTTATTTATAGAGTCGTCGAGCCTTTGATCATCGAATGTAATATGAAATGCCTTTGAAGAACAAATTCTTTTATATTAATCATATTGTGACATGTGAATGCTTGGCTGGTATAATATATAGGTAACGCTATAATCGTTCCACATAATATCTTCCATAGCAGGGTATACAGATAGAGCATATAAAATGCATGGCTGAGTAGACAGACCGAATTTTGTGGTAAAGCACTCCGTTCACCACTTTTCGCAAAACTTTAAAACACACACACACATACACATACTACTATCGTGTGAACAGTTTGACACTGCCCCACTACGCTATCATTATCAGCCTATATCCTGGGGAATATCCTTGAGGTCCACTGCTGGACTTTCGTTTATGCCATCCAGTGACTACCGGCTGGTAATGACTGGATGGCATAAACGAAAGCCTTTTTTATATCGTCGGTCCATCTGGCCGGAGGACGTCCCACACTATGCTTGCCGAGACGCGGTTTCCATGATAACATCAAATAGATTGCATTGTAAAATTAAGATGAGGTTCATTCGTCTCATACAATATTAATAATTTAGGTTCATAAATTTTTTAGTTTAAGTTTTAATTTTTAGTTTTAATAATTAATGAATTTGATTTTATTTTAAATCTATGTTATATTTTATATCACACTTCTTCCATATTGCAGGTTGAGCAGAGAAAATAAAAAATAAATAAAATTAACCTAGTGGTAAGACACTACCTCGCTCACTTTTCGTCTAATTTTTGAGACATTGCGTATGGAGAGCTGGGAAATGAAAATAACTTAAATATAATTATTTCTACTAGTGGATATCGAACCCATAACCATCTCACGACGGAGTTACATATTCATACTTTTGAGATATTTATTACTTTTCCGTTCTATTGTATAACAGGGTCCCACAAAAACGTTTGAAATACGTGAAATGTTCACAAAATAATCGATCTAAATTGATAGCATAAAGAATTTAGATGTAGGGTTTCAACGCTCCTAATAACAGTGATCATGTTACAACGCTAATGCAACTGGAGGAAAATTGTTTGTAATTGGCTTGTTGAGTCGTTTATGTCATTTAGGTGACCTATAGAAATCTGATCAATTTTATAGATAAAACTTCTGTTGTACTTCAAGTAGTGCTTGTAATTAATATACTGCTTTCTACATTCACATTATTAAAACAAAACATTCTTCTTTTTAAATTATAACCAGTGTTAGATTAATGCATTTAAATTAAAATTTTTATCAAGCAAAGTTAATCTGTGTTAATCTCTGTCATTAAAAAAAAAGGAAAATATACATTCTGGATACTGTGATAAGAAGTATCCAGAAACTATTATTTCCTTTCCTTAAAGAATAAGGATACTTTCTTTCATTAAAAGACCTATAGGAAATTTGGAAATGCAAATATATTCCAACCATTTTCTTCATTGTAGAGTCAATAATAGTACGTACCTAGGTATAATGATCCCGGTATATAATGTTTGCTTGCGTGGTACTAGCGAATGAGTACACAAAGTTATTTGCTTGGTTCCATTATATTTGCACATGCAGCTTAGTATTTCTAGATTTCCTGTTTTTAGTTTTGCTATAGAAATCGTTATTGAAATAGCGTTTTTAAACCGAAAAATCTGTCTTTCTAATCTATCTCATTTTTTCATAGTAAGCTTAAGAATATGATATAATAGATAGTTTAAATGTATTTTTTACATATAATTTTGTAGTATGTAGTCACAACTTTTTTAACAGCTTGATATAGAGATATGGATATGAGAAAAATATACCTATAATAATATCAACCAGCAAAAAATTAATTTCCATAATTTAGGTTCCTTCCCAGAGCTATGGGAAGGAACCTAAATCATGGGAATTAATTTTTTTAATAATTTTTATATTTATTTCTTTTCCCAGATCAGGAATTTCTATAGATTTAAAAATAAAGAGCATTTCTTCTATATAATGAAAATTATAAGTAATTATTTAAAAACATGTTATTAAAAGTATGTATATAAATAATAAAGTACAGTGATACATCACTAGACTACTATATTTCAGCCCACATTACAAATTGCAGGAAATGTGAAAATTTCGTTAAATTTATCCATTGAAATTGCTCACTCGTCTGTGTTCACGACAAACCAATGCACTGTAATTGACACGCGTCTCATTTGATTAATTATAGTATCGATTTGTTCAATATGTTTTTTTTTAAATTGAAAGTTTTTTCTGACATATTTTTTCTTAATTCAAAATTTTATAATACTGGTCCACTTGAAAACAGCTGTCTCGATCTAGTTTATCCAGATATTAATGTAAATTTGTGTGAGCTTTAATTTTTATTTTTAGCTTTATAAATTATATGAACGTAGATGGACTTGAATTTTTGTCCTTTGGTTACAACGGTCGCTAGGATATGTTATGTAAGGCTTAGATTTGAGTTATATCTATCTTTAACAAGATTTACTTTTTATTTTAAGCATTAATTTATTTGTTAAAAAAATACCTACAAAACAGAAACTAATAAAAACAAAACTTTACCTTAAATATCTTTCAATAACATTTTAGTGACACATAGGTGATAGAGTCCGGTGACAACCTATCACTTGGCCACTAACACGTCAATTCCAAAAATCACAACGACAACGGAAGCTATTTAAAACTGAATCTGGATAGCCATTGACAGATCAATCACACGCTCACACGTGTCTACACATTAAGAGGAGCGGAAATTGAATTTGTAAAATTGTTCAACTGTCCAACACGAGATGTGATGTTGTGAGATGAATACGAGCATAGAGCATTGGGCTTTAAAATTTCTGCTTTACTACTAGATGTCGATTGTTATATAAAAATATAAGAACTTTATCTTTACATATTTTAGTTATTATTTTATTTCTATATCTACTGGTAAGGTAACCTTACCTTACCTATTTACTATATAACTCGATTTTACCTGATATATAGATCTTTTTCTTATTACACAGGAGATGAGTTAAAAAACAATTATATAAATATATCTATTAACTAAAGAGTTTTAATTTTTTGTATGTAATCGATAAACTCTAAAAGTACTTAATATTATGGAAAAGTTTTGTAGGACGGTACGAATTATAATTATGGGATTTGAACCCACATCCTTCCCGCTTACAGACAGACTAGTAATAGACACATACATATATACACATATATTCGTTATCATGTGTTAAATAAAAATAAAAGTACACAGTGGCACTTTCCAGGCACATCACACTCGCCGGTACAAGCTAATACAAAAAACGTGCACGAAATACGAAACAAGTTTTCACATTACCCACGCTGAAATTGGATTCTGAATTCACTCTAAGACACCTCTACAAAATGAATATTCCGTATAGAACCTTAGAACAGTACTTATTAGAAATATCAGAGATTATGTTATATATATATATATATATATATATATATATATATATATATATATATATATATATATATATATATATATATATATATATATATATATATATATATATATATATATATATATATATATATATGTATATATATATATATATATATATATATATATATATATATATATATATATATATATATATATATATATATATAAATTGATTTTAGACTAGCTTTAACGTGTGACTTTGTTTTCATAGTTAAAGATCTTAACGAAAAACGATTAACGAGATGATATATAGCCTATATAGCCTTCCTCTATAGATGGAATATCTAATTAAATTTTTTTTTCAATTTGAACGAGTATTTCCTGAGATTTGCGCATTTAACCAAACCAACATAGACCTGAAATCGTTTTTATCCTTTTTTTATCGTTTTTTCATTTAATTATTTCTACTAGAGGACCCGTTGACGCGTGAAATACGACCTTCTATTGCAACGTGTATGTCACTTTATACAAAAGTTATATCGTTAAACATATGGTAGTGTGTGTAATGTTTTATTTATTGATTTAATGTACTTTATAAGCTTTATTATTGAAAAATATTAGCTTTCTGCACTTTTCCTACATATAAACTATAAGTGTGCCAAATTTCCAACTCATCCGTCTTGGGTTGAAAGTTTTTGCTTCACGTATTAATATTTGGAATTTCTATATTTTTTAAGCTCTACATATAAAACAGTCCCATTCACTGAGGCACTGGTAGCTTAATACGAATACGATTTGTGAAATGTGATTGTCCGTAAATGGGTTAAGGTTTTATTAGAATATCTTATTCAGACGGAAAATAATATTTTATTATGGATCTTATTTTATTATGATTTAGCTGAGAACTTCCACGAAATATTCTTTTGTAGGGCTTTATTCTATAGTCTGAGATAAGTAATGGTAATATACTGATGGATATTGTATTGGATCATTATATATATATATATATATATATATATATATATATATATATATATATATATATATATATATATATATATATATATATATATATATATATATATATATATATATATATATATATAAATTTCATTTAGTTAACCAACTACTCTATAATAATAATACTCTATAACGTTTATTTAATTCATTATGGAGTTATAGTGTTGAAATAATCCAATGAAAGGAACAACAAGCCTTTACGCAATGCTTCTAAAAAAGTAGGAAAATAAAAAATATTTTGTTATTTTATAGTTCTTATGATTTTTTTGACGTTATTTGATTATTTTTATTATTTTTAACTCAAATTATTAATTAGCATGTAGTTATTGTAAAATAATTATTAATAAGACAATAAAAAAATAAATTCTAGCAATACATCCTATATTTTAATCTTAGGTGGTTCAAAAGTTTTGATATAAGGATCGAAACAGAATGTTAAATAGGGCAATATATATTGCAAGAAATAAGTGGATATTATGTTTTAAGTAGTTACGCAGTGGCACAGCGTCTGACTGTAAACGCGACGGGTTCGATTCCAACTTGGGGTAATTAGCTGTTTTTATTTTTTCGCCTTGGTAACAAGACAAAGCGCGGTCATAAGTTCCACTATTAAACACTGCTGAGAAACGATTCCCAGGTTCCCTTTGCTAACCTACAAATGTATAAAAAAATATATATGATAGAGCGTATAAAAAAATATATATGCTAATATTATTGTCGATGACACATTCTTGATCACATGCATTACTATGAAAAATATAAATTGTCATTAGAATTACCAACGATATCGATACAAAAAAAGGGCAAAAAGTATATAAAAAAAAGCTGCAATCGTTTCCAAGTCAAATTTCACAGCAGAGGGAAACCATACAAAACATTCGGTTCGTCGAAGTCGTAAACTTGTGTGCTAATGACCAAATGTCAATGTCATGCTACCAAGGTGAGCTTTTCAACAGTAAGAATTTCGATATTACCGACTGACTAAAGCTTTTTGTTAGCAATTGCTCTTTTGTGTAGTCTAAATGAGAATGAAATCTCAAGCTTTATTAAGAGAAATAGGCAATTAAATTTAAGAAATATTTATATAGCAGTGGCGTAACGTGTGAATTGAAACGAATGAATTATTTTTATTTCATCGCTGTGACAACAAGACAGCAGCGTTGAGTTCCGCCACTCAACACACAATCCCTTGAAGTGGAAAGCGGAGAACGCAGTGTCTTAACACTAGGTGCTATCTGCCTATAACTTTATATCCAAAGTACAGCGTGAAGCTAAAAAAAATAATACACAACGTAAAACCTTATTTTTTTTTAATTTAGTGATATGGTATGCTTCATATAGGCTAAATATATATTATTTTTGCTGTTATCATATCTGTAATGATATAATAAGTTTACAGTGAGATGTTTTGCAATAGCCAATCACAATGGACTCGTACTCTAACATAATATATATATATATATATATATATATATATATATATATATATATATATATATATATATATATATATATATATATATATATATATATATATATATATATATATATATATATATATATATATATATATATATATATATATATATATATAACAGGGTAGCTATCTTGACCGTTCAAAAATTATATAAAATAAACACACAGGATAAAATATTGTAACTTAACCTTATGAGTTGAACTATAGAGAGTGAAATACTCAAGCATGTTGAGTGTAATGAAAGCAATTACGACACAATTTAAGATGTTCCCCTTAAAGTGGGGAAAATTTATACGCCTTTCTCCCATAAGGCAGCGTAGTTAAACTGGCAAGACAGTACTTTGCTGCCTACACTGCTACAAATAAAATCAAATCATAACTACTCGTACTAATGTTAATAACACATCTTGTGAATGAAATGCTCACTCCAGTCTATTTCAAGCGTATCAACGTCAACAATCAATAATTATAAAATTGTAAATGACTATATAAAAAGAAAAGTCCCGCTGAGTTTCTTGCGCCGGTTCTTCTCAGGTCTGAGGCATTAACTTTAGTGAACCGGTACTAATCTTTTTGACGTTCAAAAAATGAATCATGTATTTTTACTTTGAATAAAACTATTTGAATTTGAATTTTCATATATATTTTTTACCATTATTTTATAACTTATATGTTTAGCTTTTCCAAACCAAGTGAAAATTATAACTATTTATAACATTTAATGGGTTATGACACTTTAAAGTGTACGAAATGTAATTACAACAATTAGATGGCAATTTTAGATGAACTCGATACACTCGGCTACGCTAAGTGGAATTCACATATTGAATTATACACTACAAGTTATTAAAAGCATTTGCTTCGGCGTTATTCATTTATATTGTTTTAGCATCACTCATATCTACGTATAGCAGGGAGGGCAAAGAGTACCAGGTGATAA